>PTEX01000129.1:1219466-1390228 GCA_003342815.1 Eudromia elegans | reverse complement strand
CCTTCCTTCCTTCCTTCCTTCCTTCCTTCCTTCCTTCCTTCCTTCCTTCCTTCCTTCCTTCCTTCCTTCCTTTTGCCTTCCTTCCTTCCTTCCTTTTGCAGCATTTCACTGATTTGGTTTCTAGTGTAGCTTCCTAAATAGCTCTTTTTGGCACACTGGAAAAAACACGGAAAATCAGTGTTGGAGCAGAAATAAGAAGCTCCACACCTATCGAAGCACTGCCTCTGGTGTCTCAGCCCCAGTGAAGACCCCAAGGAGCGCATCCCACAGAGGGTGCACTTGTGAAGTATGAAGTCCTTGTAGCAGTCAGAGTATGGTCAGAGTATGATGGGAAGTTCAGGTGACAAAAGGATGAATTCCAGGTGACTTCAGGGAAATGCTGCTTCTCAAAAAAAAAAAAATCAAGAGAAATACAGAGGGAGGAGTCCCAGCCACATCTCTGCCTCAGCTGTCTCAGCTGTGTGTATCTAGGCTCTCTTACACTGTAGTTGTCAAGAAATATACAGTGTTTTACATGATTCCGTCACCCTCTAACAAAACAGGCCATCAGGGACTACCACATGCTCATGTTAGATTTCAAAATTTTTCTCTTTTTTTTGCATAGCAACACAAAACTCATGTTACATGTAGACAGAGAGAAGACACTGACAGCAGTTTGCACAGAGATGGATCCACATTTTGAGCTCAGATTTATTTCCTGTTCCACCATCAAAGATTCTGAGTATTTCTTCCTGCCAGTCATTCTCAGATGTGATCGATCCTGATTTCTCCACTGAATTCATCCGGTTTAATAAATCACAAACAAGGAGAAACTTGGAGGCAGTTGAGCTCAGGGGGATTTTTTTAATATTATTTTTGCACTTTAAAGATGAACTTCAGGGCTGCCTGGAAAATACTGATTTCATTTTATGAAATTGTTCTAATCTTTTGATATTAGAGTCTTTCATGGTTAAAAAAAAAAATAAGTAAAGAGAGAGAGAAAGAGGGAGGCAGGATCTGAGATAGTCAGCGGTGTAATCTGCTCTTTTAGAAAAACAGGGGAGGTGAAGAAAAGGCATTTCTGCCTGATCCCATGCAGAAGCCTTGAGCTTTAATGCACCTCATGCACCTCGCTGCTGGCGCCTGGCAGTGCAGGGGCAGAGGCCAAGCGCCATCGTGTCCTTCTCCTGCATTTGGACAAATCAGGTAAGAAAGGAACAAAATGAGCTGCTGCCACTCCTCATCCTTGGCTTGTCGGATGTGCAATGGAAAGGGACCACTGGTGGCATTGCACACAGCTTGAGGGATGTTATTGCTTGTATCTCCTACCTGGGTTTTCCCCTGGTCAGGGTCAGGCCCCACCACAGCAAGGGACAGGACATCTCAGGGGAGCAGGACAGCACTCGCGCTTGTGGCTCAGGCTACCAAGTCACAAGAAGACTAAATCTGTAGCGCAAGGTATGCTGTTTTGCAGTGATGAAACTGGCCTGTGAAATGGTGGTTTTACTTCCAAGGGAAGGGAGGGGAAATGGAGCCTCTCTTGGGTTTGGCGCATGCGAATTCATTTTATGTGATGCTTCTGTGCTTCTAATCAAATTGGCACACTGGTTTAAAATCAGCCTAGCAGAAAAACTCTCATTTTCTTACCCAATCTACTTTATTCATTACCTGCATTTACCTCTTTACCTTTTCTTTTTTTTTCCTCTCTCTCCCTCTGACTATGTCTAGTTCTGCTTAGCTTATAACATCTGAAACATTCATAGCCCAAGGTTGTAAAAGCAGTGAATATTTATAATCCCATCTTCCAGACATACTCAGAGGTGTCTCACAGCGTGACTTCACATTAGAAATGTCCCACCTGTGGGGATCGTTCAAGAAACACAGATTACAAGTCTGTACAACACAGGACAAGGTCATTGCCCAAATTATAAGAATTATAACCTTAAAAAAGATTGCATATCTGATAACACACAGCATCAGCATGGATTTATAGGTGCTGCACTAGTATCACTCTCCCTGTGAGGATAATATTTCAGGTATTAAGCATGACATTAGTTGCCAGTTTTCCTTGCTTGGAGTCTTCTGTTGGATGAGGTGTTAACCATATAACACACTCTCTTCACTATTTACAAATGTATCCTCTATGCACAACAACTAGGAGGGGAAAAAAAAAGAGATAGAGAAAAAAGAGATAGAGAATCTCTCCTTGCTTTAAAACACAGGGAAACATTACTGTTTAAAAAACATAGTGACAAGTCAGAAATCACAGGCTAATCTCCCAAGAAAGTAGTGATTCATTAGAAAACACTGCAAATGAAATTGCGTGACCCTCCCCGGTATCTCCTGTTACTTCAGATACTTTTCCTTTTCTAGACAGAGGCCACATTTGAAACAAGCCCCACCTCAGCCTACTCCAAAGGTAAAACTTCACATTAATTCAGTTGATGTTCCTGTTCAAGGCAGAGCAAGGGGAACAACCATTTTTAACAACTGAGATGTAAATGTGTTTCCTCCCATTTTGCAGACAGGAAATTAAGTTTCAACAGCAGCACTGGAATTAGAATCCATCCAGAGGCCATTTTAGTCCAAGGAAGTTTTGCCACTGATTTTAAAATACCAAGATAAAACATCTCCTCTTGTATCTTGCCCCTTCCTATTTTCCCCCAACTTAGGTGAGCCACTAAATTGATGCTTGCCCTGTAAATCCCATAAGCAATTAATGCAGTTCCCTTAGCCAGAAGATAGATTAATGACCTGGAACTACTGTTGAATATTTGCTACTTCGGTGCAAATTAATATCATATTTTATCCTCATTTTATACCTATATTCAAAACTTCCTCCTGTGAAGAATTCCAGAAGGGGATGGACTTTAAATGCCAAAGTTCTAAATCTTATTTTCAAATTTGTAATCAGACTATGGGACATATGAGTTTTAAATTTCCTCATTTCCTTTTCTTATTCTTCTCTCCCCTCATTTTTTTCCTAATAAAACAAATCAAAATGAAAAATTCATATGTGTTTAGGACTTTTAAAAATATACTAATGATTTTTGTAAAAAAAAAATTTCTGTTATCAGGATACCTTAAGTAAAAAAGAGTCCTTATTTTCCAGATTGGTCTACAACGAATTGGTTCTCTATGGCATATATCTTCCATTTCACTCAGTTCTGAGTTTTCTTAACTTCTTGATATTGCATGCTAGACTGCAAATTAAATTTTTGTCAGAAGTGTCCTAATTTTCAAAAAATTATTTAAATTACACATTCTTTCTCCACCATCTAAGACAACATAGTTCACTAAAAACATTTCTCTACAATTGGATATAATTTCTTAAAAAAAAAAAAAAGAAAATTTAAATGGAGGTATGATTAGGACACATTTTGCTAGACGAAATTCTGGTCAAGTCTCCATTCCATAGGAATTAAAATTTGCAGTTAGGTCTTCAGTACCTCAGACAAGTGCAGCAGGTTAACAGATTTTCTGCTTGCAGTGTTTAGAGCAGATAAAGGAAATAGTAGCAGGAGAAAAGATAAAGCTGTTTTTTCTCACTTTTTCTTTTGCCAGTTCTATTCAAAAGTTCATTTTTTTATTTTAAAATACCAAAAATATGGATCGAAAATTCAAACTTTCAGAAAAAATTGAATTCCCTTCTATATCTCACCCTCACATTTTCTAAAATAACAAAAAGTAAACAGCAGTTTGGAATGGAACTATGC
This sequence comes from Eudromia elegans, assembly GCA_003342815.1. Classification (NCBI taxonomy): domain Eukaryota; kingdom Metazoa; phylum Chordata; class Aves; order Tinamiformes; family Tinamidae; genus Eudromia; species Eudromia elegans. The sequence goes on along the minus strand of PTEX01000129.1, from coordinate 1,386,533 downwards.
ATTTTAATTTTTGTTTCATATTTTCTTTTTTTTTTTTAAGAAGAAGAGGTAGTCACTTTTTTGTAGAATTTCTATGCTGTGTTTTGGGACCAGCAAACCAAGACAAATAACAAGACAATAGACATGCAGAACTTGAGGAAACTGCCTGATATACAGTTCCCTGTTATTAACTGCAGCCACATTTCCTTGCATTCCAACAAGCTGCCTCATTAGTTGCTACTTGGGCTTATGCTGCCCCAAAACACCTTTGGGGTCACTTTTAAGATGCTCGTTCCTCTGCTGATTGTAAATATCCTACTTGTTCAGTGGAAATATATCTGTGCCAAATGCCATTCTATTTGTTCTTGTGTCTACATTTTCTCCTTATTAGACTGTGGTTTGTTTCAATAGCAAGCGTACGTCCTGCAGTTTGGCCAGACTAAGGTTGTTAAGCATTTTTAGACTTCTCTTAGCAAGTCTATTCTCCAGATCGCTGCTACAGAACCTACAGGGAAAGAAAATCTATTGGACTCTAGTTCCTTGCATTTAAGTCCGTTTTTCTTAAAGTCAAGTGATAAGAATAACATGAGGCATTCTAAAACCATTGCCAGTAATATAATTAACAATGCTTAGTTTTTTCTTGGAATACACCATTTAATGCATGCGCAGAATACCACTAGTCATTTTCATGGCTGTATGACATTTGTTTTTTATATGTTATTCATGTTATTCATTATTCCATTCCTGCCTTTCACCTCTTTTTTTTTCTTCCAGACAAGGAGCTCCTAAGCTTAAAGTAAACGCTTTTGGGTTAAGTCCTACACGCTTGGCCTGAAGTATTAGCTTCAGGTTTCAGCTCTATCCTTGAGGTCCTTGGCTCTTACGACATGCAATCCTCCTCTCCACAAATTTCTTAGGCAGGCTGATACTCATGTAGAGACGTTAGTGAGACATTAAGCAAGATTCTCCAGACATACCCTGGTAGATGGTGAGTCAACAGATCCTAGTGTTTTAAATTTTTGATCTGCTTGCTTTTTGGTGTGTCTAATCCCATCCACATGTCCTTTTTTTTGTCTCCAGATTGTCATATTTTCTGTCATGATCATGGCCCTACCTCAGGTTGCTTTTACTGACTGTAGTTGTCTCTGCTCCTTTTATCAGGTTTACAGTTCTTTTCTTTCCTGCTGCCCACTTTTCTGATTGTGTCCTTTCTCCTTGCTTTTCAAAGCAGCTGATGTCCTCCACAGTCCTTTTATTTCTCTAGAAGATCTCTTTCCCAGTCTTCTTTGCATGTCTCTTTTCTGCCTGTTGATCAGCCTGCTACCCCTCTCTGTTCAACAAGTCTCCCTATATCTTCCTGTCTCCTCATCTTTCCCACATAACTTCATTAATGGATATATGAATATCAACATTTTTGTAGCGGTGCTGTTAGTCCTTCTCTCTTCCAATTGGTTAAGGTACACTGGCAGGTGATCAGGTGTCATATGACCCGAGGTCCAGCTAACTGAACCAACTCTGAGAAAACATCCCATGAGAAATCACGGGGCATGGTAAAAACTGAGTGAGAAGCTGACAAGCATTCTGGATAGTGCCGTGAGGAATGGCCAGATTTCATAGCTGGCTGATGTGAACATAGGAATGAAACAGGAATTACATAAGAATGATGTGAACAGAGCTAAACCTCACAGATAATTGATAAAATAATTGAGGACCTTGTGAAGAGAGGGACCTTGCATGGCCAGCAGAGTCCAGCAATGATAAATTGAAAGATCAGCTAGAAACATCACCTACCACCCAACCAGAAACACCAAATTTGGGCACAAGCTTAGCAAAAGTGGGACCAGTGGGAATAAAGTCACTATAAGTGGGTTCTTTATTTGAGAGAAGATTAGGGCAGAGAAAAGGAGGAATCAAGATGGACGGTGTAGGAACGAGTATTGGGAAAAAGGAGAGGAGGGAAGATAAAAGAGTGAGACAAGTGTAGGTTAAGCTGCTGCCTCGTACACCTGTCCAGCTGAACCCTGTGCCTGATCATTTCAGTCCACCTTATCTTCTTAATAAAGTATATTCCTGACTATTTTCTGTGTGAGGATTTGCTTTGCTTAATGTAATAGTTGTTGCATGTGACCCTTCATGTGAGAAATAGTTGCAGACTGATTTCTTGGATCATGAGTTGCCCATAATCCTGTCACCCTTGTTTGTTTTATTTTTCCTTTTGAAGCTAGTAAAGAGAGATAAAAGAATATGGAAGTCAGAAGCATGGGGGACCTGAAACATCTCAGAATAACAACCTCCCCCATAAAATCCAGACACTGGTCTTAAACAGCAGACACTGCTGTTTAATGTTATCAGTTCATTGGTTGCCCAGGTTGCTAAGCTTTTTGGCAAGGAAAACTGTAGTCTACTGGACTTCACGCTGCTGTAGCCAGCACGTTTCCAGTGCTCACAGTAATTACCTAAGTGCCATCTTGGGTATCTCTGCACTGCAGCATTGCCATACTCTGTCTCAACAAGGAGGATAGAGAGCTGAACAACGTCATACCATCACTCCAGGCTTCCTCTTGTTCTTCTATCCTAGAGGCCACACTACGAACATCACTAACAGAAAAGAAAAAGAATGGCAGTAGTATTGCCTCTGAGATCTCAGTAACTATATTAGAGTATTTGAAGACCTAGTAGAAGCTCTCCCAAAACCCACTCAAAGCCAAGCTACCCTATATGCAATGGCTACAAGAGTAAAAAAGGGAAATTCACTAAACCAAATTCCAGAAAAATGAATCTTTATATTTCAGGCCTAATTTAATAATTGGAATATCATGCTCCCTAATGTTACATGTGATGTCCTGTGTCATGGCTTCTCTGAGGCATCAAACTGTTTTAGATGTTATTAATCTGCTAATTGACACCCTGTAGGTCTTAATTCTTCCATTTTCAGCTAAAGCAGAGGTCACAAATTTAAAATATTATGTTAATAGTCATGCATTACATTTATTTTTGTAGCGGAGCCTTTTCAAATGCTAAATTCACAAAGAGCAGTCCTTTTTTGCCTCTACCATTTTCCCAAAATCCAAACTGATTGAAAACATAGTTTATTGTTACTACATATGGAACACTAGACATATTTTATCTACTGAAAACTTTTAAAGAATGCATTTCCACTGGGTCAGATTTGGAAAAAACTCTGACTTTCACTAGCAATAGGTCTCTTCATGCAAGGTGCCCATGAAAATTAACCCTCACCTCTGAAGTCAGAACTGCGGAAAACCTTTAACTGGGCTCTCAGGGACCGACTACAAAATTGTTTTAGTTTTAACATCTCAAACAGTAACTGCATTTTGACCATTAATCTTTAGTTTTGTGAGAAAAGATGACAAAGAGGGAACTCTGGGCTCCTGCTCGGTAGTGCTACCACTTCTTTCACTTTGTCAAGCAATCAGACAAATACTTGGTTCTGCAAGAGCATTTTACTGAGCAGGTCCCTAGTGTCACGCTGGCAAGCAGCACAGACAGAGGCAGCTTCATTAAAAGCTTCATTGTGCTTGTGTAATGTAGGTCTTCAGGTGGGACATGTTTCCCACATCCACAATCTTCACGCTGGCTGTCCCCAGGAGCAGGCTGGAAAGGAACACCACAGATAGAGCAAACCTTGCTAGCTAGAGCTGCAAGTTTGCAGTCTTTCAACCTCCCGAAAAAAACATTTAGCAGTCACACAGGGAGGAAGCAATCTTTTCCAAAACATTACTTTTAAGATTGATTCAAAATTGCTATGGACTGGAACCTCAGTGGAGAAAAGGGAGAAAAAGAACTTAATTAAAGTGCTGTCCAGCTGGAACTTGGAAATTCTTTGGCTGAGAGAATATATCACACACTACCTCTTCTCCCATATGTTGAAAAATAGAAACTGCCATGGATTTAATTAAAGCTTTGACTTAGTTTTTAACTCCGCTTACTCTCTACTTGATTTAACATTATTCAATTCAAAATGCAAAGTTACTGCCCTCGCCATATACAAATAAGTAAAAAATATTTTCCTCCATTGTGATAGTCCACAAATTTTCTTTTTTTTCTTATTTTCTATTTTTTTTAAATTTAGACAGTTAGATAAAATACACAGCAAAAGCTAGAGAATATAAATATTCGCACCCCAGATACTTTAACCAGGTCGTGTTCAATCGATTCAAAGGCTGAGGCTTTGGCTTGACTGACATATTTTTGTTGTTTCTCAATAAAAAGCTCAAGGTAAAAAATACTGGGGACAGATGCTTAGATATACAAACTTCTTTCTATGTCAAAGCCGATAAATCAAAATCCTTCATTAGTTAGGAACTGCCATGCAGCTAATTCTTGTACCGCTCTGCCTGAATGTATCAGTGTATTTCATTCTGACCTTTTTATAGTTTCCTCATCTTCATCCATGAACTTAAATGCCAGTTTACCAAATACACCTGAATATATATTAAAACACAACACATCTCCTTCTTCCAGCTAACAACAGGCACAATAACTCAGAGGCCTCTTGGTTTTAACAGCAGTAGCTTTTACACTCTGAGGCTGCTCAGTCTCAGCTCACAGCGAGGCCGGGGCTGCCCAAGCCTGGCCCTGCACTGGCACCAGGCACAGGCTCAGATGCACTGCCAAAGCACACGGGAATCTGGGAGGAGAGACAGAGCCAGCTCGGCTTCAGCTGCTGCAGACGCCTGGCGTCGGGATGGCCCCAGTGCCACCTCCTGCCCACGCATTCCCAGAGCTCCTGTAGTCTTTTCCAGTGCTCAGCCTTGCCCAGCTCTGCATTAGCAGAGGTCAGAAGCAACTGCTGCTAATAGTTCATCATAACACGTAATATTATTTCAAGCGATATGATTCACTTCCCAAAATGAGCCACAACAACCAAGTTTGATCATCTGAACGTACTGGCTACAGCCCTCTGCACTAATGAGTTCAATTCAGCTTTGCAAATTGAAAAGTTCTCCCTCTGGAGTATTTGCAAAGCCCAGTGCAGAAACTGAAGCTGCCACCAGCCTCAGACGCCAGGGAAAATGGTTAAAGGATCACACTCGGAGTTAACAATCCTCGTGGGCACATGTTAGCCAGAGCTCAGCTGCAGAGGAGAAACTTTTTACCATAGTAACTTCATCACTTCCCTAGATCCATGCAGAGATGCTGTGTTGCTTACTCTAGTCTCTTTAGTGTAATATAAAATAAATTAATCGAATCTGGTAATATTGTAACAGCACAAACCAATACACTAAAAGTTCATCATCTCTAAAAAAGACCTATTTAGAAGACTATAGTTAAGGTGAAAATGTTATTAATGTAGGTTACACGTTTGCCTCTCAAGGCACACACCAAAAGCATTTAAGACATAAGAATGAGATAAATGAAAAAAAAAAAAAGTTTTTGTATCCTCTAGTCATCTGGGAGCTGACAGGTTTGTTGCATAAGCACCATCTTTTCACCACACATAATCCGTAACGCAGACAACCCAGATCTTTTTAAAGCTGACAGGATTTGAAAATAAGGTCTCAACAATCTTGATAACCCCCATAAAATATCAGACGCGTAAGCAAGGAGAAATATCTGGTAGAAGGAAGACTGAGAAGATGAGAAGGCTACAGAAGGATCAGAATCAAGGAGTGGCTGAATGGAGAACACTCTCTAGTATCTACACATGTGGAACCCGCACCACTGCTCCATTACAAGGTTGGTTTTATTTGGTCATTTTCTTAAGCTAATCTGTGGGCTTTGTATATGAAAACATAGTCAGAAAACAGACACAAGAATGAAAGCAGGAATAATCCCAGGCACCAGCACAAACTAGGGGTTGACCTGCTGGAAAGCAGCTCCATGGAGAGGGACTTGGGAGTCCTGGTTGACAAGTTACCCATGAGTCAGCAATGTGCCCTCATGGCCAAGAAGGCCAATGGGATCCTGGCTGCATCAGGAGGAACGTTGCCAGCAGAGTGAGAGAGGGGATCCTGCCCCTCTGCTCAGCCCTGGTGAGGCCGCACCTGGAGTATTGGGTGCAGCTCTGGGCTCCCCAGGACAAGAGGGACGTGTAAGAGGGTCCAGCACAGAGCAACAAAGATGATTAAGGGACTGGAGCATCTATCGTATGAGGAAAGACTAAGCAAGCTGGGCCTGTTTAGCCTGGAGAAGACTGAGATCTGACTGATATGTATAAGTACCTGAGGGGTGAATGTAGGGAGGAGGGGGCCAGACTCTTCTCAGTGGTGACCAGTGACAGGACAAGGAGTAACTGGCGCTTGTTAAAACACAGCAAGTTTAATCTCCATGTGAGGAAAAACTTCTTTTGTGTGAGGCTGCCCAGAGAGGCTGTGGAGTCTCCTTCTCTGGAGATCTTCCAAACCTGCCTGGATGCCACCTTGTGCCCCGTGCTTTAGGGGACCCTGCTGGAGCAGGGGGATTGGAATAGATGATCTCTAGAGGCCTCTTCTAACCTCAACCATTCTGTGGTTCTGTGAAAATCCTAAAGGAATTTCCTCTCTATCATCTTTATGTTAGAAATGAGGAAAGATACCAGACATCTGTGTGATTTCTAAAATGCTGCTCTCCATGGCTTTCTGTCCCCCTTGCCACCATCAATTATTATTTGTGCCACATCCAAGATTTAAAGAACATATATTTCAATACAAAGGATTACTACTTAGTTTTTAGAAAAACTCTGGTTTTTGTATGGGTTTTTTTTTCACTTCTGTGGAATTGTATTGTTTCACATAGAAGCAATAGACAGACTCATATACAAAAAAACATGCAACATAAATGAGTCTCCCAATATAATGTGGAACCTGGTGAGCAATTCAATGGAAAGCATTCAACTGTATTGACGTACTTCTATTCAACAATTAGTTATATGCCTAAGATCAATGAAAAAAAAAAAACAGATAGAAACGCTGAGGTGATGGGTGATACTCTTTTTCATAGAGAGAGGGAAGAAATCCACTAGGTGTGAGAGTTGGAATTAATGAAGAAGTGTTTCTAGAATTTATTTTTCATTTTTGTACTAGTGCAAAACCTTTTGTATTAAAGATTTCAATTTAAGTAAGTGTGGTCAAACAAATAACACTCACCTACCCCATTCTACCCTATTCAGTACTAAAGAGTGCTAGCAAGTATGCAAGCCTAAAGAGAAGAGGAAATGCCATGACATTTGTTTAGCAACACCAGGCAGCTCCATTTCAGGAAAAAATACTCCATGTTAGAAACTTTCTGCTACAGCCTTCTGCTACACCTTCAGTAGACTTGTTTTATGCTGGCCCTTTCTGACCAACCAATGTGTATTTTTTTAGGAAAACATCAAATTCATACTTTTTCCATGATGCTGAAAGGCCCTAACAATCTGACAAACTACTGTGTTGTTGAACACAACATAGGAAAGGAAAGGGAGGTCCCATCATGGCTTTGCTTTCTGACTCCAAGGTATGCAGTGTACGGAATACGGAGTTAGCACTCCTGCAACAAGGCCAACTAATGACAGCTGAAATTAACTACCACAATATCGATGGTAGCCTGAAACTTTTGTTCCAGCACAGAGATATTCATAGCGTATACCAGGAGCAGCCTGAATATAAAACAAAACCATTCACAAAGTGTCTAGACAAGCATTTGCAATGGCATTAGCTGAGTAAATTTACAGAGTTCATCCAAGCTACCGCACAGCCATGAGCATCCATCTAGAAAAGGTAAAAATATCAACAAGGTTATTAGGTAGAGTCAGTTTCCATTTTTTAGGGAGCACAGTGGGTCTTGCATACCTACTCTTCGTATGCTAGAAAATGTTTTAAACTAAGAACAAGAAATAAAAAGACCATGCAAGCAAACAAATTAGGATAACAAGAAGCTCACATTCTACTTGCTCCAGCTTTTTAATCTTCATTGCAATAATTAGTTAGAAGGGATGCATGAATCCACGTAGTATAAATAGACTCATTGAAGTGTAGTAGAAATAGAAAGAAAGAAACAAAAAAAGTAAGAAAGCAAAAGAGGCAAGGAAAAGAAAGTAGAATAGCTTTTGTCAATTCACTGACCTTAATATATTCTGTTACATTTTTAAAATTTGTATTTCTATATTTTCCTTTAAAAACACTCATCATTGGCCATATGCCCGGAGGAGTTAAAAGAGAGACACGGGCACTCATCAGACAGACAAATTTAAACAGTGTCACTGTTCTCTGAAAATGATTTCAGATAATGAATGTTCCAGAACAGAGACTTCTTTCTTTTGTCCAAATATATTGGATTATATTTAGTTATCAAATTGGTCTGCTAGTGTGTTTTCACTGCTACCCTATATCTTTGACTATAATGATAGCAGCCAAAAATCCATGAAATAAACAACAGAGGGAAAATTAGAGCATCGATTGTACTGTAGGATGAAAAACACAATCAGAGCTAATTTTAATAACTGTTCACTCAGCATTTTGGTGGCTTCTGTGTATTTCTTGTTGAGAAAGTTTGACGTTGTTAAGGATTCTATACAGATTTTTTTTCCCCCAAAGAAGTCATAAATTAAGCAGCCTATCATGCTCAGAGTACAATTATGATCACTGTACTGCATGTCAATTCATTCTTTCAGACTTTAAGCTAAAAATACAACATTGCAAAAATCCCTGCTCCTGCTAACGATCCAGTAGAGCTCTTTGAAGAACGGTGCAATTGTCAAATATATCAGTTGCCGAGGGAGCCTTTCCCAGCATTCGTGAATGAAATATTCAGTTTGTGAGTCAGGAAATATGGGCAGAGAGTTGCTGACGCAGACTTACGAGAGTTCAATAATCTTTGAGCCAGCCCCTGGCTTGAAGGAAAGAGCATTCCTCTCGAAGAAGAGGGAGCCCCCAGTGCACCTGAGCACGGGGCACAATGCTCGAGGATGCACAGTGCATCACAGAGCCCATGAAGAACCTTGCAGAGCAGAAGCCCAAACACAGATGCAGACCTTACGGGAGTAGCGCCAGGAGGCAAATAATTGCAAAGATGACCTGGGTAAACCAAACTGAAGGGAAATAGTCTCGATTTTAGACCTTTTTATATCTCTAAAGGAGTGGAGAAGAGAGATATCTCTTTACTTCACTGCTACTTAAAAAAGTAGAACAGCTCATGTTAAAAAAAAAATAGACTCTCGAACACTGATTGCTAGGACCAGTTACCAATATTCAGCATTATACAGGGCACCATTAAAATCACTTTGATTATGACTTTACTATGTTAACCACTACCCAAAATACTGTAAAAAAACCAACCAAAGAATAACAAAAACATCCCTAAGAAGACTGACACTGCTTTGAGTATACCGGCAGCGTTGAATATACTAAGAATTCTTTCAATTCATTAGAAGAATTAAGCCTGCAAAGAACATTTAGTCCTTTTCATTTTCTAATAAAAAATGTGCTGTAAAACTAGGAATTGCAAAGGAAAATTATGTCAGAAGAGTTTCAGTTTGTTGCTTCTTTTGTAATAAAACCCAATACTGTTATGCTTTTCCTCATCTCTACAGTCAGAAAAGAAGCTGATGTCACTCTGCTGGCAAAAACAGATTCTCTTCTCATTTCTATTCTCAGGATGCTTGCAGTTTTTGTCAAGTTGAATGTGGGTTACTGGTTTTTTTATTATTTTTATTATTATTATTTTTAACATAATGGCTTAGCTCTTAAAAAGCTGACAAACTTATTTGAAAGAATTAAAACTGACCAGTTTTACTCCTCTTTCTACTACAAGAACATTAAAAGTGTTTCTCATGTACCTCTCTTTTATAGGTTTCGAATCTCATTCTTAAATTTTTTCATTGAATTTATGTGTGCATATATATATATACACAAATATATATATATAAAAATTTGAATGTTGTCTTAAATTCCCCCCAAATCTTCATAGAGATTAGACAGAAACAGATATGAGCATGTGTTATATTCCCCAAAGTCAAGCTAGAATATTATTCTATCTAATGTACATGTATTTGGACCTTTCAGTACTGTCACAAGAGACTGGGACCGTGGCAAGCAGTTCAGTGGTGGAAGAGATTATCATATTTTCTAGACGTGAGAGATAAAGTACTGAAGTCCTTGAAATTGTAAATTCTAATACAGTTAATCTGAAAATTCATGCCAAGCATGTGACAAGAAGCAAAATCATGTGATTACAAGAAAGATAATCCTTGTTAACTTTGTTAACCATGTTAACCCTGACATAACATGTCCAACATTTTATAGCACAGTTTTAATATTGTATAAACTGAGTATCAATATCTGCCTGTCAGAAGTATGAATTCACTCTATTTTAAAGTAAATATATAGATAAAACAAGTTTTGGAAAATTCCTGGCCTGTGAGGTTAGACAGAAAAAGCGTTACTCACAGCCTCTATTGCACATGGTTGTCTATGAAAAAAAAAAAAAAAGGAAATAATCAGATGTTTTAGAAAAAAAAATCTCTGTACTAGTGTATAGTTTAATCTAAAGTGAGCTTTATAATCTTGTAGTGAGTTACACAAGTCTTTCAATTCACATGAAACATAACCTTTAGAGAGTCTGCTAAAATTAGTGAAGTTATAATTAAATGCAATTAACACCAAACTTTTGGCTGAGGTGTCTGACTAGCTACTAGAATAATATCTTCTCATAAAAAAGATTTTTATACACTTAAACTAACATGAGATGGGAAGAATTGGTTGGAAATTTTCAGAGGAAATATAATTTCATTGACAATTACTGTTTTGTGGCCAGGGGTCTCACTCTGAAAGTCCAATTAGTATTCAATAGACTCCAGCATATCCAGATGTCCAGGAGCAGTAGCACTACATGCCCAAAGTAAAATCTTTCTCAGTTCATTAACTCACACTCTGCATCACATAAATACATCTACCTGACCACCCGATCTGAGCAAGTCTGCCCAGGTCCACATTGCACAACCTGCTTTTAGCAATTCAGGGCAGCCGCTTCCACACTAAGCTGCCTTGCTTCAATGAGATTAGCCTGAAGAAATCAGATGACTCCTCACTGATGAGTATTTTAAAGGAGTTTCACATTGCTATGTGTTACATTTACAGATAATAAGATGGGCATTATTAAAGTTCACTTGGAGCATTTCCAAAAATAGCAACTCTACTATTACAGCAGTATCAGTTGCAATTCATCAATGTCCATTTTTTTATAACCAGCATCCATTGCATTTTTTTTTTTTTTTTAATATTTAGACAGGATATAATGATACTCTACCAGCCCATTAAGTACTTTGAGTTCATTTAGCTTGTTATTAATGAAACTAGAAAATCTCCAAAGTGTTGCTTATGGCCAAATTTGCAGGAGAGCTCAGAGGGAGAGATTTAGGTGCTCCAGAACAATACTGGGGCTGGTGTTCTCAAAACTGCTCGGTTCAACATTTGATATCCAAGATAGAGACATATTTTTAAAACCACAACCACAGTCTAATCACTTCATTTGCTGCTTGCATGGCAGGTGATTCTTTGGAGCAAATGCACTGACAATCCGCTGCATTAAGTTCTCCTTTCTTTCACATGTGCCTCATCCCTCTTCTTGCCATCATCGCCTCGTTCATCATCTGAACGAGAAGATCTGGTTCATATAATTAAACCTTTACCTATTATTCTGTAGTTACCCTAATTCTTTGTTCCTTATTGTGTAGTCAACAATTAGCAGGTTTTCTGATATTGTTCTATGAGTTTGGTTTTGAGAGCTTTCACTTCAGTACAGATTCTGGTAAATTTCTGGTGAAATCAGTTGAGTTTTTCCACTTGACCTAGCTGCCACAGAAAGAGATCCACCTCTCTGCGGAATGGTGACACAAGGCAGCACACGTGTTTTAAGATAACAATAACAGGTATCTCAGAAATGGGTACTTCACTGAATTACTGTATTCACATACTGCAGCAAGTAAAAAATACATTTTAGTATAACTAAAATTATGATAGGAATTTTTAGGACAAAATTAAAAATAAAATAAAATGCTTTGAGTTGAATGACATATTTCATTTATTTTATTATTATTATTATTTGCTATTTTGAAATCTTAAATTGTGCAAAAGTCAAGTTTGAAACACTTTATTGAAAGAGAAAATGAAAATAAATTTGCTTTTTTTCAGTTTCTCTCTCTTTTTCAGCAAGACTTATTTGTTGAATTTGGCATAACTTCACAACAAGGTTTCAGCTCTGTTTTTTATTTTGGAATTTTTTTTTTTCCAGTAAAAGAAAATTTTTGTTATGATTTTGACTTGAAATAGAACATTAATTTCATCTTTCTTTTTCTTAGTCATAGAAGTATATATAACTCTGGTAGCCAATCCTCTGACCATTTTTATATAAAAAAATGAGAAAAAAAATTGCAAAATTCATACTCAGTCATTACAATTTGATCTAACATAGTTCCTAGTTCAAGTACCTAAAGACTGTATGTTGGTGACATTTAAGTGTCACGGTCATTTATATTTTACCCTACATAATTCAATCTAGTCTTAAACCATAAATTCCATCAAGTCTTAAACCGTAAATTCTCACCCACAGCCAGTTAGGAACTGCAAATGAGTGCACAAGCTAACATTTCCTTAAAAGCACATCTAGCACCAAGTGATATTTCAGCAGTCTGCAGGGCATCGGCAGGTTAGCAGCACACTGCAAAGTGTCGGGAGTTAAACTCCCTAGCAATTTCACTACCACTCAGCTAGCGATCACTGACACTTATGAGGGCTGGCTCTAACAGTGCTTGGCACGAAAACCTGCCTTCCCTTCCTCCCTTGAATGGTTCTGCACTCTGGTCTTCTACACACCTACATATGTTGTCACTTTGTGGAGCCAGTTAGTGGAGTCCAGGAAAGCTTCATCCTCTGAAAGAGAGGGAACGATGTCGGTTTTGTCATCCTTAGTCAGACTGATTGTGCTTTATTCTACAAGTAGTTCCAGTGCAGCCAAAACACCTGCCTTCACAGAGCAGAGGACTAATCAGTGTAAATAAAGCTGGCAGATTCAGGTCGTGTCACAGGTAAAAATATCCACTTAACATTCAGAAATCAAAAAAAGTTTATAACAGAAAATAGGAAAAGACAAGATATATTTGACAAAGCTTTGGATGCAATGATGGGCACTGCAGACCTATAAAAGTTAATAAATATTGTCAGTCTGTCAAGTTTCATGGTTCCCAGCTCTCTATCACATCTGCATTTTCTGTGGGGCCCACATCAAGACAACCAGCAAAATCTTTTAGGCAGAGGAACCACCACCGTCTCCGACTTCTTTGATTTAAAAATTATCATGTGCTATGCAGCTAAATGCTTAGCAAATAATTGTTCTGTAAAAAGAATTATGATTATCAGAACTTTGGCAGCTCTGAAATGTCCCTCAGCAAGCCAATAACTAACTCTTCCATGCACTCAGTGCACTCTCACTTGTGAAATGCAATTAGCATTGCAAATTATTTCCTTTTTTTTAAGGACTATTGATTGCATTATTAAATAGCAGAAGAGTATTATGCCTGGAAAATCTCGCTTTTTAGCTTCCATTACACATTATGTATATATGTATTTAACTGTCTGTCTATCTGTCTATCTGTCTGTCTATGTGTCTATCTAGAAAGCTTCCAGTTCTGTAGATTTCAAGGTGTTTGCATCCTCACTCAACCTTCTATTTATGGGCAAGATGTATTATTCATCGTTATACCCGCTCACGTCTCAAAATCCATAGTTAGCAATAACATAGTCCAAATATTCTTCCCAAGGTCTATGGAAAATACATTTTTTCTCAGAGGACAAATATCACCATGTCACAAATGGACAAAAGAAGAATATTTGGAAGAGTATCATCTGTAAGTCTCTTCAGTTAGTTCTAAAGTATACTGCCTTGCTTTCATTTGGAACTGTACATATGGTATATATACATTAGAGACATTAGATGTATAGTAATTCCTATATACAGATGTCATGTGTAAGAGTATACAGAAGGGTATACAGAAGAGTATACATCATGACGGCAGGACATCATAAAAATGACAAGGATGGAGGGCAAGCAAAACATTCTTAAATACAGAATTGATACTGTATTCTTAATATGCTTCAGATATCTTCATTAGAAAATCAGCAACTTATTACACACTGTAAAACAGTCAGAAGCATCTCCTCTATGGAGTGCTCTGCAGAGTGCTGTGGAACTGTGAAAAGTTCTGTACCCAGGAAGGAGGGAGTCACAAAGCTGGCACACCAGGTAACTTTGAAAACAGATGGATATGCATGGTGTAACAAAATGCACCAAAACGACCTTGTCTATCCCAGCGTGTCACAGACAAGCTTGAACAAGGTTGCATTTGCATTCCCACAAAGAACCAGAGCTAAGCAAAGCACAGTGCAATAAGCTTCCCTAAACTGTTTACTAGGAAGAGGAGGGAAGCACAGACTCCCTCTGCGCTCTGAAGATTCATTTACATGTAGTGGCATGCTTATATTGCACAGGTGCCACTAGAATTTAGGAAACCCAAAATGCTCCAGCTTCATTAGAATAAGATAATCCAGGATGGAGGCATCCACTCCAGGAGAAACCACGTCGGAGAGAGACCTGTGAGCTGTTCCTCAGACACTACTTCCAAACGAGTTTTCAGGGAAATGCTCAGCTACAGCTCAGGAAACGTTCAGTTTTAGACACGAGTTTACCACACATTATTTGACGCTATTTGTTGCAACTTCATTTTTGTAATTACAAGCTTTTCTTTTGACTTTCCTATTTTGATTTTAAGGTTGTCTAGCTGCAGTGTTTTGGCAAATTTAGAGTACATTGGTGTTAGAACGATAACATATCCAAGTGAATTTGCAGACAAGCCTTATGAAACGGAGACAAGTCTGCATATCCACAGGGTCATGGTTAAGTGCTAGATTCAAAGGGAGAAGCCTCCCAGGGAAAGCTTATTCAGGTTCTGAGTCAGAGCTGCAACTGAGAGAACCCACTGCTTTGAAAGTCTCACAGCATCACACATGTCCCTTCTAATAAAAACCTAAGGTAACCGTATGTTCCAGATATAAAGTACTCGGATAGCTTGGCCATCGGCTGCCCAATGGCAAATGCTTTGCTGAAGTTGGTTTCTGGCTGCATCTCAGAAACTGAATGTTCATTTATGTGAAAAGTGATCCTGAAACCACTGCTGCTGAGGAATTTGACCTCGCTTGAGAAAGTCTGCTCAATTCACCAGACAGCCTGCAATAACATAGCTGACAGTAGGAAAAAAAAAGCCTCAGCAAATACAGTTGGCTCAGCAAAAACAAAAGAAAAAAAAAAGAAAAAAAAGAAAAAAAAAAAAGCTCTTCTAGAAATGTATTTTTCCATCACCACCACCAGGGAAGGAAATGTATTAGCTTTAGGGATGGTTTCTGAGACGGAGGACACTTTGGGGACCCACCTTGAAAATGAGTCCTTAAGCTATATCCACAAACAGGACAGAGGAGCACAGAAGACTCAGGACAGAACAGCACAGCCCCTTGATAAAACTACTGCACACATTCAGTCTATGGCAGAAGGGGATCCTGAACTTATGACTCCTGGACTCCAAAAAACTTTCTTAATTAATTGGCTCTTCTGAGACCATTAGTTTCCTGACTGGTTGGCTATTCCTTCCTTCTTATATTCACAAACGAGAGGGTAAATTTCCCTGTGATAGAAAATTCAAGCACAATATCACGTCCTAAATAGAACAGTTTCAAAGTGCTTGTTTTCCTCCTGAGACCTTATGAGAAAGAGTCTCTTTGCTTTAATCTCTGTGAGTTCAGCAACTCAGTGACCTTTTCATATATGTATATGAAAGCAGATCGTTCATGAGGCAGGCGGTTCCACACCCTTGCCGCTCTAATTTATAATTTTTAATTGGAACTTCATTCAACTCCTCTAGTTCCAGCACTGCTACCCGAGCTATACACCTTAGATTTCAGTCAAGGTAGTTTCCAGCTAATGATAATTGTTATCACTCTGCCCTTACATTGATTTATAGAAATGGCAATAAAAGCACAGAGAAAATTTTTGTTAGCTTAAAATTGCTTTTTTTTTTAATCAAGTTAGTTACACCAGCTCAAAAAGGCTATTAAAATGCCACATTGTTATCCAAGAACAAGATGAAATACACTTGCTTATTTTACAATAATCAGTCAATATGAATTCACATTTCCTTAGATACTGCATACACACAAATATTCTTAATGGCTGATGTGCAGCCAGTTTAGTAAACACACGGCACATTACAGAGCATCAGTAACAACTGACTGTGAGCACTGCAGCTACACATACAAACTAACACACTTGGGCTGAAACGAGCACTTCCTGGTATAATTACACAGTTTATTAGAGGTGATTTCTGAGCCAATTAGTAAACTAGATCAAGTTATTTTGGGTTTCTTTTTCAGCAGTCTAGAAACCAATAAACACATGCTATAATAAATCCAGTCATTTGTACTGAAGTGGCTAAGGGGCAAGTTACAACACTCTGAATTTACTAAGAAGTTTGTGCCCAAATTCCAAATTGACGGACTCTGGCATAAAAGGAATCCTTTCAGTGCAGCTGTATTTATTTTCATACATATAGCATTCGGAGAGTATGCTATACTCATACTTGAGCTCAGATCAGCAACATGCTTCTGAAGCCAAATCTCCCAATTTTTCCCATTTCTCATGCCCTTGTTTCACATGATGGAGAGGCCTCAGAGCCCAACTCAGATTATTTTCAAATTAAAATAAACTAAAAGATGGCGTTCAGGAATGCATACACTGCCTCCAGCTGCTCACGACCATTCTACCCTTTGGACGAGACTATAGCTGGTTAAAGTAACCTGATATTGGTAAAAACGATCCTCAGCACCAAGTAAAGTAGCACCAAGTACAGCACTGAACAACCTGCAGATAGTCTCTAGATACATCTAGTAAGCACCAAAATTTCCCTCTCCATTTCCACAAGGAAACAAATTTGCAGCCACAGTGAGCTGTGGGTTTCCCAAGCAAGGACTTATGAATCTCGGATGTATCAAGTAGACCATAAGTTATCCAGCCACTAAACCATAGAGAGAGCTTTAACCTGATCTTTCCTGTACAGTCATTAGCCTGTTATTATCCTAGCAGAACAGAGATGAGACTTCAAATCAGGTTGAGATACATTATTAGGAGAATTTTGCTTGTCTACCAACAAATGTATTGGCTTCCATGACAAGTCCCAGAAATACATTTCCAGCTTTTGTTCTCATGGATTACTGGTTCAGGGAATATGAAAAGATGGGAAACCTACATCTTGTTTATGATTTGGGCTTGCTACTATTAATCAATTCAGCAACATCTGCCTCTGTGTTTGACGAAAGTTAAACATGCTAGTGCACATGTTTCACAATTAGAAATTTGCATCTTGTGTTAACTTATGCACTATTTCTGAAGTATCCCACAAGGATAGTCAGCTTTAGCAGTAAATAAGCTACTACTATGCAATAGCCTGTGCTTCAGCGCCAGTATCTAGCATTGTTATAGTACTTCTTTCATTTTTAAACCAAAACAGACTTGTCTGTAACATTGGTTGATTTTATTTATTTTGTTTGTGGGTCATAACTAATGGTAGGTACATCTAGTTTTTGTACAGTCAAGTACTCACAGTGCTTGCAAAGACAGAGCTGGGGAGAGCTCACTACCCCCTAAGACAATTTGGTTGCTATTGTGTGGTCTCAAACAAAGTACAGTAATGTGTAGCATGCACAAATTACATAATGATATGATTGTGCACAGCACAAGTAGCAAATGACACTTATGTGAAATAAATAATCCGTACTGTAAAAGAAAAAAAAAAAAGCTCCAGGATCTGAACTCAACCAAGACTCGTGCAAAAGGGCTTCCTGCCCTAGACAGACACTAGCAATCAATTTGAGTGCATAATCAAGCACCATACCTGGCCCTGCCCAAGGGATGTCATAATTTCCAAAGCAGCAGGTGAAAGGCACTGATATGCTAGGAGAGATTAAGAAATCTGTGACTGGGGAGGGAATACTTGATTCGGAATGTAAAGAAAGGATATCAGGACAGCATATCAGGATCAGAATGCTTCTGCCAACCAGGATTTTGAGGATGTGGGGTGCAGACTGGATCAGACTGTTTTCCCACGTGGTAGGCCAACAGTTATACCTTGGTAAGAGAAGGAGTTCCACAGGAGCTCCTGAATTTAATGTTGGGATAAATCTATGTTCCTGTTACCAACATTTTTAAGACCTTGTAAGTCAGAAAGAAGCTGCTATGGGGCAACTGAATGACCATGTCCTGTGACAAGAACCAATCATGTTTGTATTACAGAGAAGGTTCCTGTATCAAATAATATCTTTTTTTTTTTTTTCCTTTTGTAAAAGTGCAGAATGTTCACAAGGTAGTAGAAGGCCCCAAGATGTACATTATCTACAGACAGGAAGGAAAGCTTAGACCATTTTCTGCACTGTACTCAAAGAGAATGTGATATGATCTGTGTAAAGCAGCTTTGCAGTGAATATTTGACATCTTTTGAGGGCTGCAATGCCAGAACGAGACAGTTTCTTGAAAGAAAATATTGTGAAGTTGACTACAATGCATGTAAAGCTTCCTAGATCTGCTAAGTGGATTGAGTGAAAGAAGAGCACTTCATGGGAAGGAATTCAAACACTGATCTCACAGCAGGTGAACTGTCCTGTAATGTTTAGAGGAAGGACAGTGGAAGAAACATTCTGGGCCGTTCTGAGATGACCTCCTCAGAAGCCATGAAGGAGGCATCTTTGCATAACATTTACACAAGAAGATCATAATAGGTTCAAAGTCAGCTCTAAGGAGGAGGAAAAGAAATGGACATTTCAGCGGAGATATTGAAAGAAGATAAAATGAGTCTGTAGATGTCTGAATTTAAGACTCATTCACAGAACACATGATGAAGAGTATCAGCAGATAAAAAGATTAAGAATATGCGGCTAAACTCCAAAACTTCAACACCTTTTGGTGTTCTGAAGCTGAAATGTATCCAACAGATTATGAAAATCCTGCCAATTTTTGTAGTGGTTTTGTGAACTGCGCAGATGTGCCCATTATAAAACCATTGGCTGGTATATAGCATCTCAGTACAACTTAGCTAGTATCAGCGTGTCTATTCCCATATTGATACTCTCACTATTTTTGTCCTTTGTCGTGGGTGAAGTACAAGCACAGACCAACAATTAAACTACCAGTCGCCAAGTCTGAAATTGAAGTACTTCTTTCAAACAGAGGCATCTGTGCCTGTGTTCACATTATAGCTTTCTCCTAGGTATATCACTGTTTCTTTATAAGTGGTTTCATAGTTGCCTCAAGGTTTATTTCATAGCCAAGCTGCTCCTTAGTTCCCTTTGAGTAACTTCTTCCGCTGAAAAATTTTTTCTCTGTCCTCCAGCTAAAAGTGTTCCACATGACAGTCTCACTTAGTGCCCTTTCATGATAAGCTCAGAGCGATCAAGTGATACACTTCTATAAATGTGTACAGCTAAATTGGAACTATTTGTAGAAATGATATATGCTCACAGCATCAGACCCATTGGTAAGACAGCAACAAGAGCAGGCTGCCAGCTATGGCCGGATGCATCAAGCAGGGCCAGGCTGGGGAGAGTGGTTGGGGCCCACATATCCCCTGGTACCAGGTACGTTCACTGAGACGGGACGGCTCTGGAGTCAAGTCACCAAAGCAAAGGAAGGATGAGCAAGAGACACGTATAGGAGAAGACACAGTTGCAATGTAGCTTCAGTACAGACCAAGGATGGAGCTGCTGAGCTAATGGCTGGTCTCCAGATGAGGCTTCTCCCAGCTCGTCCTTACAATTCAACTGTTCCGCAACAGCTGATTTGAGGTTGAACCACAGCCTTTAATGTATGCAGCCAATCACCCTGGAAAGAGGACGAATAGCTTGCAGCATCAGTTGGTATGCTTAGGACCCTGACGTGTGCACCACTTTGAAGACTCTTGGGCAAGGATTCCATTCGTACATGTATTCCTACACATAAATGAGTAGAGCAAGACACAACTTTGACATCACTTATAGGAACTATGACAATAAAACACCAAAAATTACTATGACATGCATTTAAATCATATGTGCATCTTCAAAATTTAATCATGGATGACTCTAGGATTTATTTCTTACTTTCCTACAGTACTCAAGTAAGGTCAAATGTTTGGTGAACTAGTGGACAGAGAATTGTATTCTCTCTCCTTCCTCTTCTTTGTGCTGTAGCTTTGTTGTCCGTCTTAACTCTAACAGCTCCCATTTTCAGAAAATGCAAAATAGGGAAGAAAGGGTGTTCTTGCTGCACCTGCAACCATTAACCTTACAGCAAAAGAGAGTGTTTAAAAGGCTGAATATATTTTTCCTTGCAATCAGACACAGGAAAGTTAGATATTCATTTAAGTTGCTCGCTGAAGCCTCCCTTATTTTTGGTGTATCTACCTGGTATTTGGGTATATTTATCTGAGCAAATGCAGAGACACCTGAACTCAGTCTATCTGCCATACATTAGCCCAAAGATGTACACTTGCAGAGCAGGCAGAGCTGCTGAGAAGCTGAGCGTATTAGCGCATGCTGCACAAAGGTGTCTATTTGATCTCTTAGCCAAAGCTGCCTCATGTCCATTCAGCCCTGAATGCGCCCAGGGAGACCTTCCCAAATGTCCTCTTCCTGGATGAAATTTATGTCTGTGTAGAAACCCACCACAAATCTCCATCTTTCTTAATTTCTCCAGCTATGATTAGATGATTTATTTCCTTTGCACCAGCCTTCTGCTTTCGAGCAAATTTTGCCTCTGCTGTTAGATGGGGAAAGATGTTTCCATATGTAACAGGTTTTCATTAATCCTTTTTACCACCGTGTCCTTTCAAAAGCACAGGGCCCAGCATATCTCCAGCTAACACCTGGTGCAGCTGCTTTAAAATCATGGGGTGTTTCACTATGCAGGAGTTAACTGGCAAAAGAGGAAAAAGATACAGGAATTATGATACAAATAAAGGTCAGAGCAGAGATGAATAAGGATTGAGTCCATCGGTTAGACAGGGAGGACAAGGACAGGGCACACAGGCATGGTGAGACTGGGGACAAATGGGGAAGTGATAGGAAGACAAGGAGATAGAATGAATGATTCTGAAGTTCCTGAAACCATCTATATATCTTGAGGTTTTGCAATATTCAGCCAGAGGCATGAGCTAGTTTTTTTAGAAGGCTCTGTATTGTTATTATAAAAACAGACTAGTCTCTGAATGGTATTACATTAATCAACTTCATTATTACTAGTACGAGAAAACTCATCTCCATAGACACACAGAATATGGCTATAGGTAGATAGAAAATGATTCCCCCAGAGAGTAATAAGGGAATACTAATATAGCTAATTTTCTCCCAGCATTGGAGCTATTGCTTATTTATCCATTCCACTTACATCTGTGCCCCACTCCTCAGCAAATTGGCCCTTGTCACATCTTGATATGACAGATGTATCCCAACACCAGCCCTTTGGTGGCATGCACTGCACAAAATGCCAGGTGCAGAATGAGAGATGATATCAAAACAGTTGCTTAGTTATCTCAGCTTATATTATTCTCAAAACCTGAAAAGGAACAACGATGAAGCTAACTTAATAGAGGTAATTAATTGGAAGTATCTGAACAAAGAAAAAAGTGTGCAAAACGAAACAGTCTCTTTGGACATGGTCTTTTTTCTTTCCTTTTTTTTTTTTTTTTCCTAGCTGTTCTTGATAAATCATGTTGAGCTACACATTTAGCTACACATTTAGCTTTAGAAGAGGGATTCAGTTTGATCTGAAGATCTTTATATTTAAGTGTCTACATATAAATGTCTATACTCCATTTTTAACTAGTGGGGACAAAGGAGCTTTTTAGGGAGGGCTCAATCAGACACGTGCCTGGGAATCAGTTTCACGGACACAGGTGCTTTATGTTGCTTGGGATTTCCTTCATCAGTAAGGAGAATTTAGACTCTGGAATATATTATTACAGCTATTCACACGAACATATAGTGCAGTTTGTTCTTTAATATTCATAAAAGTAATACTCTGGAAGGTAGATGAGCTCTATCAACTGAAGTTCCAATTGTGTAAATAAGATAATTTATTGGATTTTTATAAAATCCACTAAATTTTTGTTTGTTAAAAATCAAAGAAATCTTTCTTTGTGTGCAATTTATTTGTGTTTATGAATGCAAATATATAAATTATCTCTCCTTGTGTGTTTCCACTAAGATTTTAGTTCATCTCAGGAATACATTTTCTTAAGCTAAATCTCCCCACTGTTTCCAATTTTCATGCTGTGGTTTTCATTAGGGTGCTGTCTTGGAGCACATGAGTTGGCTTCCTTTCAAATGAAACTTAGCTGGAAAATGGGCTCTAGGAATGCACTTAACGTTCTCCAACTCCTAATGCACGTTCAATGTCTGGGATCAGAGTGAAGCTAGTCTAAAGTAAAAACTAATCCTGAAACAGATTAAATACATTCGTCAGCACCAAATGGATCTCTCTACAGACCCAGTCCTATTGAGCTGCAGTACCTGTTAAAATAGATTTTAGATTTTTCAGTCTTAGAGACCTAGCATATTAGATCAACAGCAATCAACAGCAATCTGCATTCTAGCAGCAATCAGCAAGATAAAATAATTTGTCCAAAATAGGGTATTTCCAGTATTTGGAGTGCTCTGAAATGTATCACCATGCTGCTTTTTCAAAAACATCATGTAAGCGAATTCTATTGTTAAGTAGATTGCCTAGTTAATACATATCACCTATGAATACTACATTTTGTAATGCAAAAGGCATCCTCCTTGAATACTTTACTGTCAAAATACATGGCTGTTTTGAAATTGCTCCTGGTCCTATATTTAGTTAAGGAATTAAGCCTTGCCAGATGATTGCTTTCCAAACTGTAAAAGCAGAGACACAGGTCCAACACAATGAGTGGCTGTACAAACCACAGGATATTTTTCTGGATTACCTGCAGTGTACAGCGTAGAAGATTTCTTTCCTTCTTTCCTTCTTTCCTTCAGACCATATATCATCTTGCCTACCTGGTAAAGACAGAACAAAACCATTGATTGAGCCAGGACATGTAATTATTTCTATTACGGAATTTCATGTACTTCCCCAACATACCTTACCCTAGATTCTATCAAAGGCAAGATGCTAGACAAGATGAATCACAGCTCTAACCCAATATGACAGTTCCTAGCAATCAGAAGGAGATTTTCTGACCAAGAGGAGCAATTCTTACAGTTTTGAAGATGCTGCTGCAAATGAAGCATTTTTATCTGAATGCTAAATCTTAGTGAAATCATGGTTGGACAGACACTGACTTCCCAGCAATGATCTTATGTCAATGTTGTTTGATTTCTACTCTCTTCCAGGTTTCTCTCTACATATTTTAGCTTCATTGTTTATTTCTTTTTGTGTGCATTGTATATCTCCAAATATATGAGTCTATGTGATTCCAATTTACATTTCTTTTTCTTCAAGTATAAGGCCAAATTCAGTGGTTATACATATATATATTTTCTCATGGATTAATTTGATCTTCAAATGTCCTATCTTTTTGTTATTTAAAGATTTTTCTGAGTAATTTTGCTTCTGACCTACAGATGTCTTCAAAAATCACCTTTCCATATATCTATTACAGTTGGGTCCCAATCCTCTTTTCAGGAAATTCTCACTTTATCTCTCACCTACATATTTGTTTTTTAGTCTTTGCATCTCTTTAACAAATGTTTTCCTCGTTTGAGGTCCACCATTCTTCTGGCTATCCATGGACGTCACTAATTGTGATGACTTTTCATCTTGATATTGACTTAGATTATATTCTTAAAAATCAGTAGATGGAGATAACAAGTATGGGGAGGATTACAAAACTATCATTTAGAGAATCATTTTGTTCTCATTTTTCAAAAGCTCTCGTAAAATGGGAAACAACAAAAATAACAAGAACTTTCATAAAAAAAATAAATCTTATCTGCATGTCACTGTACAGGAGACCAGCATCTGACACAGCAGACAATCAAGCAAAGAGAAATCAAGATGAGTAAGTTGTTTGAACAACAAAATATTAATGAACAAATAACATATAGCATCCTGATAGATTTTTGGCAGAATTATAAAATATGGACAGAATACAAAACTTGTTTTTCATAAAGATTGTGAAATGTTTTAAAATACCTATAAAGGATATAAATTCATTGGTCTGGACATGCTCAGGTTACCTATAACACTTAGACATTTAAGGTAATGTTTCTACTAAGCTTCCCTTTGACAGTGTCTTCACCACTTGGGAAAATGAAGGGTATGTGTGTTTGCTTTGCACACAAACAAAATCAACTTCACCTGGGGAGGAGACAGTAATATTTTCTTCTAAAAAACTGTCCTATGAAATCTCTATTATTTTCAGTTTAACCAGCACAGATGCGGAAGCCCCAGATCAAGCATCACTGGAGGTCAACAAGTGCTAGAAAGAATTATTAATCATTTGCAGTTCTAAAGGAGGAATATAGAAGGGAAACCTGTTGGGAATCCACGTATCCCGTCCCCTTGACTAAGGCTCTGGAGACAGGCTTAGAAAACTGAAATTGAATTGAAAATTTCCTACATGTAATATGGGAGTTATTAAATGACTTGACCCCATGATGTCAAGGTAATAATCAATTGTTTACTATCAGGGAGCAGCTCACTCAGAAGAAACACAAATACCTGAGTCACTGTACTAAGAAGCCCTACAATACTGCCTAAAAACTTTAAAGGAGATATATATATTGGAAGAAATGCAGAAGAGCCTATATAATGAATCATACACTGCAGAACAGCTATTCTGTGTGAAAAACAAAATTGAAAAGTAGCAGTGCTGAAGCAGACCTAGAGAGTATACAGAGGCAGAAGGATCAGAGCTGATATTGTGATATTCACCAACTCCAAAAAGATAAATGCCAACATACAGCTATTGCACTCTGCAGCTCATAATTATTAGATGCTGTATCCACAACACGAACTCCATAAAACAGATATAGGGGGCAGGGAGGCACCAGAAATCCCAGCAGTTTTCCCATGAGCTTATCAAGGTGATTTGGGTCATAGAGAAGGTTGGGATGTCCTTCCTGATGGCATTTGTTTGAAAGCACATGTCACACACACCCAGGTCTGGCTACGTCCAAGTCAGAGATGAATTCAGACAAAAGCAAGACAAATGACACAGAGTTGGAGGGAACAACTTCAAAGGAAAGATTAAATGAGCCAAAGTATGTGTAGCATGGCTAAGCAAGCACTGGAGGTCAGGAGACAAGGGATACAAAAGCTGCCAGCCACTGTTAGAGGTGAACACAAAACTCTCGTGTTATTGAGGGAGGGGGAAGAGTTATTCATTTTATTAATATTATTTACTTGGATTTTTCCTTGGTACTTAGTAGCTTTACCTTGTTATTCCTGAGTGCCAGCAGCAGAAGAGATACAAGTATTGAAAATAGCCCTTTGAAGAGTTACCAGAGCACTTTGAATCCTGTTTTATAATTCATCTGATAACCTTGTCTCCAGCTGGCAGCCTCCCTTACTGCTCCAGGCCAGACTTATCATTACACAGGGCTAAGAAGCTTCTTCTCTCTATTTGGAAATGAAGTACTTTTCAAGACGGTACCTTCAAAACAACGTATGAAGATTTCTAGCAGTGTTACAGATTATTGCAGGACCAAACAATCATCCTACCTTTTGGGGGCAATAAAAGCATAATCTGTGAACATAAGAATTCTTCCTCCCCTTCATGTTCTTGTTTGCTTGTTTTGTTTCATTTCTAATTTTGTCTTCAGGAGACATGTAGAGAGACCTGAAAACAGACCCACAAGTCCTATCTCCCAGTAATAATATGCCTTGACCTGATTTCATTTCAATGCTTTGGGTAGGATGGAGACTTCACCTCTGTTCCCTGACAGCACAGAATTTGTGCCTACAAACATTCTTTACTTCGTTATTCTCGCCTATCCTCAGATACTAATTTTTCAACAGCTGCCTTTGTCCTTATTCTTTTCTGTAAGATTCTTTGTTGATTACTGATGATATTTTGGAAACTTTTCCCATGAAAAGCTCTCCAATTTATATAATTCCTTCTTGTCTTTAACATAAGCAATTCAATACCTAGACTTTAATCATGCAAGTGAATTTTTAGCACTGGAGGCCTTTTCTTGAAGCATGAGAAAATTAAATCATTTCAAGCAATAAAATTAACTTTTTGGGTTTTTTTAAAGAAGAGATGGAGCACTTTTGCTGAGAAATGTTTTACAGTGTAAGTGTCTTATCCTTTCTTTTCAGTGGCCTTTGAACATTAACAGGAAGAAATGATACTACTCTGTATGAGCACTGCCTCTGCTTTCAATCTAGGCTTCATGGGGTAATAGCTGTAGTTATAGTACTTGTTAGAAGGCTGAACAGTGCATGTCTTCTTAGCAAGCTGAAACACTGCAGTCCTCAGATTATATCACAGAAGTTACTGCCATGCAAAACTTTCACAAAAAAATTGTCTAATCTGCTCTGTACTGTGCTCTCTTGATTATGGAAGATTTTCTTATATTACAATACTCTTTTTCAGATCACAGACTAATTTCCATTTTTAATGAAAAAAAAAAAAAAAAAGAGAAGGAAGCTAGGAAGTGTAAAACTAAAATTTAAACCCAAAAAAGAGAGTAGGAGCCATGACAGGTTGGAAATTTTTAAATTGAACAGCTTGCAGTGGAGTTAGCAGCTTTACTGGTATGAGAAAGTTCATGATTATGTGTTGACTTTGGTGAAACTTTTCTACAGAAAATTGGGTTTGAATAAGCTATTACTGTAACAGAATGTTGCCTTTTGGCAAAGTAAAACATTTTGGTTTTCCTTTTTTTATAGTGAAGTTTATATTTAGATCTATGTGTGTTATGTGTGTTATAATCAACATTCCATATTGCAATATTTTTATATTGTCAAACCTAGAGAAATCCAGTGTACAAAAAAGTGCAATGTTTAAAAAACAGTATAGGAACTTCTGATTTCTGTACTGCATTTAAAAGGCAAATAGATGAAATTCTGTTTCTTTACAGAATCTGGTAAAACTTTTTTTTTCTTTCCTGCTTCTGTCCTAGTGAGCAAGCCATCAAATTTTAAAAGGATAATCTCCTTTCCAACCTTTGGCTATAACTAACAATGCTACTCGCACGCAGCAGTTTGAGGAGTTACAGTATAATTGATGTTGTATGAAGGAAGTCAAGAGAGCAGAGCTGATATGCAGCTATTAACATAATCTGCTTCTCACTTTTCCAAGAAGCTGACATCCTTTGCCAGCATGTCATTTCCTTACAGAAAAATACTTCTATCTGCATAGCACAGTCCCTCCCTTGAATGTACACATGACAGCTTTCACATCCTCAAAGTAGCCCGTGGTCCTCCCTTCTGTCTTAGCCTCCCACTTTTGGAGAGAATAATACAAACAAGTGAGTATTTTTATGGAACACGGAGCAGCCAGACAGCCATCTCTACATGCAACTCTTTCTATAGACATCCTACATATTTTTCATCTACTTAGAATCCGGGGCGTGAATAAACCCTTTAGCTTCCTAATATCATGCAAACATTCTCAAACTGCTTCTCATTTATATTACTGCATGAAAATATTTAGGAGTGGTTCAGAGCAGAGCATTTCCTTGCTTTTCTATTTAATTGTTTGAATAAGCAGACATAAAAGGAAAGGGGCAAAGGAGTTTGTTCTCCAAAGGGATGAATGCATTACAGGCTTTCCAATGCAGCACTCAGTTTTCCTCCCGTTGCTTGTGCAACTTCCTACACACAACCGCTGACTAAATCTAATGCTTAGAAACCAACCTACCTGGGCCCGGGATCAAGCTGTCAGGCTCCTTTTATGTATCCAGCCTTGTGCCAGATCAGACATTGCAGTGTCAGATGAACCAGTGTTGAAATATTGGATTTGCCTAGGTGGAACCCAGAATTAAGCAGTCATAGCCTGTTACATCCCACTTCCAAAGTTAACACAGGCAAACTTTCCCATGTTGCATCGTATTTTCCCTGCATTCAGCACTGGCACTTCTCTGTGAAAGAGAAAGTCAGAATGACTTTTAAAAAGAGCAATAAAATCAATGCAAAAAAATACTTTGCGTGTAGCAGGGTTTCTCCCTCAATGTCACTGCTGGATTTCTCTGAGAAAATTGCATAGCCAGTCAGAAGGCGCGACACCATTTCTGCACGCATGCATGCAGCTGTCCCCATCATAGGTACTAGGGCTGCTCACTAGCTACACACGTCATAGGATCCCCTATAGGATTCCCTCCCCAACAGCTGCTTTTCACAAACAGAGCCGGTTTTCAGAGCAGAAGCCAGAAGCAGCCAGAGCTGCTTGGCACTTCTGAAACGAGGCCACTTGCTTCTAAGAGCTTACCAATGGATTTAGTTTTCTAATTTCAGAATTCACATTTGAATAATAATAATAATAAAAAAAACAGGCTAGTTAATCATATGGTTTTCATGTTTGAATATCTCTGTAAATGTGTAAATCTTTAATTTTGGGGGCTATATATTCACTCTACAATCTATGCAAGTATCAGTGAAATATTCTTCCTGTATATAAATACAATATCCACTTATCAGTGTATGTACATAGATAGGCACACATGAAAAAAAGATACCCCATACGCTAGTGCAGCCTCATCCCCTTCCATGCTCTTTTCTTCAGCAGCATCACTTTTTTTTTTCATGCAGTCCTAGTCCTCTGACAGTGTGTGACTGTCACGGCTCTGTCTCACAGATTGCATATACAGCAGAGACTAGCTTTAAAATGGTTTTGACAGGTTAAAAACTGGGAATTTTCCAGGGACACAGTGGAGAGAAGCAGGAATGTGAGAAGTGAAAAAAAAAACATTCCTTGCCACCCCCTAATCTCCTCAGTGCAGATGGCACTGTTGTTTTCAACAGTTTCTGTGCACAACAGTCATTGCAAGAGTGAAAGCCTGAATGATGAAAATAATCTTCTTAGGAGATATATATGCACCTATACATGCATCCTGGCAATATACACACACCTATATGCAGCAAACAGACAAACACTTGTGCAGACCTTCCCTTTCCTCTTCTTTCTCCCCATATATACATTGAAATTAATTGCTCTCCAAGATGCTGTAGGCCACGTTGTTAATTACTGTCTCTCTCCTATGCACCCGAGGCGTCACATTGGTTTAGAAAACAGCCTGCAAACAGATGGAGAGCTGCTGGAGATGAATCCGCAGGTATAAGGAAAAAATGGATACAGAGTTTATGATACTGCAGACTCAGATGGTCTATTAATTTTCAATAAGATTCCAGCAGAAGACAGGTATCTAGTTGTTTTCAGGTGTAATTTGTTTTTTTAAAATAGTTACAAAGAACCAATTATGTCTATGATTTTGCTGGCATCTTTTATGTTTAAGGAATATTTATTGGAGGTCATCCCAGACAGCCATCACTGCATCAGCCTTGTGATTTCCTAGCAATCCTTGCTCCTTAGCAGCCAGCTGTTCATGCAGCCGACCCACAAGTGCCACAGCTTGGGGTAGCCTACAGACCAGAACAAGAGGCCACCTTGACTCACACGGGGCACGCAGCACTTTGCACATCGCCCGAACGCTGCTGCCTAGCCCCAATATCTACCCTCAGGGCTCTGCATCCGCCTCCGCATGTCCTGGACATGCAAAGTCCAGCAAAACACAGGCACATGTTTCCAACTCACCTCCTACGTCCAGGGTCTGCCACAGACCCCATAAAAGGCTCTTCTTCCCTAAGTATTTAATTTGGCTATTTTCTGTTTGAAAGAGTAGCCAAGAGTACCAAGAGCAGGAGCTGAAAAGCAGAAGCTGTCCTCATAGGGCCGTTTTGCCCTCTGCTAAGGCAAAAATCACCACTGCACTCTGGTAATAGTCACCATTTCTAAACCAGAAAGGCCCTTTCAGACACAGCTGGGAGTTCAGCTCCGCACGTTAGCCAGATGACTTTAGATGAGGCCAAAAATAAAGTAGATTTATCATATGAACTATCCAAAGATGTCCAGATATTTTAGGCAAGAAAATCTGAGTTAATTGTTGCATGAGCAGATCTTTGATTTGTGTAAGAGTAAGCAAGAATGAGTGACAGATATAATACAAAGGTAACTGCTTCTCTGAGCCTTTTATATTCAGATGTTGGTGCCATATTTACTGTTTGGAGAAGAGTCTTTTTGGTAGGGACTTGGAACACAATTTCTCTGCATAACTGGAGCTCCGGAACTCAAGTTTGGTGTGGTATACTCCAGCACCCAAATATTGTGCATTATTATTTTTTTCTAAAACAACAGATTTTCTGCATCTGCCATCATTTTAGAAAGTGTTTGATGCATGTAGAATCAGCTAAATGCATAATGCATCATATGTGCTACTGTACATTTAGCATAGAATATTAAATCTACTGTCTCTCTTAAAAGCACTTCAGATGACACAAGCTTCATACTACATCGTTATCATCTGCACAGTGCAAAAAAATAGTATATTGCTGCTTGACCCTGGGATTCCCAGTCAAGGATTGTAACTCAAGGATTCTGAATTTGCCTTTGCTCCCATTCTGAAGTCAGCACAACTGCAAATTTGAAGCCAGGAGGGCTAGATGCCTTTCCAAGCAGCTATTTCAGCTCTCACTAAAACTGACTCTCTGCAGAAGCAGCAGTCAGGCTCCACGCTCTCCATTCACCCCTAGGGATACAAGACAGAGGCAAAGGTGGTCCCTGGGGACGCTGCCTCTCTGTCGGTGCTGCAGAGAATTAGATGGGTAACCAGCTGGCTCCGGAGCCGCGGCAGAGCACTGCGGGCTTCCTCCGAGGGATGCTGCCGCAAATAACATTAACATTTGATGTGGAAAAGCCAACCGATTCCAGCCCTCCTCTATAAGCTTTTCTTCCCGCAATGAATCTCTGTGTTTCTTTATTTCAGGTAGCAGTTCTTTGGTATAATGAGATTGTCTTTAATGAATTGCTTTTCCCAGCTGTCACTCACATTGCACCAAAAATTCGGTATGTTTTATTCAAGCTCCTGTAGCAGGGGCAGAGCACGAAGCGATTAGCTCATCTTCATTGTAACAGGAGTGTTTCCTTCACTAGAAATGCTTCTTTGATGGGTACTAAAGACTAAAAATATAAGGAAGAAAGATGAAAGTGGATGCCTATCAGGCAGCTTAAGACTTAGAGTCTGGACTCAGGGCAAATTTGTCAGCTAGTGATAACACACCATGGGCTGCTCCCCGGGACGTACTATGGGCCGTATGCCCTAGGATGCGCCTTCCAATGCTGGCTTTTATGAGGCAAAATGTAAGAAACTTTATGAAATCCATTAGCTGTTCTCAAAAATGTTGCTTTAGCGGTAGTCACATATTATCTGAAAAAAAAAAACGGTACTTTTACTGATTAGTAAATTTTCATCACCAAAAGCCTAGGCTAAATCTTGGTTTAAAAACATCTATACAAAAATAACATGAAGGAACATGATGAAATGGCAATGACTTCAGCTGGGGTAGAGCATCTTTTTATCTTTTCATAATTGCAGGATCACCGTTTTACTCAGCTTTCCGAAAAGGATGCTACAGAGAGGTCGGGGCGCAGTTCCTTGCTTCTGCTTTGTGCGGATAATCAGCAACCCCGTGACCTGCAATGAAGAGACCGAATCATTACAGAGCTTCAGGGACTGGCCTTCTGGCCTGTACGATGTCTTTGATGAGAAACAGATCTCAGTCAGACTTTAATTTGGATCACTCAAACTTGGTAGAAGAACTATTTATATTCCCATAAAATAAACACCATGTGGCACATGATGCTACAGGAAAAATATCTCCTTTTTTGAGTATTTTGAGTTAATTGTAGTTACAAACTTGTACTTACAAATTACCTATGACAATATTAAAGGTACAAATTTAAAACACAAAGACAGCTTTAAGAGCAGGCAAACATCCTTGATCAATAATGTAAATACAGTCAGAAACCAGGATGGACTAAGGAATTATTCAGAATTCTTCTCATATATCTGTATAAGATACCAGATTATTTTCCCTCCAGCTAAAAAGGCTGTCATAGTCAATAAATTATAATTAAATACACTATTTATTATACCATAATATAACATTCTACATATAAATATATTCATATAATTTTTAAAAAATCATCATCATTACACCACTTACTATTCCAAGCTAATTGATTACTAGGAGATATAGTTTGGGTTACTCTTTCATCCTCTCTTTGCAAGATATGGCTAAACGCTGATGATTGAGATGTATAATACCGATAAAAAAGTTTACTGAAACAAATCTATATCACTCATATAGAAAATTTTGTGGAGAAAAGTATGTAGATGTGTACATTGCCTTCGGACAGACTGAAACAGAAGTTTAGCTCCCCTTGGCTCTCTGTACTAAAGGAGCACAGAGAGGCTCTTCCTGCTCCTTAAAAGGTATTTGCCTTTCACCTTCTGGTCCTCATTTGTCCTTTTAGCTTTTCATAGATATCTGCTTTGAGATAGTATCATTACATTGTTAAAAGAAACACTAAAAATGTCTTTACAGATAAGATTTTATGTCTTTACAGATAATCTGATTTAAAATTATCTAAATCAGCTAACCTATCTCCTCTAAGTTTCTTACCAAGATTGATCTCTTAGGCTTACATTGCTAAATCACATTACGATCTACCCTACGACTATTTCCGTATGCAGGTAAGCATTGGTATGGCTATACAGGTCAAATACAGACAGCAACCTTCGAATTCCAAAGGCCTCAGCTGAATTTCTAGTATTTACAGAATCTTGAATTTTGTAAATAAACATTTTGTTATCAGTTCTATGCCTCATATAGATGCTATGGAATATGGTTCTTCAGGAAAGTCAGCCGAAGTGTTCAGCAACTGTGCTGACCTCTCCAGGGGAGGTTTGTCCAACATATAAAAGTCAAAACCAAAAGAAAACAAGAAAAAAGAAAGAAAGAAAGAAAGAAGAAAAAAGAGGGGAAAAAATGTTCTCTGTAGCAGGAAATAACTAAGCAATCTACTGCATCTTGAGAAATGACTGGCAGGCACTTTTAAGAGGAGGAAAAACTATGTGAAGGAAAGGGGTGAATGAAATGTTCCGAGGTATGAACTACTTGTCCACTTCAAACAGGGAAAAAGAAGAAAAAAAAAAAAAAAAAAAAAAAAAAAAAAGGAAGAGCAAGGGAAGAAAACAAAAAAGAACAGAAAAAAAAGCGCCTTAATGTCCAAAACAAAGCTAGTACACAAGAAAAAGAAAGCAAGCAGGTAGTATAAAGAAAGCTCCATTAAGAGATATCTCTGCTGAGGCACCATGCAGAAAGACAAAACCAGAACCGCTGCTACTGGTGCAACAACACAGCCATAATGGAGAAGAGAAACAACAGCATAGTAACCAGAGAGGGGCAAAAAAAGCCATCTTTGTATGGATGCACCACAAGTAATATGGTAAAGAAGAAAATTCGTCCAATATTTCAAGTGTCATCTCATAAAAACTAAGCTTTTGACAAATCAGCACTGCCAATATTCACAAACTGCTTAAAGTATTGGCATGTAGTATCTGCACCTGTCAGTAAGACTGATTATTACATTCATGTGCACAGGTCACATAAAAACCCTTGTGGTTTCTCTATGATTTAGCTCCCTATCTGTAAAGCTCCCATCACTGCTTCGTGAAAGGCTAGGAGGTATTAAATTGACAGACACCATATAAAATGAAAGAAGCTCAAAACAGATGACCTAATGATGATGTTGGACTCGGCTCTGAATCAGAAAAAAAAAAAATGTATATAAAAGAGTGAAGCAGTTGTGTGATAAATTTTATAATCAAAACCTGAGCATCTTCCAAAAGGAATCTGAAAGGGGAACAGTTCAAGATTTCTGTATAAAATTCATGTACTATAGGCAGTCAGAGGTTCCTACTTTCTGCTTGCCTGCTATCCAGTAAATTGCATTTGTAAAATTTTTCCCTCATTTTTACTTAGGCTCACTAGCAGACTTTAAAGGTACCTGAATGTCACAGGTTGGGTGAAAGGAATCCCTCCTTAACTTCTGCACTGAGACACCATTCATCTCTGTTGCTACACCATCTGGTGAGGTGACTCTGAAAATCAGATTTTGCAATCTAGAACTAAGAAAAACTAATCATCTCAAATAAGACCCAAAGCTACTCAGGATTCAAGGTTCACTGTGATTGAGAACATCTGTTCAAGGCTCATCACAACCACAAATCATTCACAAGCATAAGCTGTGGTGGGCTCTGTTTTCTAACACAACCAGTCTCTCTCTGATAACATAGCCAAGCTGGGTCAAATTCTCGGCCATTACTTTTGACCACCCCTGCGTCTACGTTACCACCTCTTCTTCTCACCAACTCAAATAGGGGCATAACCACCCCTCTTTGGACCTTATGGAAGATGCCATGCCTCACCTGAAGCAAGTGAGGGTCACGACTATCTCTTTCTTTGTTTAGCAGCTGATCAATGAATTAACAATGTAAGTCACAGCTGCACAGCAGACTGCAACACAGCAGTCTATGCATAAATGCTGTAGCACAGTTTAGACTAGGGAGGACAACTATCCAGCCCCACAGATTTACTTTAAAGCCAAGTCCAGACTGCAGCTTGAGATTAGACCACCTCAGAACCTTCTAAATTCCCCTAAAGTTCATTCTTCAAACGTTTCTATTTTAGACTTCCATATTAGGTTTTACATTTGCTAAACAAAAAGGAAGCAAAAGTGAAAAAAAAACCCCAACAACAACAGCAAAAAAACTCATCTGACATTATTTTGATACCAAAATAAGAATAAAGAAGTAACTACAGGTTGCTTGTTACCAGAATGGAGACTGAGCATTAAGTTACTTTGCATTTGGTAAAGGTCAGCACTCCTGCTTGTACTAAAAGCAGTAACAAAATTGCATTTAACTGCAATGCAAGCAAGTATAGAGCAGCCATAAAGAAGTAGGCAGGATTATCTAATGATATATACGTACTTTACTAAACTACTTGTCAAGCTAATTAGTTACCCTGTAAATGAAAAGGTCAGCCTTGCATAATATTTGCATCTCATCTTTCTGAGTCAAGTTTTCTCTACATGGCAGGTGGGAAGAAATAAATCCTATTGAGGTTGTGAAAAAAATAGACGGGAACACTTTGGCAGGCAGAGAAAAATAAGAGAGAGAAAAAAAATTAAGGCTGAGCTGATGTTAAGAACATGTAATGTCCATCGGGAAGAAACGGATCACAGGGCCAGCAGGTCCACATGTACAATTTGCTACAAGCAGTTCTGCAGCCATGTTCTACACTGAACCTATCAGTCATACCTCTTTGACTGCCTCTACTGCCCTTTACTAATCTAGGAGTCAAGATGCATAAAGCCCCTCCTCTGCACCAAGGCCAGACCTCTGTCCCCTAGACTGCCATTCTCTGCAAGAGATTTACCCAGCATCTCACATCACTGTGTAGCCACTCTGGCCGCATGCACATTGCTCCCTGCTTCCACTTGGTTTGCCCAGTCAGGGGCACAAGCTGTCAGAACAAGCCTTTTCTCACCAACCTATTTGCACGTCATGGATTTTGCAGCTCTTGGAGGCTTGCACACCCACAGCAGCCAGGACTATCTTTTCTTTCCCAACATTCTTGTCATTTACATATTTTTTAAAGTATGGAAACTTGACACAGGGGCAAACACTTGACAGGTATGAACAAAGTCATTACAAACTGGTCAAAGAAGCAGCAGCAGCAGCTTTATTGGGAGATATCAGACAGAAACAAACAGAACATTTCAGCTCTTGAAATCAAGGCAAAATCTACAGGGGGACAGGCAGATTAACTAGGAATTTTGGAATTTTTAGTATTTTTTTTCTTTTTTTTTTTTTTAACCAAACAGCAGGTTTCATGTTTCAGCCTGTAAACATTCTTTGTCAGGAGAGGAGCTTCAGAGGCTCTTTGTCCTTGCTAAAGGGCTTTACTTAATGGGATATTACATGAGAAAGCATATCTGTCTTTCAGGAAAATGTGCCCTGGGGCTAGCTGAAATGGTGACAAAAACTACAGGAAAAGAAAACCATTACATGAAATACTTCCTAGCTAATGGAGTTTTAAATATATATTAATTCACTCTGCCAGGAGTGCAATTTCTGATGTAATGAATCACCATGACCTCAGCACACTAATTAGGTGGCTGGGGACCCCACATCCTCTGAGCGAGAAGCAGCACCTTAAAGAAACCGTATGCCGCAGTGGAAGGCTGGAGGCCTGCTCACAGCAAGCTGCCCAAGCTAGAGCTTTGAGCTCATTCCCATCACCTCACATCCAGAGTAGCACATAGCTTAGCATCCGCATCCCCTTATGCTGATTATCTGCAATGTCTCTATTTAGTCGCAATTTGATGTCAGAAAGACATATTTAGGGAGTTAAGACCTCATAATACGTACAAATCATGGAATTGCAAATTGCAGAACATGAAAGTGTTGTGGTGTTTGGAAGGAAAATATTCTTTGGCCTTCCTAGCATGAGCTAGCTTTTTCTGACCTATGTGAAAATCTCCAGTGTTTACCTTGAGCATCCAAGTACATTCAAACTCAAATTACCTTGACGCAAGACACAAACTCTTCCATTTGGTATCTCCTCTACTGGAAAGAGGAATGTTCTGCATCGTGCTGTGCGACCTCTACCATATCAGTCACTAGTCTTAATCTTGTGTTGTTTTTCTGTCCTGCTCTTTAACATACAGCTTGATGTAGAAAGAGAAAGCCTGCACAGTGATGCAGAGGTATTCTTAAAATAAGTGATCCCTTAATCAAAATTGGATGACTAACAAGCATAAAATTATGGCTCTAATACCACATATAATCATGTATTTCATTTCAAAGAGGCATACATCATTTGCATTGTGTTCCAGTGGTGTTTTATATCCACTTTATCACCGTCTAAATGAGCATGTACAGTGTAGAAAAATGGAGATGCCAACACATCTTATGTACTTGCCGGGAAAGCATTATGTTTATTATGGATGCTTTTAAAAATGTTGCTATAAATGACTATGTTAGAAAAGCAAAGACAATGCAGATTTTTACATTATGGGCTTACACATGCCTGAGTTATTTCTACAAACCTTTACAAGAAAAAAAAAAAGGCATTTAAAAAATTGAAATTTATATGAGCTGTAGAATAAGTCCATTTGAAGAGAATTTAAATCTGTGGCTACCTCAGTACTGCTAAACATATTTACAGCTGAGAATCTATCCTTTTCCTCTTTTCTGTTCTTATTACCTGGGATTTATTTAACAGTTCAAGCCAGAGACACAACTTTAAGCAGTTTCCAAACCTTATATAATGACTACCACCAAAGTATGTATTTCTTTCCTTGAAATTACTTCCACTGTAAGAAGCTTTCACTTCTCCACCTGCAGCACCCTTCAGTCATCCTCCACACCTACAGTCCTCACAGCAGCAAAGTTCAATAATGCATGGCCCTTCAGGACTAGAAAGCATGGCTTCACAGGGCAATATTTTCAAGAGGAATTTCCCAGCTTCCATGTAGAACTTCACATCTTTTTTTCTGACCTTGAAGATCATGAGCTTCATAGTAATATTTTTTTAGAGAGAAAAGCTGGTGTTTTACTTAATTTTAGAGAGCTTTATGTCTTTTTCTCTCCTTACAGAGATAACTCACTCTACAAGAAATGATCTTTTAATATGTCCTTGCAAGAAAAAAGGCATGCGTGCTAAAATGTGCTATAAAATTCTCCTGGATATTCTTAAAATCTTTTATGTGTGACATATGTGGCATGAAGATGGAAATAAAATATGGTATAAAGGTTTTATCAGAACTTCACTTGGATTGCCCTGCATCACTCACTGCTTAATTCCACCATTTGTGCAACATGACATTTTGATTCTGCCCTCTATCTGAAGCTACCATCCAAAGAGAAAAGGGGCAATACAAGCTTGACACAGATTAACCTCAAAAATAAACTACAGCTACATTAAAGAACTGTCAAGTTCTACCTGAAGATTGTTTACTCAAAGAATGGGAACATGACAGAGATGTCAAGAGAATAAAGATTCTCAGAAGAATAAAGCAGACAGACAGATGGATATGCTACACGGTGCGTTAAAATTTTTAGGACCCAAACCAGAAACATTCATCTTTGGCTCTCAAGTCATCTGCGTCTAGCACTGATGCAACATACTGCATGTAGTTTCACATTATTTTTTATGTGTGGTAGTAGAGTAGTCTATTTTATTAATCCTGCTAAGTGTTGTGCAGAGAGATTTTGTCTGCTGCCTAAATTCCTAGTCTTGACATTGACTTTGTTTGTTCTGCTGCTGGAGATGGGATTAGCTGCATTCCTCCACCCTCTTAAATTGAATGAGGCATTCCTTCTCACCTAACAAATAGCAATAAAACTATAGTTTTACCTTTGCACAGCCATGTTTTTGCAATTATTCTATTCATTTTGGGTTTTTAAATCAATTTCCAGTAACATCCTATTGTATACAAAAGTGTGGTGTTTGGCTTCGACCGCTGGTTCATAGAATCACAGAATCATAGAATGCTTAAGGTTGGAAGGGACCTCTGGAGGTCACCTAGTCCAACCCCCCTGCACACGCAGGGACCCCTAGAGCACGTGGCACAGGGTGGCATCCAGGTGGGATTGGAAGATCTCCAGAGAAGGAGACTCCACAGCCTCTCTGGGCAGCCTGTGCCAGGGCTCTGTCACCCTCACTGGTAAGAAATTCCTTCGCAATTTCCTGTGGAACTTTTGGTGTGTCAATTTGCGTCATTTGTTCAGCCTGATTTGTGTCAGATCTCCTCCTAAAGCATTTTGCTTTAACTTACATGCTTTATTTCCTCCTCCCAAACTCATTTTAGATCCATTTCAGCAGCCCTCCATGTTTATCTCAGCCTAGTTTTTTAGCGTAATCTATTTTGTGCATGTCAGCATATGGCAATAGTATGAAAAGGCTCTTATGTCCAGATAAAATATGTCCTTTAATTTACCTTTAATTTACCTTTTCTCTAGCAATTTGGGACTGTTCATACAGAAATCACTCTCATAGAATCATAGAGTACTTAAGGTTGGAAGGGACCTGTAGAGGTCATCTAGTCCAACCCCCCTGCACACGCAGGGTCTCCTACAGCATGTGGCACAGGGTGATGTCCAGGCGGGTTTAGAAGATCTCCAGAAAAGGAGACTCCACCACCTCTCTGGGCAGCCTGTTCCAGGGGTTTGTCACCCTCACTGGTAAGAAATTCTTTCTCAAGTTCCTGTGGAACTTTTGGTGCCTCAATTTGTGGCCGTTTCCTCTAGTTCTATTGCTGGCTACCACTGAGAAGAGGCCAGCCCCCTCCTCCTCACTCCCTCTCTTGAGGTACTTATGGACACTGATCAGGTCCCCTCTCAGCCTTCTCTTCTCCAGGCTGAACAGGCCCAGCTCTCTCAGCCTTTGCTCATAGGGCAGATGTTCCAGGCCCCTAATCATCTTCGTGGCCCTGCGCTGGACTCTCTCTAGCAGCTCCACGTCCCTCCTGCACTGGGGAGCCCAGAACTGCACACAGGACTCGAGGTGCGGCCTCTCCAGGGCTGAGTAGAGGGGCAGAATCACCTCCCTCGACCTGCTGGAGACGCTCTGCTTAATGCACCCCAGGATCCCATTGGCCTTCTTGGCCACGAGGGCACACTGCTGCCTCATGGTCAACTTGTCATCCACCATGACACTCAGGTCCCTTCTGCAGACCTGCTCTCCAGGAGGTCGGTCCCCAGCCTGTAGGCATGTCTAGGGTTGTTCCTGCCCAGGTGCAGGACCCTACACTTGCCCTTGTTGAACTTCATGAGGTTACTCGCCGCCCAGCTGTCCAGTCTGTCCAGGTCCCTCTGGATGGCAGCACAGCCCTCAGGGCTGTCAGCTATGCCTCCCAGTTTCGTATCATCAGCAAACTTGCTGAGGGAGCAACTCATCCAGGTTGTCAATGAACATGTTGAACAGGACTGGATCGAGGACTGATCCCTGGGGGACACCACTAACCACAGTTCTCCAGCTGGACACGGCACCACTGATTACCACCCTCTGAGCTCTGCCATCCAGTCAATTCCTAGTCCACCTTACTGTCCACTCATCTAACCCACTCTTCTGGAGCTTTGCCCAGGAGGATGCTGTGAGGGATGGTGTCAAAAGCCTTACTGAAGTCCAGATAGATGACATCCACTGCTCTGCCCTCGTCTATCCATCTAGTCACCCCATCATAGAAGKCTRTCAGGTTAGTCAAGCATGATCTCCCCTTGGTGAATCCATGCTGGCTACTCCTGAGCACCTTCTTCTCCTTCATTTGCCTGGAAACAGCAGTCAGGATGACCTGCTCCATCACCTTTCCAGGGATGGAGGTCAGGCTCACCGGCCTGTAGTTGCCCGGGTCCTTCTTCTTGCCTTTTTTGAAGACCAGGGTGACATTGGCTTTCCTCCAGTCCTCCAGCACCTCTCCCGTTCTCCAGGACCTTTCAAAGATAATGGAGAGCGGCTCGGCTACGACATCCGCCAGCTCACGCAGCACTCTGGGGTGCATCCCACTGAGGCCCATAGATTTGTGAGTGTTGAGCTTCCACAGGAGCTCTCTAACAAAATCTTCCTCTACGCAGGGCAAGTCTTCCTCTCTCCAGTCCTCCTCTCTTGTCCCTAGAGCTTGGGATTCTAAAGAGCTACCCTTGGTGAACACCGAAGCAAAGAAGCCATTCAGCAACTCTGCTTTTTCTGTGTTTTTCATAACCAGGGCACCCACCCCGTACACCAGCGGACCCACGTTTTCCCTCACCTTCCTTTTATGTTAATATATTTGAAAAAGCTTTTCTTGTTGTTTTTAACATCCCTCGCCAGGTTACATTCCAAATGCGCCTTAGCTTTCCTGGTCGTGTCTCTGCAAACCCTGACAACATTCCTGTATTTCTCCCAAGGGGCCTGTCCTTCTTTCCACATTTTGTATACTGCTGCCTTCTGCTCAAGCAATGCCACAAGCTCCTTGCTCATCCATGCAGGTCTCCTGCCCCTTCTGCCTGGCTTCTTACACATAGGGATGCACTGTTGCTGGGCATGGAGGAAGTGTTGCTTCATCAGCAAGTGCATTCGTCAAGTTTGATTGCCCTTTCTTTAAACAGTGGA
Source organism: Eudromia elegans (assembly GCA_003342815.1). Lineage (NCBI taxonomy): Eukaryota > Metazoa > Chordata > Aves > Tinamiformes > Tinamidae > Eudromia > Eudromia elegans. Next base: position 1,345,316 of record PTEX01000129.1, on the reverse strand, counting down.
GAGGATTCTCTCTATATTACACACTCCGCAGAAGCTTCCTCATCCCTCTCCTACAAGTAAGGAAACACCACTACCCTCTTTTGCTCTTCTGATGCTTCCCTAGCTGCTAACAAGATGTGAAAAGAAGAGAAAAAAAAAAAAAAAAGGCTAGAGGCGTTTCTCCTTTATCTTAATGATTCCTCTGGAATCTGGGAGTGTTATTCATCTAGATCAGGTGCCTTGTCAAACTTTAATGGTTCCATATACTTAACTATGTGCTCGGGCATAATCATAAAGATTTTAATATCTTCTATGGGAAAATACACTTTAGTCTTCCAGATGAGACCTTCAACTTCTTTTCAGAAATATCTATACTATGGAAGAGAAAACACAATGAGTTCACTGAAATAAAATTAGTAACAATAGCTCTCATTCATTGTCTTGCAAGTTAAATTTGATAAATAACTTTGCACATATTATATGCCTATAAAGCCAGTTCTTTTTACAATATTAATATTGTTAATTAGCACTAATATTACCATAACTAAAGGCTAAATTTGCTGATCATCAATTTATCACCAATATCTTCAGCCTCCTTGGAGCTATTAGAGTTGCCTTTTTCAGGCACAGCTTTTCAGGCAAAGAGTTTTGTTACTCTACAAGCAAACCTACTGAACTTGAAGTAAACTCTGAATTATCTGATCCAAACAATCCAGATTTGAAATCCACATACTTTGCAGATTTGTAAGCACGTACTTTCATAGCTGTTACCTCCTGCAACAGACCGCTGTACAGAACAGAACCATCTGTAGCCATCCATAATGTCACATACCAAAAGAAGAAAAATGCAAATTCGCTTCGTACTAGCAGCATTGTGCCTGTGAAGACGCATTGCAAAATGAAGGCAACAGTTTGCAAGCCTAATCATTTCTGAGCAGCACTTCTAGTGGTGCCAGGTGCTAGAGTAAAGGATTCAGAACAGAGACGACCTGCTCAGTTTGTTCATTCACGTAGTACAACTGACGGCAGTGCAACCCTTTCCTGCAAACAGAGCTGAAAGCTACTGTCTGGACAAATGTATATATGCGTGATGTTACACACATAGGAAACCCTAAACATTTCAACTTAAAATTTCCCCAGATGGCTTAGGTACAAAGCTCACATCTAGTGTTCCCCTGACATAGGCCATAGTATATAGATAGATTCTGCATTATTAGATATTTCTAATTCCTCTAAATATTCCCTGACAAATGTTGCATATACAGAAAGAGAGGAAGTGCGCTGCACACATGGGCTGGCAAGATTAACCACACCACCAACAGTATTTAGAGGCCATCAAAATACACAAGGAGACAGTCACTCTTATGAACAACTTACAACATGACATATTACAACACAAACCAATCATTTTGCAACTTAAAATTAAAAGCATATTTTCTATATATGTATCTGCCAGATAACTGTATTTGCATGACTTTCTCTACAGTTAGATCATTATCCGAACAGTCGCAGATCCTAGTCTGATGGCTGTGATGCAGATTTGTTCTTTCCAAGCATTGCCAATCAGAAAGCCTTTGCCAATTTACAATGATTACCCTTCCTGTAAGTTTTGTTGCTATCAGTTGATGTTGTTGTTAGTACGGAGCACTTCCTGTTCACGTATCCCCACTTTTTTCCTTAGAAGAATATTTCACTTTGCTTTTTCTGTTTTTTTAGGCTTTTAACTCTCCAATTTCTGTGTGTAATTGACTCTTAAAGCTCTTTTAGCAAAAAAAGGTAATTAATTCTCTTATTTTGACAGATTTCTGAATTTTTCAAGACGTCTTGCATAAGTTTGCACCATAATATTATTAGATATAGACTAATTATAGGGGAGGACCAATTATTGGGGGAGGGGGATTGCATATATTGAGACGGAGAGAAAGGCAAGTTTGACTGCAGGGAAGCTGTCCAGAGGAACTGGTCTCTGCTGCAACTGTTCCCATATTTTAACCACTGTCTATGTAAAGGAAAATGATTAAATAGTCCTTGTCACGTAGACTAGAGTCTTCCATATTCGTGGAAGTGTCCTAACACTACAAAATCTGGGTTGCTCTTTCTTCCCCTCCTTAGTTCATTGAATCTTGGATTCTTCAATACAACCATCCAGAGTTCAACACAAACTCTTCAGGAGTAAAGTTTGAAGGTATTTATTCCCCCTATAGGCTACAGCAGCCTACAGACTAAGGAACTTTCCAGGTCAAATTATGTTTGCATTAGCAGGAAAAAAAAAGGACTGAAATGGGTTGTTCTCTGATCCTGCACAAAAAGGAGATGAGCAGAAAGTGTGCAGAATCAGCACCTCCTCTAGCTCCATTTTAAAGGAAAAGATTGATGCTTGCTCTGTCTGTTTTTGTCTAAAGGAGAGGATTAAGCGCCAACTTTCCTGGCAATAAATCATGTGTGGAAAGGAATGTATAGCTAAGCTCCTAAACCCTGGAGAGGGTGAGGATTTAAAACATGAGTCTGTCCTCAGGGCTTTGCTATTGTGCCCTGGGATGGCTTACTGCTTAGGGTAGCGTACACCACTATGAGTCACACAATCTTCCTTATAGGTTGTTTAGGAAACCTAGATGTCTAACTTAAGGCTATGGATTCTGTCATGAGTCTCCAGATATTAACAGTACCCAAATCCTATGTTGACCAAAGTGTAAATGGTTATAAGCTGTAAATAACAGACATCCACTTCTTTTACACATATTATAATAGTGTATGTTTTTGAGCATCTAGATATATATGTTTTAGGACCTGGAATGCAGGTTCTGAATTTTCTGATTTCATAATATTCTTTCAGAAGAACCAGGTTTCTCCAGTGCAATGTTTTTGTTAAGTTATAATATTTCTTGTCTTTTTATAATTGTTTCTGATTAGTAATAAAACATAACTAAAATTATAATAATGATAAAACTGTAGCAATGAGATAATATGCGCTGATGTAATTGTGAGGAAAATTTAAATGAATCCTCTGTGAGGTTAATTAAAAACTAGACACTTAACATATTAAGTAAAATGGCTCAGAAGTATTTAAAAAAATTAATATTTAAAATAAAGAAAGATATGGGTAAGGAAAGTTCTTTGGGGCTTTTTCATGTCAGTATTTCTCCCTACTACACCATTTTCTTCAACTAGTCTGTGTTTTAGAGAAATAAGGTATCACAAAATCCTGAAGAAAAATAACTATTTTGTGTTAGAGACTTAGCTACTTAACTACTTGATTTCTGAAGACATAAATCTAAGACTTTGAGTAATTTAAGGTGACTGAACAGAAAGGAAATTAATAATAAAAAGTAGCTAGGATTAATTTAATCTGACAGTCAAAAGTGTATAAGGGCCAGATCTGTCACAGTGTCACTACCTTAAAGTAGAATTAACATCCATAGTAGGAAGTGGGAGAATGGATGGTCTTAAAAACGTTATGGCTAAGAATGCATATTTTTTTCCCCTGATTCAAGCAAAAATACATGGTTATAATTGCATTAAATGGAGACAGTATTTTGGTGTTATTTGAGAGGTACTTGACTATTTAAAAGCTGTCTTCGTAGATAATAGGTTAATTTTCTCCCGAATGTAGCTGATCTGTCTCAGGTGCAAGCAAATACTCCTCACTCTTGCTTCATCACCATGTGATATAAAATTAGAAAACTGTAATTCTTCCACTCAAGAAAATTACAACCATTATTGTAATCCAACCTTTCACACGCAGGGATAAACCTTCTATTTCTCTCAGTGACACAGATAAAATCTGAGCCTGAGCTCAGCATTTTTTGAGAATCTGAAAAGGAGGCAGGACTCTTCTCTTTATTTCTATTTTAAACTTTGGATTATGGACAAGCTAATTGCTTGGCAGCAACTAAGATCTTAAATTATAAACTGAATTCTCTCCATATTATGTTATACCAAAACATGGAAGACAACTTTCTAAGATAAACAAAATGCAACACTTTCAGTAAGAGGCCAACATAAACTGAATAGTCAAATCTTTTCTATTATTATTATTTTCTCTCTGCTATTTTTAAAGTCATTTCCTGAATTTGATTTTATTAATTCGATTTTAGGAAAGATAGTAACACTGGGCATGTCTCCATGCATACGTACCAAAAATTTACCTTCATGCCAATTGCTATTACCAGAAGTCATCAGGAAGTTGTACATGTACTTATGTATGTAGAGGGTGAATTTACCCACCCCAAAATCCTAAAACATACAAAAGTCACTTTCTTCATTTTTTTATAGAAGAAATACATGTCCTGCAATGAACCATATCACTTCTGAATACTCTGCTTTAAGTGGCATTCCTCTTTTTGAAAAGTTTTAGCATTTATAGCAAGTAACATTTATAACAAGTGAAAAGTAGGTCTTGACAAAATCAAGATGACATTTAAAGAGCTACATTTGGTGCAATTCAAATTTACTGCAGCTGCAGTATAAATAATCTGAGCACTGTCAAAGATGAGCTACTTATGTCTGTATACACATAGAAAAATTTAAACTTCTTCACATTTATTTTCAAATAAAGGACAGTTTTGTGGCTGATTGGCACAGTACCATCAATCTAATGTATGACAAAGCCATGAAATCTGAAGGAACTTGCATCACAAAGTGTCAAAGAGCACAGTGATTTCTTCAAAACTACTCAACAAACCTCTTCACCAAATCCAGCTGTGATGTGGGAATTTAATGTAATTCCCACTTAATTACATTGAACAGTTTGCAGCTGAATTCTATGCAAAGGTAGAGGTTCACATGGCGCTCTCTACACCACTTAAAATCTTTCACAGTGCTAGGGGAGGAGGTGGAAAGAAGAAAGCAATCAAAGAGATGAGTGGAATTTTTTGACCAATAAATGCTACAGAAAATATTTCTGTGTTATCTTTTCATCAGATATTTCATAGGAAATTATTGGATTAATCTTGGTAGGAGAATATGCAATAGGAAACATAGAGGTGCATGGCTGCATAGCCAGTTTGGAAGGGCTGTGCCTGTGCTACCTGAGGGCTGTGCAGGAGCTACGTTGCTGATGTGGATAAGGAGCCTGCACGCTGCCCTGCATTAAATCTGCTTGCTTTGACTCAGTGTGAAATGGGAAGGAAAGGAGCAAGCCGTTTAGGAATCAGTTGGGCCAAGATAGTTGTGGAAGGTTTCAGTGGCCAGGATGCGTCTCCAAAGTTAAGGAGATATCTCAATCATAGCCTTTGCTTTTAAATGTATTTTCACTATCTGAAGTCGAGCTTTACAATATCTTTTGGAGCACGGAGCTTAAGAAATCATTCATTCTATTAAAAATTAAGGATTCATAGAAATAAAGTGTGCAAATTCCTTTTATGAGATTTCAATGAGTACACTGAGACTTACTTTCAGCATATTTCAGTGTTGTCTCACAAACTTTTTTAAGAAGGTGTTATAAACTGGAAAAACAAGGGTAGAAATGGAGACAGAGAAGCCTGCTGACATAAGTCTGCATTCTTAGATGGCTTTTCATCATAAAAAATCACAGTTCTTATTTCCAAGTTAAAATCTGATATAATTCAGATGGCATTTTCAGTTGTCTTTGTCCATTTTCCCCAAAAATGTTCTCAAGGAGGCCAAAACTTATTGTGGATACCATCTGCTATTTTTAAAATTGCCTTAATAAAGTTGCCCTTTAATGAAGCAAGAATAACATCCAAATTCCTGTGATGAATTGGAATTACACTGGGTACACTGGAAAGTATTCCTGAAATAAAAAAATATTCCACATGGGCTAACAGTAAAGACCGTATTTCTTAAAAATTCTGCTTTACAGCTAGTCTTTGGTAAAATCTTTGAATTATCTACAGAGGGACTGGAAAGCCTATGTGAATTTAGGAGACCAGCCATACACTTGAACAGTTTAGTATGTTCAGGATGATTGGCACAAAAGCAGAGGTAGACTTTAAATTATTCATTGAAATAATTTCACCGGCATTTTTACATTCCAAGATAAAAACTCTAGAGCCCAACAACATCATAGGTTTTACAGGAATGTCATTATCTAAAGCCAAGCCTCTACATAGCTTGTAAATTTATAGTCGAAGTTACACTTAAGAGTAACATCTGACAGATTTATGGAAAAAATATTAAATTACAGTATACTAATGCCTTTAACTCTGCCCCACAGAGATGATATTTAATAGCTACATTTAGAATATCCCATACTAGAAGGATTAAATGAGTTTTTTAACAATGTTTTTCTACTTTCTGGCATGCAACAGAAAAGAGTTAAAATTGCTAAAGTACCACAATTATGCATTCCTTCTGTTCCCTCAGAACAACAGCTGCACCTACTTTCAGGCATAATTTTGCAGGTAGGACATTAACCGATATATCTGTCAGTCAGGAAGACATATAAATGACTTAAGTTGCACCTGTAATTGAATGTGCCTGAAAAGTGTGGGCCAAAAAACACCGTCTGCAATTTAAAACTCTACGCCTTCTGGCAGATCTGATGTGATTCTGACCTCTCTTGCCCTACGACAAGTTACTAGATGTGATTCTGACCTCTCTTGCTCTATGGAAGTTACTAGTGTAACTATTCTGAATTTGAAGGAGTGACTCCAGACTGATAGCAGTGAAATCGGAATCAGGCCCCGAGATGCTCAAAGCAGCAGGTTGATTCCCTAAGCGTTACAGCTCACCAGCTCTCCTTCCCCAAAGCGTATCTCACTCTCTGCCAATGGCAGTAACTATGGAAAACGCATTTTACTTCTCATGCCTGGTTTCACAAAAACAACAAAGCAGCCAAAATCAAGTCATAGCTGACCCACTGTGGGCTGTCCCTTCGTTTTATGATATCTCACCATGGAGCCAATGCTGTGGGACCAGCATGAGGGGGCAATTTAGTTCAGCTGACCTGTTCTGAACCTTATCTGAACTGGAAAGAGGAAAATATACTTAAGAATAATGGTCATAATAAACTTACTGGCAGAGAAAAGCGAAGCCTGCACCTGTCTGAACTCACACAGGGAATGCTCTGTGACTCTGCTGGAAATTAGCTAAAGTTAGTTACACGTCTGTAGAGTGCAAGCAGCAGAATGTCAACAATTCCACCTGGAAAAGAAGAGGAAAAGGATGCCTGGGCCTCCCCTGAACAGAGTCTGTGGTTTCAGAACTGATCCTATCTTGGGCTGATCCATCTCATTTGTGCCTCTTCTGAGAATGTTGCGAACTCATGAAGATAAGAGGGATCTTTTATGTGCCTTGCAGTATTTTTGTTTATTTGTGGGAAAGTTGTTCTTTTTCTATTTCTACAAATTTCAGAAAATATGTATTGCTTTGAATTGTCTAGAGATCTGTAACAGCCTAAAGATGTTATATATCCAGCTCTCATAACTTAAGACAAATGGAGAAAAAAATACATACCTTATGGTGCTTATCCTATTCAACATACAGAATGCTAGATACAGTTATGACTGAAGGAAAAGCTCCTAGTTGCTTAGTCTTGCTGGCATTAGAGGTTGTCCAACCGGTTGATTTCTGCTCCAGTATGCTAAGTAACATAATTAGAGGACTGTCTTCTGTCATATAGTGAAGGTACTTGTATCCTCTCTGTTTTGGAAATCTGAGATTCAGGATGAGATGTAAACCATATTTTAAAGGTGAGATAACCTTTAACCTCGGGGATAGAAAAGGACTTTCTCAAGGTAGAAGATTATGGCTAACAGAGACATTAGGTCTTCTAATCTAGAAGATGATGTCAGTCCCAGCTGCTAACCATCTTCCCTCTACATCCTGACTAGATAGGGCAGAATAGGAAGGGAGCTTTGGCACTCCTGACACCAGAAGTGCAGGTAGCTGGTCCAGGCAAGCATGTCTTCCAACACAGCATAGCTGGTAAGGAAACAGCTCAGCTTCTATGTCCTTAACAGTCCTTTCTAATCAACTTTCTTATCATAGCTACTTCTTCACATTGCTCCTGGTTGCTGTAACATTATGACCCATAGGCAAACAGCTTGAATTTTTAACTCATAATTTCATGCATTTCTAATTTATTGTCTCACTTTAAATCTCCATTATAATGAGAATAGAAAAAAAAAACACCTCTCAAAACCTCTACATGCTTATTCACCCAGCAGTTTTCTTTGGTTCTTAGAGGCCTAATTATGATATGAAAACATGATTTCCAACTTTGCAGATGATACTAAATTGGAAGAGAATAAAAACAAATGAGGGATAATTAGGTGGTGCAGCCAGATATAAAAGGATTCAGATAATTTTATATTTCAGGAATAATCAATAGAAAATACAAGTTGTACAAATAAATTGAGAATAATTAGTCTTACGGAATCACATAGAAATTGGGACTAAAAGGGTTTAGAAAGAAAAGAGGATGCAACACAATGAGTGAAAAAAAGCCTTCACCTCTAAGGTCCCCTTACTTATACTGATTGCCAGGGATCTCCGTGGCACTCTGCTAGAAATAAGGCCTGAAGTTAGAATAAGGTTTTCCAGGAGTCTGACCTGGGAGGCTCCAGAAGGGCTATCAGAAGACATGATGGTGGGGAAATGCCCTGCTGACTTCGGGATGTTACTCGATAAACATGAAAAGCTGCATGCTGAGATATCCAGCATAGCAAGGGACACTACCCTATGAAGTCAGCACTGTTTCCTATGCTGCTATGGACTCAAATGCTCTATACCTCTTTGCCTATTTCTCTCTCTTGACTGACTCATAGTCTGACAAAAAATGCACTCCATTCTCTGCACATTTCTGCATATTAATTTTAATCTGTAGGAATAGGAGGGCCCTCTATATTTACCCAAGAGAAATTATAAGGCTTTTCACAGCAGATGTGGGCAAAAAGATGAAGCTTTGTTGGGAAACCTGAAAAGTTTTTTGGTTTTTTTTTTTTATAATTAAGAGTTGTATATTCACTTGAAAGGTAGGAGCAAAATGGGAAATGGACATGAGGGAATTAAGGCCATTGATGGAGAATTAGTATGGTAGGGGATTACCAACAACAGAATATCATTACTGAAAACAAAATTAAATAGACCTCCCTGAAATAATGAGCTTTAAGATCTATCATTAGTCCATGCAATTTGAAAAGTATTAGGCCAATCTGCTTGCCTATCTAAAGATATCATTAGGAGAGTAGAGATTTATGTTCATAGGTCTTCTCAGGGTAAAGTTTTAGCTTGTTTAAAAAAAGAGAGAGAGAATTAGTCACAAAAACTCTTTTGCTATGGCTTTTATATATTTCTTTCTTGTGATCAGTACAGTGGAATAGGTCTGAATTATTAGCCATCTTTCAAATGATGCAAATTAAAGGAGTTTCACATCCTCCAAATAGAATAAATCATATTTCAGCATTGAATGTTTGTGTAATTTATGGCAGAGCACATATAATTTCTATATATGGCTCTACCTAATGTGGATAGTTCACTTTACATTTGAAATTTGATTCTACTAGCTAATTGATTCGTTTTCATAAACACTCTAAAATTTGTAATAAGAACAATGCTCTGCTATATGACATTGTTCCGAGGCTGCACCAGAATTAACTATGAGTATTTATCTCCAACATAAGCAAGTAGGACCAACAATAAATAATGCAAATGTAGTCATACATCATTTCTTTTCACAGTCCCCATAGTTCTGTGAGATTCAGCCAAAGCTTAAATCTTTTTTTAATCATGTTCTTAAAATAGTGATACTTTTATATGATCTCACTGTTTTCTTTCCTCTGTCTCCCTTCTCTCCTCCATCTTTCCCAGCAGCATTAACTGTATGAGTATCCCTCCTGTTCAGTCTCCAGCCACAAGACACTGAGTTACCTTTCAAACAAGCACTTTGATCACCAGTGTCCATGATCCTTCAGTAAAGGTGACGAATTCCAGTGCTTTTAGTGAAGATGGGTCAATCTTTGTTTCCAGAAAGAAAAATATATTATTTCAGAAACCTTGAGCATACATTCCGAAGTCAAATCAAAATGGTTTCCAGAGCAAAGACTCAGTGTAAACCAGACTAGCTGAAACAGTGCACAAAACATTTCTTTCCAGAAGCTGGAGCCCAGCTCATGAACATGAGGAAGCCCATGCTTTGAGCACATACATTTCAAAGACCAACAGGAAGCACGTGCTAAACACCAAGTCTGTGGCGCATGGAGTGCAATAGGAGCCCAGAGGAGCCAACTCACTGCACGTAAGATTTAGTGCTGTAGCTTCTCAGCAAGGCATTGACTCAACATGGAGAAGCGCAGGAAGGCACGCTGCTTAACAGCTCCCCTTGCTGGATTTGTGCTGGGGGCAATTCTTAGCCCTTGGACACCCAGATGGGTATCTGTGGTCAGGCTTGGTGATCAGCCCCTAGACCAGAGATAGTGGCGACTGTGCCAGTTCCAGCCTTCAGGAAATATGACCCAGCTTTTGCCTGTTATCCCCCTTCCCAGATGCAATACAGCAGTTCTCCCTTCGGCCTGGCAGTTAGTCTGCCTCTCTGATGCCCAGTGCTCTGGGAAGCAGGTAAGCAAAGTTAAGATCAAAGATTAATAAATACCTAAGATCACCTTTACATTAAGAAGCTCTTAAAGTAGCATAGGTAATTCTAAAAACTGTGACTATTTAGCTCTGAATATCCCAAAGCCCCATCTCTTTTGCCTTAATTGCAGGTAGACATACAAAGAGTTAACATTACAAAATAACAACAAAATGCCCTGGCATTTGCCCTGGGCAGCAGTCAAGGATAACAGGCTTGAGGGCTGAAGAGACCTTTCCATCAAGCCTACGCAGCCTCCCATTTTTCTTGATTTGTGTCTTTTTGACCGCAGACTGAGGCAGAAACAGGCAGCAAAGGCAAAACTACTCTCCAAAAAGAGGAAAAATCTGCAGTGTGACACAGCTTCAGAGAGAATATTGCACGGGAAAGCTCCCACAAGGTACCCATGAAGCAGTCTTCAGGGTGTCTCTCAGATATTTGAAACTTGCCACCCGAAATCGCAGCTACTGGAAGTCACTCTGCATGGGCTGGAAACTGGGTGTCACGAGAGCTGGTGCTAAAAACACGTCACTGCTTCTGCTGAAACTCCTCACATCAACACAGAGACTGCGGCAGCAGCAGCAGGTCGAAAGGCCAGTCCCCCTTACGTGAGGTGCCAGAGATCATTGCCCTAAGCCAGCTGTAGACACCAAGAATCATGCCATATCCCTGAAAAATCCATGCTGTGCCCTGCTTACACCTTCCTGTGGAGCGCATTGCCTTTCACCATCGTGTACAAGAGGTTAGTCTTGACGCTGATTTGCTCCTTTTGACTCTGTGATACCATAAGCAGGCTGGACAGTGCAGCTTAGAGAGCTTCAGGGACACTTTTGGTAAGGGAAATAATCTTACTAGTTTTAAATGCTTCTTAGCAATGTGTGCCCTATTCTCTTTCAGCAGAAGAAATTCAAAATATGCTAAAAAAAGGGCATTTTTTGTTTCTACTGGGTTTTCTCAGACAAAGAATAAAACTTGAGATTCAACTCAGGTGACTCTTCATTTGACTTCGGTGGTGGTAGGTGTGTGTCTCCTTAATTTTTTGATTATTTGACAAAAGCATCTATATACAAATAAACATAAAAACTATTATAAGGTAAAATGCAGTCCGATTTTCTCAACAGACTTCTGAAATCCTAAAGGATTCAGTAAAAAAGAATGAAGTACTTAGATCTTCAAAAAGCATTTAGGCAAGCACTTCAAAGGTTAAAGTGCAGAAATACTAAACAAGTGAAAAGTTGGATTACTGGACTGCAATTTATGTGAAGAGAGGAAGTGAGTTTCAAGCACAAAAGAATTTATAAGGGATTGTGATAGAGATAGGCTGTAGATCTTCAGCCTTTCAATATTATATTAATGATGGCACCAGAAGTACATTTCTGCTGTCTGCTCCTGATAGTAAATTGTGGTTAACTATAAACACGGAACAATACAATCAGGAACTTAAAAAATAAATTCTGTATGCAGTGCATTACTGATAAATAACAATGTATGTGAAAGAGAGCAAAAAGCCAAGCAAGAGATCGCTATCCAACAGAAAAGTTTTGCAAAAAACTCAGGAAAAGAATATTCCAGAAAAAAAAATCTATGGCCAATTCAACTCAATGCACAGCTCCTCTAAAATAAGCTGAATTATCTGAGAATTAGACTCAGTTCTAAGGAAAATGTTTCCTAGATATATCTTTCTAAATTAAAACAAACTCTAGACGTTTTTAAAGAGACTTTGGCATGTGTGTATGGATCCATAAGACAAACACAACTACTGGAGAGAGTCCAGTGCAGGACTACGAGGATGATCAGGGGCCTGGAACATCTCCCCTATGAGCCAAGGCTGAGAGAGCTGGGCCTGTTCAGCCTGGAGAAGGCAGAGAGGGGACCTGATCAGTGCCCATCAGTACCTCAAGGGAGGGAGTGAGGAGGATGGGGCTGGCCTCTTCTCAGTGGTGGCCAGCAATAGGACTAGAGGAAATGGCTGCAAATTGAGGCACCAAAAGTTCCACAGGAACTTGAGGAAGAATTTCTTAACAGTGAGGGTGACAGAGCACTGGAACAGGCTGCCCAGAGAGGTGGTGGAGTCTCCCTCTCTGGAGATCTTCAAAACCTGCTTGGAYRTCACCCTGTGCCACATGCTCTAGGAGACCCTGCGTGTGCAGGGGGGTTGGACTAGATGACCTCCAAATGTCCCTTGCAACCTTAAGCATGCTGTGATTCTATGATACACTTGCCATATCCTTTCTAGGAAATCCTCATATCCTAGGATGCTAGTTCTTTTGTTATCAGATCCAAACACCATTTATCAGAAACTGCAGGGTTTTTTTGGTTTGGTTTGTTTTTTTTTGTGTGCACATGTGTGTGTGTGTGTGTATATGTGTGTATATGTGTTCCTGGATTTCAAAAAGTAGAGAAAAATATATCCAGTGTAAGAATTATAGTTTTACTGTGTCCTTAAAACATTTAAGTTTTCCATATTCTGAGTTCAAGTAAGCTTGTCTAAGAAAGCAGATAATCACTGAAACAGGCAGGGAAGAAATCATAGATAAGATTTCACATTGTCATTGAACTAGTTGGGGCAAATAAATTATTGGCTGCTCTAACTTCAATATGACAAGAGGATTTTGGAGAGCCTCATGTAGAAGATACCTGATGAATTCTAATGTAAGTGTAATATAGAGAGGGGAGAAAATCTGGACTACTAAGAAAAAAACTGCTATTCTGTGGGCCTAAGTGTCAAAATATCTAAATGGTGCCACTCAGTCAATACATATTGGAATGGATAATCCCTGCACAGAATTTGATGAATATATTCACTGCAAAGGAAATCTAAGCAAAAAGTCACAGAAGACCTTTCCAGGAACCAGATTTAATGGTGTAGGTTAAAAAAAAAAGGTAGATTTTTTTTTTCCAAAAAATAGCCTTGTTCTTTGTTCTTTGCAGTCAAGTCATAGTTGTTTTTCCCATAAAATACAATTTATGCCAGAAAAATGGAAGGTTCTTTAAATATAAAATGTTGTTCCTATATGAAATCTCTAGACATAAAAAAGAGACAGCAGGATAGAAAATGCCATTTATTAAAGATAACATCTGTTTAAGAAAATATATAATGTGATAATAACCATAAAGGATATCTCTTACAATAATTTTCCAAAATGAAAGCTTCTTGATTGTTCCTGCTTCTGAAAATTATTGTAAGTAAATACAATTCTCTTTGAACACCAAACTGTCCATTAGCAATCGTTATTTTCCTGTCAATCAACAGGTTACACAGCCATTTAATTGCAATGTCACCAGAGTTCTCTGCATGTTTCACTACCAATGGTTTCCAGTTATCACAGTGCCACTCTGTGTTTAAAGACAATGCACTTCTTGGTAAATTCGCAGTGTTCATAACTGAATATCTTAATGAGAAAAGATCAGCAGGGAAAGACTATCTCCCCAGCTACTTCAAGAAAGAACCTCCAGAGGGATGTAGTAGAAGATAAAGCAAAAGCTGATGAGAAATATTCTTCTTTCCGTTTGTACATATATATTTTACAGGCATCAGTCTAAGATCATTCATGTTAAAAGCAATGGGAAATAGCTGGAAGAAATTAAATGACTTTGTCTTGACAGCTGGTATTTTCTAAGGATCAACTTTAGCAAGATCTCTGATATCTCTATGGCTTATAACAAGGGTTTTCAATTTGCCAGCGTAATGACAAATCCCAGAACAAGTAACACCCAAATTCCACTGAATTGTGGACTCCAGTGTTTTGTGCAATGCATTTTCAATGCAAATAAGATGAGGGTTTCATATCAGAGTGTGGAAGTATGGAAGCATGGGTTCTCAGATGGTGAAACTCCATGGAAACTCCTGAGGGCCAGATCTCAGGCTGTGATCTGAAACACCTCTCTTCCCGTGTGTAACACAGTCATGGGAAGTAAGGCTGAACACAAAAGTTGTTAGAGCATTTTTGGTTCAGAGCTTACCAATTCTATTCTTTCAAAGGCAATTCTCTTAATTCCTCCTCAAAGCTAGGTTTACATCTCTCCAAGAAAGGGCTTCTACTTCTTCCTTTATATTCAGCTCTCTTCACCAAACTTGACTGATACCCATCTAGTATTTCAAGTAATCTCCAAAAGCAGAGGAATGATACAGTGGTTTTGATGTCAGCTTTATTTCGGCCAGAACTAGACTCTTTCCACTCAAAGTCTTGAATCCCTTATTACAAGCAAGACTTACATAAAAATGAAGAAATAATAATAAAGAAATAAAATTTAAAGAGAAAGTGCAAAACTGAAAACTTTAGAAAACCATGAAGAATCATGTGGGACAATACTTCATAAAGACCCTCCATTTCTTTTGGGTGTATCCCGAAATGATGTCTTCTAAAATGTGCTGTCTGACGGTCCTCCTCATCATATGGCAGTAAAAATTACCAACTCTTTTGCCTTTTTTTTTCCATCTAACATTACTTGCTATGTGTAGGCTTCAAAATAGTTTTAGTGAGGTAGATCTCTAAAGAGTGGAAGAGACATTAATCTACTGCACTAAATAACATCCCACATTCTTCATTTTCAGAGCCTTCAAATGCTAAAATTCATTATTACATGTTACCAAAACCAGTGTTCCTGTCAAGCTATGCTCTTCAGGTCCTCATCACGTATCTCCTCCCTTAGTTAATATCATTCTTGCCAAGATCTCTAATTCAAATGGAAATTTGGTCTGGCAACTTATAAATTGCTTTCCATAACAAGTTCAGAAAAATAATAAAAAGATAAATTAAAAATCTGCTATACCTGATACAAATACATAAACTAGGAACACATAAATAAAAGAAACAGTAGTTTAAACATAATGAGCAGTAAAAAATCATGAAAATAAATGGAATATACTTGAGGCAGCCAGCTAAGTCTGAGGTTAGGAAGCACTAACCCACAAGACCAAAGAGCTATAGGCAGAACATCCCCCAAATATTGACAATATTACATGCAAAACAGTGACTCTTTTTATACTGAATTATCTCATACTGTTTGACAGATAAAATTAACCTACTAAACTGAGGAAATAAATTCAGTGTGTGTTGATATAAACATAGGCTTTTTGTTTTCCTGGAAAATACCAGATTTTTTTTCATTCTGAATAGGGACAAAAGGAAAAGCTGAATTTTATTTCATTAAAAAAATAGAAAGTAATTGGCGAACTAAAATGTTCCATTTCAAAAAAAAACTCTGATTTTGATTTTATATTATGTTCATTTAGGATTACAAATTGGGAAAATCAGAAGAATTTTGAAATGAGAAATAGAATTCATTATGGATACATGAACAGGATTCATTATGGATACAAGTGAAATATGGATTTTTACCATTTTCTCTAATTGGATTTTATGGAAAATAATGCTTTACACAGAGTTCTACTCTTTACAAATAGAAAAGCCTGCACGGAAACTCTCCAGTTCTAACTTCCCAAGCTGAGGGAATAATTTTATAAATGTTGCAGACAGATCTTCTGGATTCAGATTGTGGAACTATTGTTCATGAAGGGTCTCTAGTTATGCCCAGTTTTGTAGCAAACAGCTAAAACATTGGAAAAAAAAACCCTATGATTTTCAGCAAGTGATAAGCCAAGCATTGGCTCAAAAATAAGGGCTAGTCTGTATCAGAAATGCTCTTACCTCAGATTTTAATTTTTATTTGAATTATAAGCTGAAAGAGTATTTAATTCTTCATTTGTTCATTCTATGCACTCTGTATGCTCACATACACAGACTATTGACAGAGACTAATACCTTTCCACTGAAATTACCATAATAGCAAAGCCATTCTGCAAATGACAGTGTATCAACTCATATAATTCTAGAAAATTAATGCCCCAAATGAAATGCAGTCTCAGAGCCAAGGGATTACATTTCATACTTCAATCTTTCTATTCTTAGTGCATGTGTGTATATATATATATATGCACTATCTTGTTACTGTATATTGCTATTGTTACTATTTATATAGTATTTGGTTGTATATATAATCTATATATAGTGTATAGGTTGACTGATTTACAAGACTTCTGCAGTATGAGTGGCAAAATTTCTCCATTTCCCCTTCCTGTTTCTCATCATATGAATAGCGTAATCGTTTGGCTGCCTTTGAGAGAGAAAAGGCAGTGCTCAAGCTTTGGATTTCAGAACCAGCTATCACAAATGCCAAGAGCTACTGAAGAACGACCCTCAACTAAAAGGAAGAGGTCAGGATCTCTAGAGACATGCAGCAAGAACAGGCTTGGTCCCACCTAACCTTAGACATCAGAAGTTAGGCTGGGCCCATGTCCATGCTGCTTTCCTTTAGGAAAAGGGGAGAGGAGTACCAGCCACCTCTCCAGACAGCAATTCACTCCATCTTAGGTTTCTTTATGAGGATGACAGAAATTCCCCAGAAGAGGTGGCACTCTCCCTCCACAATGAGAGGCAGAGGCCAAATCAATAGCGTAAACAAATTGCCAGATTTTTGGAAGACTTAAGTTAAATAGGTGGATACTACCCAAAAGACCATCTGATGCTATATAGGAGAGGCAAGAACGAAAAACTTCACAAGGCACTACCAAAAGAACAACATAGGTGGTAGGCCAGGGTGACTAGAACACATTATTATTTACTTATTTACTTATTATTTACTACTAATAACAAATGTTTTTCAGCCGGGAGTTTTGACATGCCTCTCATTGCATTTAAGCTGTACAAACACTTAATAGACAAGGCAAACTCTTTCCTCAGTCAGATCCTTAGAGGCTCCCCTGTTCACAGGGAGCTAGATACAGGATTTAGCCATGAAGAAGAAAGCATTCATAATACATTAAATAAACTACCAGACTCCTCTGAAGCAGCTCGATCTAAAGCAACGTCAAGCCGGGTAAGAGTACAGAAGCTATATACAAAGACGTTCTGAACTGCAGCACATTTTGATTCTGTGACTTACACAATGCAAATAAAGAACATTCACTCCTTGTTCACATGGCACTTGGTGTAAGCCTCTCTTTCAAGAAATGACACAAATTTTAATTTATTATCTGCTTTCTGCGAAAGTCAATCTTTTCTCTGCTTTAAGGCTTCTGTAGCTACTTTTTAAAGTTTGAGTCACCATAAGGTTTTAATTGTCATACTAACTGTGGTAACTTGTGTACAGAATTGTCTTTTTACAGAATTTTGGCTGCAGGTCAATGTCATAAATAAAATAAATGAACTCTCTCCCTGCATTTACTTGGTTACTGGATTTCTAAAAACACTTTTCAGGATCTCATGTTCCTGATTTTTTAAAGGTTCTCACAGCCATTTGAAGATCTGAGGATCCTACTCAGGGCTCATCAATTATTAGGTGAAATTGAAAGCTAGAAAACAGATGTCATGGAATCTGTAAGTCTACTGTTTCCTTTTTTGGCTGAACTTCTTGATAAAAAACATGCTAACAATATAGTCCAAAAGGAATTATAAGGACAATATTAAAAGAAAGTGAAGGGAAGACAGAGGAGAAGGTCATAAACTTTTTTTGCTACCTTGCCACCCTTAGAAAACAAATCTATATACTTTCACTTCAACAATAATTTCCCCTTCCTTCATATCTCCTTACACTTTTCTACAGTTTTCTTTGCATGCAGTTACATTAGTATTTTCATTTAGAACAAAGTGGATCCTTGTACTCTACTGTGCTTTGGTTCACATCACAAAGTGCTCTAAGAGCACCTGAACTAGATTCAAGCTTTTTAAGGTGGTAAATAGGTAGGAAGGACATCAAAAAACCAGTAAGAGATAGGAGTAAAATGCAAGATTTTCTTGATAAAATGGAAAAAAAAAATGACCTGGAAAAATACAATTCAGTGAGGATAAGGATAAAATTCTAGCTCTAGCCTGCATACACAAATAAAGCATTGGAAATAACCAAGCAGACAGCAGCTATGCTGGACAAGATCCAGGGACTGCAAGTAGACAGTGACTCAGTGATGCTGTCTACTGCTATGGAAATCAGCAATCCTTATACTGCAATTTACAAACAGGAATATAATCTCTTAATAAGGTGAAATAATTCTCACACTTTTATCACTAGTCACCGAGTCTCAGCTGGACTATGCGTCTCTTTGTGGGACCAGCAAAAACACAGAGGAGAGCAATGAGTATGGCTGAAACTCAACAAAAATTGACTTATGAAGAAAAAAATGAATGTATTGGAATTGTTTTATCTAGAAAAGACTGCTTGCAAAACAGGAAAGATAGTAAGTTCTCCATGGATCAGATAAAAACCTAGGAGTTTAGACTGCTGCAAAGGGTTTTGGAAAGTTTTTCAAGGTGGTTTAGCTAGTAGAATAATTGGTTAAAGAATGAAATCTATCAGCAGAGAGTTTGAGACACTGCTTTATTAAACTCATCAGAAATATTACAAGTATAGGGACCTTAACTTGGAGTAGAACAACTGTCCAGATAGGACAGTTCAATAGAATAACCTGGGGCCTGCTTGTCAGGCCTCATAGTTTCTATTCAACAGATGTCAAAGGGATATACTGGGGTATATTTGCAAATTTTACCAGAAGATCTAAATAGACCTCATTAATTCAATGAGTATAAAGGTATCAAACATACTGTGCACGCACAGTCAGCCTTGGATGAAGTAGTGGCTTTCTGCTTGGGACAGCTGATCATGTAAGAGCCTAGTTAGAATTACTGCTCCAACCACTTGGTGCATTAACATCACTGCATATGGCAGCACTAATGAGGAAGGAGAAAAATGTCCTGCCAGTCTTTTTCTTCTTGGATTTGATGACCTTTAAGCTTCTTCTGCCATCCCTGTTCTCTGTTGGTGGTCAATCAGATAAATACTTTTTTACCCACAGTTTCATCTGACCCTCTGCCCACTCCTTTTTCCACTTGTTTTTCTATACCATGCATCTCCTCTGTTCCATGTCTTTGTAACATCTTTCAAAGCCATGCTTTTTTTCAAAGCAGTCTGCAGCCACTTAAAATGTGTATATCTGCTGTCTGCTGTCTTTCTTTTTTTTTTTTTTTTTTGGCTCTTGAAGCTGGGTTTTCTTTTTCTCTCTGAGGCCTTGTTAAGGATGGTCATTTGGAAATGCTAAGCCTTCAAAGGCTTCATCATCAACACAAACATGTCAACAATTTTGGCTATCTCACTTGGAAAAACAATCTTGTAGCACTTCAAATGCCTAGTTCACTGCCACCAGGGTGCAGTAGGCCATCCCCAGAGAGACGTGGCCCCACTTTCGGCACTTGAAAGATGATTTAGATGCTAATTATGAATCGTACTTCACATCACACACTGCAGACAATTTTTAAAAGAGGAAAATGTATTATGTTAAATACCACAATGTATACACCATGAGTCATGTAGGCATATGATCAACTGGAACAATACCAGTAGAACAACATGTAGCAGCTGAATTTAAGCTACAGGGAGTACAATGCTTTTTTACCAGGCCTGGTATATGACTGTGAATATATGCGTGCACATCATTAGATTTCTGGCAAGGAAAACCACTGTGAACACTTTTTCCCCAGTGTAAGCATTGCAAATATATTTTCCTTAAGTCACTAAGAAGTAAAATAAACCCAATCTAATTTGTATGAAGAACAGGCAGCTTCAACACCAGTTCCCCATGAAGCTGACCTTACTCATATCACAGAGATGCTTGCTTTTAGTATACTAAAGAGGACTTCCAAGAATTCAATGACTATTAAATTAGTTTTGCTGAATGTTATCAGAACGCTTCTGGTATTTCAGAGACAGTTTCACATTCCCATATCAGCACAGGAAGAAAGGAATACCACGCTGTCAATCCAATTATTTTTCTCTGTAATTTTTTTAGAAGAAGGGGAAGGGTCAGGTGCATGATTTGTATTCTACAGAGGAAGAAGGAGGAAGCTTTCATATTTGGGAATTCAGCGTCAGTCCTCAAGAACTTAAGGAAAGCCATTACTGTCAAGGACTCTTGGCCCTTTCAGTATCCACCAGGTTTTAGTAGTCCCTGTAGCATTGCTAGAGGAGCTGGTTCCTCTGTGATGAATATCTAGAGAACGCACATTCACTCACCACCCTGGTTATCTCCCATAAAGAGTCCATATAAATTAATTTAGCCTCAGACACACACAACAGCAGTTTTCTCCAAGGTCTCCTTGGAAGAAGCTCTGGATAAGTCCATCTGGCTTTCTCCCATAGGTGGGCCTTAAAGCCCCCATAGAAGTAAGATACGTGGGTTTGTAGGTGCAACAGTTTATATTGAGCCCTCCATTTCCAGGACAGAGGCCAGCACACAAGTCCCTAGTGTTTTGGTCCTATAACTCTGACTTTTCCCCAGTACCTTAGGGCAATATCCAAAGAAATATTACAGAGAGTAGTGTACTTTCATTGTGGTCCCACAGTTTGGTGTTTTAAATAGGTATTAAACTAACATGTCTCCCTGCTCTCAGCATTCCTTCTTTGCTTTCCCCAGTACTTCTAAATTTTCTTCTAAAATGCACCATAGAAAGACTGGTAGTACTTTACTCTCTTCATTTCTATTCTGGCTGAAGTGTTTTTTCAACTCAAAAAAATGCTGACACTCCATCATGGACAGGCCTCTACTTGTTCAAACGCATATTCAGTTTCTGGGATGTGTAACTGCCCTGTTAAGCAGCAAGCCAGCAACATGAGTAGAGGATTTCTGTATATAAACCCTCAGACATCCCACTGTGCCCATCACTCATCAATACCTCAGTCAACTGCCCTACTATTAGAACTGGATGATACCAGCAGGGTTCGAGGCACAAGGGATTCTGAAGGCATATTAAGTGAATTAAATTGTAAATGTATTAAACTTGCATGAATGTAGAGGTTGATTTTAGCTTATTTAGCAACTAAAATTCTACTCAGTATAAAAATGCCCACATACAAATATATACCTACAAAAAGATGGAATCAATACTCTCAATAAAATACAAATTTTAAAGGACCAAATATAATTAGAACCTACCTAGCTTAGCAGTAACACAGAAGAATATAATTATTTCTCACAGTGCTTAGATTACCCTCTCTGTTAAAACCCTTTCTTCTGGAAAAAAAAAAACCCTTAGTTTTTAGTAGACTATAAAGAATAGTTAATAAAAATGTGGCAATAATAATTTAGTTTTTAATATTATAATTGCTATAATTTAATGCTTGGCATCTATAATGAAAAATCCACCATAAGATCACCTTTCCTTATTTTTCTAACTCTGCCAGGAAAAAACTTGTTACCCAAACATGTGAAATCTCTAGCTGCATACACATCCAACCAACTCATGTTGTGACTTTACAGTGCAAGGCAGTGGATCATTGTGCTGCCCAACAATAGCAGACAGAGATGCTTTTTGGTGACAGTCCCCAGCACTATGCACCAGCCAAAGCAGGGGGATGAACCAGTACATGAGTGTTCCACACAGGAGATAACAACCAGAGGGCTTCCCCCAAGGTCATTCACCTTTGAGCAAGACTGGAGCTACTCCTGACACAGAGCAAGGGAGAAGGCTGGAGACATGCTCCCTTTTCCCACCCTCCCAGGCAAAGGCAAGCCCTCTCCTGGTCTTAACACTCCAAGGAGGAGATCACCAGAAGGTGCAAGCTGCAACAGCACCAAGGGCAGCAGCTGAACTTGGGCGACACACACCTGATTTAGAGATGCTCCCCCAGCAGTGGGAAAAGGATGGTTCTGGGGAAAAAAAGTGTGGCAGTGCAAAACTGTCAAGCTCAGACAGGTCTCGGGCCTTAAGCTTACCGGACTCAGGCAGATTCTTCCATATAGCACTGCAAAGATGTCCATGCAGTGAGAAGACCACCAGAGCATGGTACCTTCTTCCTGAGGTACCTCCTTCCTACTTTAGCATCACTGGCATCACACATGGAGCTACTGAGGCAGCGCTGAAAGGAGAATATCTTCCTCTCTCTCATCAGGGTCTTTACTGTCTTCGTGTCCCCTTTACTAGCACATAGCTTGAAGAGTCACAGGAAAGATTCAGGTGAACAGTTATTCAGATTATATTCTTGGTGACTGACTAGCAGCACTTTGTATTTTGTTTTTAATGAACCAAGCAGTACTGATCAGTGTGGACCCCACACACCATGAATCAACAGGCTCTGTAAGGCCAAAAAAAAGAACTGTTTCAGCAGAGCTAGTGCAGAGAATCCTCCCCATCACTAGTAAATTGGAGAACTAGACAGGCCCTCTGGCTTTTAGGCTATGCAAAAGCAGATCAACTGCCCGGACACTTTTCTTCATACTTGCTGTGCATTCACTTTTAAACACGGTGGAGACTGAAACAGCCTTCAGAGTTCAGGCTAAAAGCTTAATGAAACCTTGGCTTTTTTTGTTTTTGATTAACTCAGCTGTGCTTCCAACGGCTTTGATTTTAACTCCGTAAATTTTACTGAGCAGAATTTCAGAGGGGTATTTCTATATGCCTCAGGAAATCGGGTTCTGACTTTCCCTTCTCTTTGCCTACTGCTAGCATAACTGCAGCATCACATGCTCCTTATTCTACCTCTTGTCATCCCACAGCATGATCAGCACAGGACAATTATTAGTTCAGAATCCATTAATTCAAAAAAGAAACTGCCAAGATGCCCATGATCTACAGTCGCCCATGATCTACAGTCTGTGTAAATGACTGGTTCCATAGCACAGCTACAACACAATCACAGCAAAATCAAAATCCTTGCATGAAGGAGACACAAAGCACAAAATGCGGAACACTGTTGACCATATAACTCTATAAAGCTGATACTGCTGCAGAGACTGGGCTGTCATTTAGCAACAAAACCACAACTGTCCATTCACCTTAAATCTCTCCATGGAAAACCAGTTTGAATGTGAGGGCATATCTCATGAAATTTACTATAGCTATTTCATTCAGAAAAGGAATTATGAATATTTTCCTACTTTATAATTTAAAATATAGGACTAAAACCAATAGATTAAGGTATTAATTGCTAACTTTCCTGTTCATTGCATAGTAAGAAAAGACCACACATTCTCCTAATATCTCTCTACTCAAATAATTGCATAATACAATTATACAACACAATTACCCAAACAATTATCTAGGAGGGAGATTAACTTGAGACACACAACAAGCTATTCTATGAAGTGTTCAATATTTATTGTTTTAGTTGTATTGACTAGCTGTGATTGATAAAATGAGTCATACATTGTTCTGTCAGTTCTCTGGTGGGAACTACTTCCAGAGCAAATACCCACTAATTCTAACCCCAAGTGGTGTAAATATCACATTTGAGCTCATGATTCACATTCCCATTCAGCATCAGAAAAAATCTGAACTAATCAAACCTAATCCAACCAAAATGCCACTAAACTACCTATGGTACTGACTGCACCTTTTCTTGAAGCAACATTTTCTAACAATAAAAAGCAAACAGAATGAAAAAGAAAAGGGCAATTTCTGTGAAACTTTCAGATGAATAGCCAGAGTGCTTGTCTTGCTCCAAAATGAGTCATTAATTTGGTAGCAAAGCTATTTTTAAAGAAATCATGGTTTATCATATCACTGCAGAAAAATAAATGTAATAACTTGAAAAAACTGGAATACTCACAAATTGTTCATTATGCAAAATAAAAGGTAGAAAAAAGAGACATTCCATGGATCAAGCTTATATTAAGCTTTCATTTTGGATGTGACTGTATTGTATCCTTCTCCTAAGTTTCAGTTTTTCTTGAGATTTACAATTAACTTAATAATCTAAAGCAAGAACATAGTCAAAGCAGTCAAATTTTATCTGCATTTGTGAGCAAAAGAAAGTGAAATTATAAATAAGGCTTAAGCATCTCATATGCTTCAATAAAACTTTCACCAGATTAATCATAAAAACACAACAGTGAGCTCAGGATGGCCTCAGAATAGCTAACGTTGCACAATATGTTTTTAAAGCCTAAAAAAGCATATGTCCTCAATAGCCACTTTCTTGAGCAAGTTCACCATTAGCTCATCAGGACTTATTTAGATTTCAAACAATTTTTCAAAGTTACAATTATGTTATGTAGAATAAAATACAAAGTTTATTATGCCAAAGCTCACTGACTTTCAGGACAATTCCTGAATTATCGTAAACTGCAGAGGTTTAAAGACTCACAAAAAGTATATCTCATTTTGCTGTTTGAAAGCATCACATTCTAGGATGTTCCAGTTTGTTCACTACGAAGAGTTGCTACAGTTTACCCAAATAGTATTTTCTTCAAAATATTCTTGGGCCTTACTTTCAGATGATTTTCTCTTAGTTGGACACCTTTAACAATACAGATAGGCAACTAGGCACGAGTTGGACTTCCTAACAGCATTGTATCTACAAAGAACAGCATACAAGAAAGACAGCTTGCTCTATGCTCTACAGCTTCCATTGACTTTAAACGTCAAACTCATATTTCCTCCTCTGCTTTTATAGAAGAATTTAATTGGTGCCAAAGTGAAAGATCCCAGCATGACCTGTCTTCACTATAAGCCACTCCAGCTGGGACTGTGAGCAAATTTATACATTCAGACACTCTACGGCAAGAGAGACCTTCCTAATAAGCTGATTTTTTGCAGTGATGGAGAAAAAAAGAAGTGCTCTGTTGGAAGCAGGGAGAGTTGAGTGCACCCTTGCCCTGCCACTAGTGTCAAGCAAAACTTTCAGACCCCAGTAAGGACAAAATTACAGAAAATAGAATAAGGACTTGGCAATTTACTTCCTACTAAGAGAGGTGTTGGTGTTAACAATTTATATAGAATAGGGGCTAACCTAAAGTTTATTAACCTGTATTGTACAAGCGTTAGCACTGTCTGGAATCATACTAGGGGTTTGGCTGCACATCAGGCACTGTTTTTGACTGCAGTGTAGCATGAACAAGCCAGAGGTAGCTTTAAACTACAGGCTGCTTATAGCAAAACTACCAGGTGCTGCTTATAGCAAAAAGAGCTCATGGAGCCTCATCACAGTATATCTACATCATAGGTTTTCAGGCACTTGCCTCCTCTCTGTGAGCGTTGCAAAGGTGGCAACTGACTCATAGGTATGGCATGTGCCCATCAGTAGGTAGGTAATATCCACACAGTTACAATCCACATGAATAACTTGTTCCCCTCTCAAAGTTTAAATACTTAATAACTTATCTATCTGTACATATGTGTATGTGTAATGCTTGGATATTTGTGCACTTGAATAAGAGAAGGGGAGAAGCAGATCTCAGTACAAATAAACAGACACTAGTTTTCTTAAATACTACCACTACTACTAATAATAATAATAATAATAAAGCAGTATATATCACAGATTCCTTTTCTCCATGCTAGAGGAAAATTTTAGCCATAAAGTTTTAGAAGTAGTAGTTTATCTGAGTTTTCTGAGCTAAATATTAGGAAAAAAGATTGATTATTCTGTAGGTAAGCCAATGAAAGGGCCTAGCATGACAGTAGAGAGCAACAGATGAAATTTTTGGAAAGACAACATCAGTCCTTTAAAATAATACTTCAGATAGTGTTAAGTAATGTGAACAAAAGCAGAACACACTCAATGTGCCACTATATTTCTAAGGAAAAACTGAAAACTACTGACAATAGTATAGGTAGGAGAATTTTTCCAACCTCATGTACTTCTGGATTCTAGCCAGAATAACCACTTCATTGAATTAAATCTATTATTGTGAAATTAAGAAGAAATACAAAAGCAACAGAAACATTTTTAAAGTTATATGAGTATTCATCATTAAAACATAAAACCTAATGTTTTCCCATAAGTTCAAATGAAAACAATCAAATATCATCTTCACATACTGAGAGGCATCCTTTCCACAGTAAGAATGAGATTTCAATGGATTTTAAGGAGTTTTTTTTTGTGGTCCATGCCAGTTTCAGGGGGAAAACCACAGAAGAGAAAAAGGAATCAAAAACCTTTCTTTGTCAGAGTGAAAATTGGCATTTTGATTCAAACATTTTCACATAATAGACTTATAAGATTGTGACTTTGTCCTAGTATGGAAAAAACACAGATGTATTCAAAAACCATGATAAAATCAATCTCTTTCCTCTGACTGGATGCCTAATTGAAACAAGAACATATAGATTAAAAACATGTAGATTATTTTATGTTTCTGAACAGTTAACGACATCGGATCATCTTACCCATTTTTAAGTAGAAAAAGGAAAAAAAAAAAGGTTGTTATTGAACATGCTACCAAAATGTGATATTTTTATCAACTACTGTTTTTTTAGACCAGGATAGAGTTGTATCTGCTGTTGTACAAGCTTTGACTGGAGGTAGCGTTGCCTTCAAAATATATGTTAATTGTGGCATGGACACAAAGAAGGCAATTTCACTTCTTCCTTGCAGGCTGAATTTGTAGCATTGGCAAGTAGGAAAAGAATACTTCATGCATTTGGAAATCACCAGCAAAAAACCTTTGACAAGACTTCTTGTTCGTTCGTTTGCTTTTTTCCAGACGCTTTACAGAGCCTCAGTGTAGAGACTCTCTGGATCCATCCTCAGTGCTTCAATATTTCTCTGTAACACCTTACTACCTCTGCCTGCATATCTATAAATCTAGTTAAGGCAACGTTTGACACAACTTGGAAAGGGGCTAGGGACAACCTAATTAGGCAGCCTATCACTAGAGGGCAATGTGACACTGTGGCTGTCCCATGTGTGCCACCTCATTCCCCTTCCTCTCTGAGCCTGCCTGCCCTGTTCTCTCCAGCGGTGGAGCCTCCTGCCCTGAGGTGTGCTGTAGCTATATGGACATCGGACCTCACCTTTGGGAGCAGCCTACAAAACAGACTGACAAAATTCACCTTTCTTCGTGGTCCCCACGGTTTTGCGCATACACCCTCACACAAACATACACACATATATATATTTACACACATGCATATTTTCTCACACTTTCCCTGAGGTTTGTCATCGCCACCAATGGCAGTAACACTGGAGCAGGAGACATCCGCCAAGCAGAGGCGCAGGAGGCTCTGGCAAGCCCACCCAACCTGCAGCTTGCTCATCAGCAGGTCTCACACGGGCCTCCAAGCTCAGCACGCCCTGCTTTCTGCTCTGGAAGCCACCGGAACACACAAAGCCTCCATGCTGGTGGTCCACTGCTCTTATCATGGCCCTCGTTACCCTTTTTGTCCCCACATCCCATTCTTTTCCACTGGGGTGATGGCCTAGAAGTCCTGCCCCTCCACTGTTGGTGCCACACCAGGAGTTGTCTGCCATTATTCTCCTCTGTTTCTTCCTACCTCTTCCTGGAGCCAGATGGATGCACCGACACAGCTGGAGATGCCTAGAGAAGGGAGGCAAATGCTAGCGCATCTGCAGAGAAAGCTGCTCCATCACTGAGTAACCAGGGCTGGGATCAGCATACTTGTGAGGCATATGAACATTATCGTGGTGGAAAGATCCGGAACTCTCTGCAACTCAATTAGCCTACATTTGATCGGGATAAATATATGTCAAGAGCTAAATTCGGATGAAATTAGGATGAAAGCTACATACATTCAAGCACTGCAACACTTGATAAAAACTGTAATGCACCACACATGACATAATTCATTGCCATAGGCTTTTTAGCTTCAATATAGAGAGTGAAATCAGATCTTTTGCAGAGGCTTCAGCTTAGTTATATCTCCAACTACTGGGGAGGTCTCCAAACTAAATCCTAAACACTTCAAAATCACCTCTATGCTGAAGGCTGCACACTCATTCTGCTGCACATGCACAACAGAAGAAAGGGGCCCAACTATGCTTGTCATACCTGATATCTGGTAAATTAAGCCCTGTCTGCTGTGTAAATTAGACTTTAGCCTCATTCTGAATCTAGGGTAAGGCAATGCTTAAAAATAATCCATTTAATTAAACAGAGATGTGCAGGGTTTGGAAAAAACACATGTAACGCTCTCTGTATAATTGGAAAACTTTTAACCAGGTCAGGAGACATCACTATATAACTGGACCTCCTGGCAAGGTGATACTGTCGGAGAGAATAGTCAATAATAGAAGGGAAACAAGAGGTTGTGGAAAAAATTAAGTCTTCATATAAGTATGCAAGGACCCCATTAAAGACCAAAACCCATAGCAACAACTGAAAACACATATATTCACCATCAGTTTTGTCAAGAGAGACAGTAAACAACTGAGTTTTGCATGGCAAGGGGACAGAGAATACATCAACTCTTAAACTCAGTGCTGGCACAGAACAGATTTGGTGCTAGTATGTCGCATTACAAGGATTTGGTACAAGATTCTCCATATCTAAAGAAAACCGTCATTTCTGAAGAAATGGAAAATTTCCCTTTATAATGCAGATTAAAATTCCATATCCAGTTATAAATCAAAAATTAACAACTTTATCTAGGTCAGGGCATAGCAGCTACATTAAAGTTTTATCCTTATTCACTAAATCTTAACTTTAATGTGGTGTGTCTGACAAGTCCTGCGGGACTGCTTGGAATCTATTGACATCCTTCTGTCATTCGTGTCAAAGCACCATCTTTGAGACTCTTATTTTCTGATAGTTAGCTGTCAATTGATTATTTTCCTCTCAGTGATGATCTTACAGTCTTACGGCTTTACAAGCATTCATATGCAGGCACCACATCTGACAGCTAAAATTCATAGCATAAAATTCATGGCATATAAAGCCAGACTTACTAATGAAAGGTGCAACAAAAGCTCAGGCTTTTTATCCCTTCCAGCCTTCTTAAAGTTATTGGAACTGCTTATCTCTAAGTGAAAACTCCCAAACAGTTAACAATGCCACAATTCACTCTTTTCATTATTTTACTCCATGAATGATGAAGAAAAAAGTATTTTGCATATTCCTGCTAACATTCTTTATGACTATTTATGACAAAAATGTTGATGCACCAAATGAGAAAACTCTGTGGATATGGAAGACATCTAATCCTGAAGCAGAAACAGCACCCTGTGATTTATCTGGTCAATTGTCCTGAATTACTGGAGATAATTGTGGTCTTTAGTACTTGAGTAATTACCAGACTTAAATACAAGCTTCTTATTGAATAATAATAATGACACATTTATAGAATGTCAAAGAACATTCACTGATCATTCACTAGCTAAAATCACTGTCAATATTTCAAAAATACAAATGGCCAAATGCATATCAATGATGTGCAAATAGGTTCAGCTCTTCTTGTTGGAAATTAATTTGACTAGAGAAAAAGAAAAAAAATTATTATATCTTGGTATTATCAAGCAGCAGCCAAGATTTGTCCTCAGATTTTATCTTACCCAGACAGTAGACAACCTCTTTCCCAAGGCCATTCTTACTGTGGCTGTGATTCAATACAGGAAATACCCTGTCAGGCTGGGCAGCAGACTGGTCCTAAACTTATAGGCAAGCCTGAAGTGAAAGACACTATGTAGGGCAGTAAGAGACATTCACACCACATAGAAAAACTACAAAGACAAGATTCTTTTTGTTTGCAGCTACATTCTGTGACATTTTTATTTTTTTTTTAACAGATGGTTTCCCTGATGCACTGCATTGCCACTGCCCTTTGTGTTCCACAAGACTCTACCGCGGAAGCTTTACCCACGCCCATGCACTAAGGTGCTTTACCCATGCCCATGCACTAAGGTCTTCAGCAAAGTTCTTGTGTTCCTGCAGTTCACCACTTTAGAGTACATCACCTCGCATTTTTAGTCATGCTCCAGTAATGCTTTTTGTTACCAGAGAGCTTTTAATCTATCTATTTCTATGGTTTTGCACATAGTGATGACCTTTAGGCACCAGAGACATCTAACTGAGCTTGTATGACGGAAAGGAAGATAAAATATGTTTATATGTTCCGTCTGATTACTGTAAGTTGTCAGTGTCCTAACTACATCCTTGACTTTTGATGCAATTATCACTATATACCAACTTTTAAACGTGACTTATAGAAAACATTACCTGTTTTTCCTGTAACACCATCACATAAGGTTTTCTGCACTGTTAATTTCCTTCCTCTCTCATTCAGAGTCACTGTTTATGTTTCTAATAGGGACAGGAAGTAGAAATTTGTGTTTCATTTATCTGATTCTTCAAGGAATATAAATGTGATAATAAAAATCCAAATAATTGTCTAGCAATGTGTTTGCTCTTTAGAAGCGCTGGCCTGGTACTGCCTAAAAGAGCTGGGTGGGAAGACAACATATGCACCTAACACCTATGGGAAACAGATATTTTTTCATAAGAAAAAAATGAGGTCTTATTACAAATGCTTGGTATTGACAATTCACCTTCTAGTTCAAAGTTTGGATGCTAATGCTACTACTGAACACAGCTACAGTTAAGCCCTCAGTACTTGCTTTTCTTACCTCACTAAGATTACACTTACTGAATTTTGACGGTTTTTATTTGAATGCTGATGCAAGATCTTACCACTTTTTTTCCAGAAAGCCATGTATCAGGTTCTTCAACTGAGGAAACTATTCACCAATTTACATTCAATGGAGCCACAGTAAAACTCAACATTCTGAACAATATCAAATAAAAGATGAACCTTGCTCAGGCTACCCAAGGATTTTAGCAAGAGCCTTCTCAGAAGCATCAAGGAGAATAATCTCATGTTAGTGTCGTCCTTCCCTTATTGGCCAATACCAGGCAATGAAGAGAGACATCTGAAGGGGAGGGAAAAGAATCTCAGAGAACATCTACTGCCCGAGTTATTTTGAAATACGTTATCCTGAAATCCTGGGTGAAGTTTATGGCTGATTTTTATTTGATCAGACAAATATATTTTACTGAACACAGTTACAGCAGAGAATGGAGTGAAAACTTCAACCTATTTCTTATTCCTGATCCTCAAGTGTCCCAGTTACCCTTCCTCCTTAAAAATAAAGCTCCTGCTTGTTTGCTTTTCCATTTTCTTAGCCAGATTTCAGATTATATTATCCCCAAAACCAAAAACAGCTATTCATCCAGGCAAAGAACTAAAGGACAGCCTCCTGACATCCTCAGCATGTTGCTGTGAAGCCTTCAAGATCCAAGGAACCATACTGATGGGACACAAAAGCTTTTTAATGGTTCAATTTCTTGAGTAAATTATCAATTCATGAAGTTCAAAACTCACTTTCTGCTCCTCAGCAAGTGACATCATTGAAAGCAAAATAAACCTCTCGGGTCTACTGCACAAAGACATATCCATATAAATATGACTATATATATGTATGTATTTATATAGATATATAAAACAAATATTTTAAAAAAATACTTTTTTTGGGAAAAAAACATTTGTCTTTTTTAGAAAATCTGATTTCAAGGATGTTCTGGAGCCATTATTTGTCCTTGGAATAATATTTTCAAGCAGATAAGTCAGATTTCTCTGCAAGGTGGTGCAACTTTTACTTAATTCAACCCAAAGAAAAACATTTTCACTGTTTCTACAACTTAGAGTGGGGAAAAGTTAGTCCTTCCCTCCCTACTCTAGCAATTATCTGAACCATCACACACTGATAGGGAAACTAGAAAGCTCGTTCTGCACTTGCCCATGCATCAAACTGATGGTTTAAATAATCATGGTGCTTGGTTAGACACCCATGTCAGGCTCACTGTGCTTTACTGTGCCTACAGGATCCTTAAACTGGGCATTATTCCCACACACATGCTCTGAATCATTTGTCGTCCACGATGCCCCTCGTGTAAGGGCAAAAATCCACACCACTCAAATAATAACCTACTTCTCCATCCATCCCTTCTCTTGAGCTCTCGTGGGAATGCTGTCTTCTTCAAAAAGGTGGGAAGAGCTGAATTGAACAAATACACATTCGTACGTTCCTGTTTACGCAGCTCTCTTGGCTGTAAATGCCCTGTGGCACAGAAGCTCCCATTGTTCAGCACACAGGTTCATCTTTGCAAGGAGGGGCTAGAGAGCCAAAGGGGAGGCTTTTAAACATCCTGACTATAGACAGGTGATGAATGTATTTTACACATGTCCCATCGTGCAGCTGTGGGCACAGGTGGCTCCAAAGGAGGGGTAACTAGTGAACCTTTATAAACTCCTTTGAATCTCACTAAAATTTTTACTAGTTGGTGCCTGTCACTGGTTATTTGGGATCTCAAATACTATGGATATTTGCTTAACTTCAAAAACACAAGGATCTCTTATGTTACAGTCAGTGAACACTGTCATGAATATGAAATGAAACAAACAAAGAAAAAAGTCACCACTGTTTCCAGGTATCAGATATGGCACATTGTACTAAGGAAGATTCCCCATTGAGCTTGTAATTGCCTAGTAGAACACAAGAATTCAAAAAGAAATAATTTATAACTTCATTGATCCATGATATTATTATCAACAGTCTTCCAACTTTAAAAATGCACTGAATAAAGTCAGACTAAAATGAAATATAGAAATAAAACCCTTCCAAATTCCCTCATCTTCACATTAAGATGTACTTCTGCAATGAATGAATAACCTCTTTCACTTTTAATTTAGGTCTACCCATCAACATGGCTGTTATTATGCACAGCAGCAAAGCCCTAGCCACACTACAGCAGAAATAATAGCTGCATTTCCTGGTTCTTTTCTCCTCAGGAATTCACAATGTTATTTAAATAACTCTAATATGACATAGGTGCAGGCAGATAAGGCTATTTTTTAATGAAGAGCTATTTTTATTTCTATGCCTTAAATAACTGGAATTTTCTTGTAGAGGAGACCATCATTAATAACATGTCATCTCTCCCCTATATGCAAGGACTCATGACAGCCACGGACATTTTCAATATTCACACTGACATCTATATTCTACCAAGAAACACTATCCCATTTACAGAACATTACAGGCAAGACAGTATCCTTGATGTTTCCATAATACATGACGCAGTCTTTACCTGAAGAAGGAAGGCAAAGCAAGAAATAGACCTATGGACAAATAAATTGTGAGCTGTGGAAGAACCATCAGCTCCTTGGTTTACGCTTGTACAAAATCCTGCAGCACATCCAACTGCAACACAGCTAATGCTGACCGAGATGCACCACAGGCAACTCACCTGCACCACAGGGAAGTAAATTATATTGAGTAACACTTTTCCTGATCTAACTTCTATTATTAAACACTTTAAGGGAAGTTTGAAGCTGGTGAGACACCCAGCCCAGATGCTGCTATGACGGGGCGTGGGTGTTCATCTTCACAAGGTCCACCTGATCAATCCCCCCTCACATTCCACAAGGATATTTCAATTCAGAGTACAAAGGAGCTTCCTCTCTAGACTCATCTGAAAGAGTTAGGTGTGTGCCTCCCAGTCTATGTTGTGACGTCCATATAAAAACAAACACAATCACTTGCCATCAAATCACTCAAACCCACTTATGGAACAAGCATAGTAAAGTTAAATATAAGTAATAAAAGTGGCTAGGCCACTATACTGTACCCCTAATTTTCAGCTTTGTTATAGACACCACCTAAATATCCTTAAATCTCTTGAAGTGAGCCTGTGTAGTAAATGCTGTATTTTTACCAGACAATTTGGGATGTTTCAATAGCCCAGTCATTAATACTGAGCCTAACATCTAAGACAGTCAATAGAAAGAAATATTGGAAGGTAAAGATAGAGTCACTCTCTTTTAATTAGGATCTACTGAAAATAAAAAACCCAGGAAACTAAGAAATTCCCTGAAAAAAAGTCTTCATGTGAGCACTGTTTAATTACCTGGGGAATGCCCATCTCCTCGGCTACAGAGAACTTCTAGTCTATTTATTTATTTATTTATTTTCCAGATTTAGGAGCTTAACATGAAAACCACCATTTACAGTCATTGCATTCAGAAGTAAGTGATGGCTGAATTAGGCAGGAAGGAGGAAAATGTTATGGAGACATACATACCTGTGGACAAGCAAATCTACAGTAGGGTTCTTGGCCGCTTCCCTCTTATCTAATGAACTGGAAGAATTTTCTAAACTGCTAAGGCTTATAAGGAAAGGCTAGAATACAAATAAGACTCAGATGATTATGCTTTTTGGAGGGAGACAAAGTACAGTGGGTTTTGAAAGACAGCCTATCTTGAGTCACTGAAATGAGATCTGATCATTCTGTTGGGAAGGAAGGAGTTTCCTCAACAAGGTGGTTCCCAACAGGGGAAGAGACATTGAGGCTGCAAGTCCTCAATGCAGTCCATATATGTTCATATATGTATATTACATATGGCCAAAGAAAAGAACCTAATCTGAAGGTTTACCGACCTCGAAATAACGCTCAAGATAAAAGACACACACAAATATGTTCTGTTGAAGTTAAAATAGTACTGTTTTTCCAACTGACTTCCTATGAACTTTTTATAACTGCTGAATTCAAAGTTTAATACAGACCCAATTAAGTATTCCATGCAGAAAAGATTTCAGCCTGCAGTACTGTGAATCTGGGATTCCCTCTGAGCCATAGTCTATTTTAAAAGAAAAATACATCTACAAAACCTCATAACATTAAAATGAATCCAAATCTAGAACACTTTTAAAAAGTGTGAATGTGCTTAAAATTCTGCCATTTATCTAAGATACAATACTTTGAAAAATAAAGTGCTCAAATAATAAAAAGTCAGTTTATTACATAGCTGAGGCATAGTAGTTGTTTTTTGATTTATTTAAAACAACTACAAACGATTTTTTCTCTGGGAATGTTTTATTCCTATCGGTGTAATTATAATTTTATGCTTCATTTACATGCATAAACAATACCAATTCCAAATCTCTGATCATTTTACTCATCACTACTACAATGCAGAGGTAAGTGATTAGCTACTCATATCTCTGATTAAAGTAGGTAGTAAGAACATTTCACCATAGAAAGAGGTGTGAAAAGTATGTTGCTAATGGAAAATGTGGGTGCCATGAATGAATGAAGGTAATTTTAATTTTGATATTAACCAGGTGAGAGAAAGAAATTACCAACTCATATTTACAGCTGCTGTGACACCTTACTGAGTAGTAAACTGCTCAAGACCTAGATCTGAGAGACTTACTATATTTGATAATAAACTGTAATGACACAAGGATATGTTTAAAATGACTACAACTGCACAAGATATTTGAATGCAGGAGGAAAGGCTTGAGTCAGCCAGAGGCTGCAGAGATATATTAAAGAAATAAAAATGAATTTTTGAACTTCAGGGAAATGAGTTCTACCTTCAACTGAGAGCCAGCAGGCAGATCATACAAGACATCTGGCACTACATAAAGCCATAGTAAGAGAGGTCCAAGCACTCTCCCAGCCCAATGCCCAGCCTAGAACGATGCGCTGAAAACATACCCATTAGAGCTTTAAGCAATACACTCACCAGGTCTTTAAGCTCCTTTTTCAGAGTAGGACTGTTGACGTACCTTCTGAAGTGGCATGTTAGGGTTAAAAAATAATTTGATTTTGTTTAATGAAACCAGAGTATGCCTTACTTTTCAGTGGTACTTTAAGATCTAAAAGCATTTTAGCCCCCGAACCTTGGAGTCCACCATAGAGTTCAAAATATAAAACTGCTGTTCCAGATGAAGCAAATTAAAGCTGCAGTAATCTACTGCTTTTGAGAAATACTCTTTTCCAGGTGCCTGAATACAGCCCTCAGAGTGACTAATTCTCACCATCTCTGTTTGAAAATCCCAAACCGAACAGATGCATCAAGATTGCACTGGTGAAGGGACTCTCCCAAGCACTCCCCTGTACTTCGTTTTGCTTCTCATTAGGGAGCAGTCTCATAGCACACACATAGGCTTCTGTTGGGATGAAACTAAATTGGGCTGCAGTGCGTGTGTTTTTCCTGCTAATGGGCTTTCATTCAATGAGACCAGGCTAGATCTGGTCTGAAGCACATCTCTTAAAAGGACATTAGAGGGGATGACAGGTCTTCCCCATCTTCTGCTTAACTATACACATTTATTCTTACCAGCAAATTTAGACATATACAATGCACACAGTACATATATTTAGCTAGTGCCAACCTGTATTTCAGAACCATTTCATTGGGAAAACAAGCTTTTGAGATAGGAATTACTTTTTCTGCAATGAACGTTCAAACAAACATTTGTTTGTTTGCAGAATTCCCCATATTACCCATCTGTACAATTTTACAGCAGTGTAACAGGAATGAGGAATGAGACATTTAGACAGACAAAAGCAGCATAAGGCACCTGTGAAGTGCTCCTGATTGTTAACATAAGCAGTAGTTCCTGCAGACTAGCTATATAATTATTGTCATGTTTTCTTTAGCATCACAGAGGTGACAGATTTAAGGAGGGATATGGTAGGAAGATAAGCTGGTTTCACAAACATTCACATATTTCCAGAGAGTTTCTCCCACACAAAAGAGGCAAAACACAATCATTTTCTTTTTCTCTCAAGTGTTGAAGATAATTTCTCAAAATTAATTATACTCCTTAATTAGGAGCAATATTTTAGTCATTATAAATAGAAGGCTGGAATAATGAATAATGAGTAAAAATATTCATCTCTTAAATAAAAAAATGTGGGAGATCTGTACAAATTGCTTTTTCTTTTTTCTTTTTTTTTCTTTTCTTATTTTTATGGAGTTTCCCTTTCAGTGAAGATCAGTCTGATAGTTGGAATGAATAAGGATGCATACATTTGTTGAATATTTATGATTCATATTCAAAATGCAACACCTAATTACAATGCATTTTTCATGATACTACCACAAATTACCATAGCTGGTGCTTGGTCAGTCGTGACTTATTTAATTAGCATGAATTTAACTAGTATTTTTCTTGGCTTCCCATGTATTGCATGGGGTTTGTTCTTCAGCTCTTATGATCAAACATATTCGCTCCACAAAACATACTTGGCACTACAGCCAAGTTATACTGATCAAATCTTTGAGTTAAAGGGGTATTTTTCTGCCAGTACTCCATAAATGTAGAAATGAAAGTAATATTCACAAACTGAATGTGTTAACAGAGTGTGAAAAACTGACTCACTCATCTAAAAGCCAAAGAAAATATATCTGAGGAACAGAAAAGCTTCAATCCTGGGTAATTTTAGGAATATTTTTAGATACTAGTGTGGGTGTGGTGGAAAAGCCCTCATTGCTTTAAATCTGTCTTTTGTTTAAAACAGACTTTTAACAGATGATTTTATGCAATAGGACTGAGAAAAGAAGAGGCAAAAACAAGAGACTCAACCCTTTTATAGGAATAGAAATTCACATAGTTTGTACAAGGTATAGCATTAGAAAACTTACAAAACATTTAGGCACATAGCTTAATATAGCATTGAGGTTTATATTTATATTAGATGAAAATATCAATATATCCTACTGCATCCTTATATCCTTTCTATATTTTAAAGAGAGGTTTACACCAAATTATTCACTCTTTACCAGTATATCTCAATATATATATATACTGTTATTACTCCATCTTAAATACAAAGTCCTCAAAAGAGCAATCTGGAACCAATGTCACTGCTATCATCTGCTTTAGATTAACTGCAGCCCTTTATGCCATTCATTGCACACTGCATCAAAGGAAGTTGATGTTAGTGTCCAGGAAAGGGGGGGGGCTGTTACCTGAGAGGTAGCATACTGTGCTTGTATTATCTGCAAAACAGGAATACTACAGCAAAGAACTGGCAACTTCTCTCCCCAAACTTCATGTACAGAGAGAGTATCTAAGGTAGAAAAGACTATTTACTTTCTGCATCACTTTTACTTGTACCCTCTGCTTAAAGGCTGCCATAGCAATTATACCATATTGAGCCCTACCAGCAGGACTGTTCTAACCAGCATCTTGTTTCTGAGAACAGCCATTATCAGATATTGGGTGGGAGTCTAAAGACAAAAAGGGATAGAATTATGTCTCAATATTATATGTCCTTCTTACTCAGACCAGTATGGGATCATCAGATTAGAAGGTTACATCACAGAATCATCATCATATAGTTATATCTATATTACATTTTACTGGATCATCATCCTTCTTCCAGTAAATCTGTTTAACTCCTTTTAATCATTTCTACCTGTTTTTATTTTTGACAGAGGATTCAGTATGTGGAAGAATATTTGTGTGTTTATTTTAAACAATTTTTCACCAGATATTCCCTTGTTGTAGAATTGTGAGAAACACTTATGGCAGAAAGAAGAAAAAGCATGGGGTGAAGGAGGTCAAATCACTGTCTGAAGTGGCTTCAGACTACAAAGACTTTCTGATAAAACTTTCTGGTTGCACTGGAAAACACGGCCACTCTTCTCTGTGTGTGCCTATATGGCTGCCAACAGCTGCGATACTTAAGCTCTGTGTAAAACAAGGCTTAAACATTTATTACAGTACATCATCCTCAAAAAAAGACCTCGTTTCAGGAAGTGATGAGCTTGCATATCTGCAACACATAGGTTTGGCCACATATAGAAGATCCAAAACAACTACAGATTACTTGAGGAAAGAAATGCCACTGGGATTTTGGAACTCCTCCCTCAGTAAGGCCAACAAGCTACAAGACTCTAAACTTTTTCCATCAGCATCAGTATAGCTGCCACAAGCTACACACCACTGGCTAGGTGGAAGCCTAAATGTCTTCTTGTGTAACCAGTCCTAAACCTTCAAGGATGGTGCTAACAAGGAGATCTGACACAGAAACCATCAGCTCCTAAAATGATGGTCTCTTAGGGCAGTGTCCCCAAAAGACAATAATTGGGTATCTAAGAATATGGCTGATCCCAACCTCAAAATTAAATATTGAAGTCCATTTTTTAATGACAAAAGCATACACATTTTAACTTATGTTCTAATCAAAACAAAATATCAAAATATTTATAGATAAATTGCTGGGTCAGGTCTTTTCTCCTAGGAATACTAGGAATCATGGGAAGATGCCCAGGTAGCTGAATGTTATTGACTCCTCGTCTCTATCCGTCTGTCAGATGCGGTACAATATTTAGTAACTGCTGTTACTGCCATGAAAGCTTGTCATTGGCTTGACATCTTTGTGTAATGCTGCAGCTGCTCTTCTGAAAGAACAAGTTACCCAAAACTTAAATCTGGAAGCCAGTCTCCATGTGGTTTCCAGTGAAATCAACACATTTGATGAACCATCAACAGTTGTGTGCAGGGGTCAGGGAGCTCACGGTTAGATCCTGAAGTAGAGGAAAGGCAAAAAGCAAAATGGCTGTGGTGGCACACTGTGTGAGCAGAGTATCCCCCACACGCTCTTAGTGACTAACATGATGTGGTAGTTGGCACCATTTCTTTAGGCATAATTCACCTTTGCTGAAGGAGCTCTCCTTAATAATACATGGATAAGAGGGTTTTTTGCTCCCCCATGCACCTGCAGACCTGATGTGATAAGCACTCAAAGTAATGTGGATGCCCCCATTCTGCTTTATTAAGCCTCTTACTCTTGCAGTTATATTACATTGTAATAAAAATCAAAATTAAGATCAAATTTTATCAAACTGGAAGAAAACACTGAGGGAATATGAATTTTAATGCTTAAAATATTGTATACAAGCATATTTATATAGATATAGATATAGATATAGATATAGATATAGATATAGATATAGATATAGATGTAGATACACACAAAAATACATGACAGTTCATATGCAACCTCTCTAAGAAAGGCATCTTCAGATCAATAAACATGTTAAGAATCATTCATATTCATTTGTAATTCACTGATCTTTATACCATTGAGAAAATATACAATGGCGTTTACTTGGACTTAATTCACTTGCATTTGGAATCCCTTTAAACACCCAACAGCAAAATAATTGGAATTCAGCCCCAGGAATTCTGTAATATAGTAACAGCAAATAAACAACAGTAGCAACACAAAATTAGTTATATGCATAAAAGAATGAAATAGAAGTTATATGCTGATAGTTGGTCCATCATTTTTGTAACAAAATGCATTTTCAAGATTGTCCAGTGATTATCTTATTCTACGTGAAGCCTATACGTGACTTTTTCTGGGGAAGGTCCTATAAGGCTGTTTTATTTGCTTTTATTTTTTTCTTCTCTAGAAAATCTGATTTGCTTAGTAGATCTTATTTAGAGGTAAATGTTGATGTCCTATTATTACGTTATGTATTTCAGGTTTATAACAGAACTACTGAGTGACATTAGAGTATTTTGTATTTCGGCTATTCCAATTCCTTGCTTCATAAACTTACGGAAATAATAAAATCTTACTTTGATGAAGCAGCTTCTGAACATGACCAGGAGGTAAAATATCAAAAGCAAATCTGTGGGCTGTGTGTATAAGCAGTAGGGGAGTTATCACAACGTAAAACCAAGAAATCTCAGGAGTAAACAAAGCAATGACATAGCTTTTATTTTATTTTTCATCTTTCAATACTTTAAAAGGAATTTTAAGTATTCCTTCCTTCCTTCCTTCCTTCCTTCCTTCCTTCCTTCCTTCCTTCCTTCCTTCCTTCCTTCCTTCCTTCCTTCCTTCCTTCCTTCCTTNCCTTCCTTCCTTCCTTCCTTCCTTCCTTCCTTCCTTCCTTCCTTCCTTCCTTCCTTCCTTCCTTCCTTCCTTCCTTCCTTCCTTCCTTCTTCACAGAAGGCTTTCACAGACTTCCTCTCTTCCCCTTCCCAGCACACAATTCGAATTCCAAAATTACTTCAACTACTTCAACATCTATGCCAATTTTTATCACAAAAGAGCAAGGGTAGGCAGCCAAAGATAAGTTCAACTCCATTTATGTGTTCAAGTTCGTATATTACAGGAGCTTCTGCTCTTTTAGCATTGCTCCTGTTTCCAAGTTCCTGGCCTTCCTGACACATTCCTAAAGATATACCTGTTGCCCACTCCTGGTCAGCCCTTCTTGAAGTCTGGATGTTTTCAGGGGTGAGAGGTTCTCTTCTGTAAAATTCTTCATGCAGAATACAGAGAATACACCAGAACCAGGAAAAACTGGAAATGTCATACTCAGGACTTCAAGTGGTGATTCCATTGCTTTAAGGAGGCAAGGCTGACAGTTTCATTTTATTGAATTTACTTATCTATAGCCCTGCAGCTCTTAAGAGCTTGGAAAAGCTGTGCTTTATCGTTTATGCAGCAGCTGTACTATGCCTGAGTTTGAATTATTCAAGGTGATTTCAAAAGGTGCATGTGCAAATGCACACACTCACACATACATACAGAGTGGAGGAAATAATGCAAGTGACCAAACAACAAACCTAAATACACTTGTGAAATGTTCCTTCTGAGCAAAAAAGAACATATTTGTAGACAGATTTAATCAAACACTCTTTCTAAAACCAAAGGAACATTAACTCATAAATCGATTGCTTAACAATCGTAAAACTAAAGATTCAAGAAGATACAATCAAAATCTCAAAACCCCAATAATTTAGAAATAATATATTAGAAGAAAAATGCCAAAATTCATCAGACAAACTATTTTGAATAGGTAATATTACTAGTTCTTTTTTTTTCAAAGTAAACACTTCCTACAAGTTCTACAAACATGTTGAATTATTTAAGTCACTGACTGCTGACATGCTTTTCCATAATATATTATCCATCAAGAAATAAAAAACAATGGGCTATACCATCTCCTACACACCATTTTCCATCTTGGACAAAACTAAGTTTATCTGTCTTCCTGACTGTTGCAAAATAGACAGTGTTTGTCTTTCCCAAACTTACAAGTTGGTCAACATCTCCTTTTGGAGGTATTGGTTGTTGGTCAGACTCCTCGTATGCTTAGGAAATGGACATCTCTCAAGCTCTCATCTCATGTCACACAAGTATCTCACCAAGTGAAGAAGATATTCTTCCTCGTGGTATTTTGCAGGTATTGCAAAGCCTTCATAACTCACTTCCGTTTATCACATCCCAGGGTTGCTGCTGCCAGCATCCATAGGACACTCATGCCAGCAATTTCCATGCTCAGGTGTACACTGCACAATGCAGCGCCACACAGATGTATCTAGGCTGTATTTGGAACTGAAATTATTATTCTTTCATTAGTCCAAAGCCCATCTTGGGCTAATTTCATGTGCTAATGACATCAGATTATTTTCAATAGCTCAGCTACTTTAAGTCCAGTAGGATACCTTTTAAGACCCATCCTGTTGTGCTGTTGTCCCAAGAAGATGCACACTGTGATACAACCACCACGTTCCAAGATACATCCCACTAGGGAGATGCAGTGCTCAGCACATACCACACCACAGATCTCCAAGGAAGCTCTTAAGGAAAAGTAATTCTCTCTTGTATCTTTTCCCCATGGCCACAATGCCACAACTACAAGGCAGAAAAACACAAATATCTGCTGAGTCCAAATGTCACTGTTTCCAAATGTCTCCTAATGTCTGGAGGCTCTGCTAACTGCCTGAGGAAGGCTGACTGCTCTGGAGATGAAGATGCTGCAGGGTAACGACTCCTGGTTGGATTTCTTTTGGCAACATAAAGACAAACGGACTCTGAGATGCTTGGAAAGTACAGTAGTTAAAAGGAAAAGTAGCAACTAAAATCAAAATCCAACGAAAATGAATAAATTATAGATCAAGTTCCTTTCCCAGCTCCTTGCTCCCTAGCCTCCCACAGCCTGAGGACTAGGACTGACCTTGGCATCCTTTGGTCCCAGACTGGGGTTTCAGAAGCTGGGTTGCTTCCAAAGGCAAGCAGTTCCTCCCACGCAGCTCTTCCCAGCATATTGCACCCACCATGCCCACAGCTGCATCTCCAGCCACCACCCATCCCATCTACCTTGACACCTTGGACAAAGCAGCCTAGAGGAACATTTGCCTGCAGAACACCTGTGTTGGCGGGGGCTCCCAGCAACAGCAGTGCTGGAACCCACCACCAGGACTCATTCCACCACCCTACCAAGGAGCAGGGCACTGAGTGCCATCATGGATAGGCCAGGCAATGGGAATCACTGCAGGGATGGGGCCAGGTCAAGGCCAGGCTGGGTGGTAATCCACATGTTGGGGCTGGGGTCAAGGGGACCCAGGACTGCACAGGGGCAGGACCATGGTGGTGCTGGAGCCTGGCACTGCTGCAGTGTGGTGAGGCAGGGACTGACTGCCCCAGGCTGGGCTGAAATGGGGACTGAGGGAGGCCCTCAGGCGGCCGGGGACTACAAGGACAGTCATAGCCCCAGCACTCAGAACACAAAATTTAATGTGTAGCTTCAGATCAAGGATTAGATAACACAGCATAATTTGGTCTTTCCCACACTTCAGAGTTTCCTGATTTGATACTAACCTAGGTGCAAAAGTATCTTATATAAGGTTTGTTGGTGGAACAGTTGGGCTGAACAGTGCTGGTAGTGAGTAGGTCTGATTTAGTCTTTTAGCTTTTCTATAGACTTCCTATAGAACTACTGTGCTGATGGCAGGGCCAACTCCAGGCACAAGAAAAGTTTCCAGAGTCTAATATATCTAAGGCAGCAGATTGCTGCAGCCAGCAAAACACATGGCCTTGTAGGCTGGCTGCTGAATGAGAGAAAGATATGTGTAGGAAAACAGCTATTGCTGGGGAAGGGTAGGCGGGAAGGCAGCAGAAACCCTCCTAAGAGCAGCAGTCATAAACTCTCATGGAGCGCTCTTTCTCCAGAAGCACAACAGCAAGCCCAGCCTGCCAAGGCTTTCCATCTTTGCTCTCCAACTAAGATCCCACCCTTCCCCTAGTAGGAGCTGCTTTACACAGATGGAGATCTGGCCCCCTGTCACCTTCAGTATTGCACAGCTTACTTTTTCACTCAATTGCCTGGTGATATACGAAGGTGTCGCAGTCACGACAGACTGAACTTCTCCTAGCTAGAGATTATCTGTCTACATTAGAAGATTCTGTGATACAACAGGAGTGGATCTGCAGAAACAGCCACAGCTGAAGACCTGATGTCTGTGCTATACGTGCCTGAGCATTTTAACAGACCAGCTACAGTCTGCTCTCAGGGACTAAAAGCCACTCTGGGGCTGACACATGTTAAGTGCAATCCTGGAGCCCATTCTAAGTGAGTCCAATCCGAAAGGGACCCAGGCTGCATGCTGCGAGATAGCACAACACTGGGAATCCAGGTGCAGTCAATGGGGACAACGAGATCATTGATTCATTTCCTGAGCCAAAGGAAAACTTTAATGGAGATGCATTTCTAGAGGTAATCCGTTAGAACTGTTTGTTTTCAAAGGGAAATAAAGGCATTATTTTAGCAGATCAAGGAGAACATATTTTTACTACAGGTTTCTCTAAATCTCTTAGATCTTTAACTCTAAAAGATCTTGTTATACAGTATGAAGACAAAACAGTACTATTCTTGCTTATATGAAGAGAATTTACAGACAATATAAAAGTCCAC
Organism: Eudromia elegans; assembly: GCA_003342815.1. NCBI lineage: Eukaryota > Metazoa > Chordata > Aves > Tinamiformes > Tinamidae > Eudromia > Eudromia elegans. Next base: position 1,300,517 of record PTEX01000129.1, on the reverse strand, counting down.
TTTTTCAGCAAAATAACTCCATTTTACTCTGTGTATGACAAAAATAAAAATCAATGTTGTCTATTCATTTTACCTTTATTTTCTATATGAAACCTGTTGAAGTACTTGTTGTTCGGTAGCAGTGTAAACTTAGCAATCCATTCAGTCCAAATTCCAGTATTCTACTATTATCTTTCCATTGCCTTCCTATACTCCATGTAAAATGAATTAACAGTGAGGTAAGAGGGTGAGTGGAATGAGAATTCTTAAACTGCCTAACCATAATGAGAAACGAAAATGATTTGCTATGCCATGTGGAACTAGACAATCTCATAAACTGTGTGGCAGGTAATGCACTGTGTGCATTTTAGCAGGTAAGAAGAAACGGCATCAGAAAGAGAGTTGAGAAAGTATTTTTAAAGAATGTTAAATTATTTAATATTTTGAATGAATCCATTCACTGGTACATCCAGATACTCACTGTGATAGGGAGGAAAACTAAACCCAAATGTTCAATCACAAATTCATGTCATGAAGAAAGAAACTGCATGTCAAATACTTCATAGACATTAAAAATGCTATTTTTATCCTAAATAAAGGATAGCTGCATCTTTCCTCTAAGAAAGAATGTTTTTGTAGTACAGTACATTACAGATAAAATGTTTTTTCAATAAACAGTTTTGTTATTTATTGAACTGAATTTGTACCTCTGTGCTGTTTGTAGTGTCTATTTATTATTATATTTTCTTCAATTTGTGATTGTGTAGTATTTAGTACCTCTGAGATTTTTACAAAATATTCAGATTGAATATCATTATAACCACTCCTTAGTCTGGGGTCCAGTATTAAGAAGTCCAAATGTAGAACAGTTTGACTCTGCAAGACAGAAAAGTATTCAGTGGATGAACTCTGAAGAAACTGAGTTCGGATTTTTATAGAAGGAAAAAGCAGGAAGTGGACAAGCAAAGAGAGCAAACACTAATGTCTTACATAATTTTAACACTATTTTTGCATTAATTTTTCACTAAGGGTCCTGCTGGGTCTTGGACTTATCTTTTATCCTCATGTCCTCTCAATTCATTTTTTTCCTGAAAATTAAATGAAACTGTAAACCTGTAGGCACCCTTTATCAGATCGGTGTGTCACCTTCTGATTCTGCTGACCTCAAGAGCTGTAAAATAAAGCAGATCGATACCAGCACAGCAATCAGAAGAAAGGGAGATGGACAGCTCCTTTTAAGTTATTTTGCTGTGTTTTGTTACAATCATTTGGTGTTAAAGCCACCAAAGAGGAACAAAGCCTAAAAGTCCAACACAGACAGTGACTNAAAAAAAAAAAAAAAAAAAAAAAAAAAAAAAAAAAAAAAAAAAAAAAAAAAAAAAAAAAAAAAAAAAAAAAAAACCCCAAACTTTGCTTGATTTCTAACAATCTGGCTGATTTTTTTTCAAAAGCAGAAAAAGCATTCCACATATAACCCCCCAACTTTTTAAATACTGTTGCCAAACTACACTGCAGTAGTGCTTCACTTCTTAGCCTGACTGTTCTCACTGAACAGCCTCACGGAATGTTGTACAATTAATATTTAACAGGAAGGTTCACAGACAGTTTCGCAGCAACGTGCAACTACCTGCACAAAATTAGGCAGCCATTGATTAATGTGGGATTGCCTTTACCCGTTGGGTAATCAGGAATTTCCATAAAGATGAACGCAGGGCAAAGCAGCACAGAGAGGCAACTGAGTTAAACCAAGGAATCAAACAGAAACAAATCTGCTGATTGAGATTCCTTCTCTCCTTGAGCTGCAAAGGAGACAAAAGCTTTTTTTTTTTTTGCTGCTTTTTTTTGTCTCCTGGGGAAAAGCAAGACTTCCATGATAGAGGCAAACAGCACAAACCTGCCTTGACATTTTGCCTTACTTCCCTTCACCATAACATACTTCAGATTAGCATTTGTAAATTAAAGTGACCTGAACCACAGAAGCCCTAAACGCAGGCGTTCTTCTAAACAGCTTCATCACTGGGGACAAAAGATAGGAAGTTAAGATAACTCCGATAACATTAGTTTTCACTCAAATACTCAGAGCAAATTTTTAATCCTTTTTTTTCTAGAGATAGGTAGTGGTTGCCATATAAAGAACTCTTCCCCTGATTCTTAAGCATGTTGAGTGACAACCCAACCATGTCCATCTGAAATTCTGCACATCATCACACAAACTTAATTTGTGTTAGAGTTTACAGCCTACTAGGAAATACAGAGAAGATTGTAACCAGAGGAATACCCCAAAAGGGCATTCAGAACAAACCAGTACTTGTCTTTTCAAAGACTTTGTCCAAAAGAGTTTCCATGTACTTTACAGAGATATGAAAATGAGAGGGAGTCCTAGTGTGTGAAGTGAGTCTGTTGAGAGGATAAGAGAGGTTGTTCTTAACAACCTGTCTGAACAAACTCACGGGGAAGCTTTGAACCTTACCTTGTAATTGCTGTTGATATAAGAGAGACTGTGTGCAATAAAGGAAGACGATGTCCCCATCCCCGAGGCATGCACTTCAAACCTGATGGAGAGAAATTGTTCCCTTGGTACAATCATTTCGACTTTAGTGAAACTCCAGCATAACAAGTATTTTATATGCACTGTGGAGGGAGCGGAATACTAATTCCGAAACAGAAAATGATAAACATCTTCCTATAGTTTATGGCTGAGAAAAGAAAGGCATATAAAAATGCCACTGCAGGGAGGGAAACATTCAATATCCAGTGGAGACACAAGGTCTTTATGAGAAATAAATTCTAAACAACTAAGTATGATGGTACTGGAACACTAATTCATAGAGAGAACCTTTTAAAGTCATAATTTTTGATTTTGCTTTTGGATGTTTGGAAAATGATTAAATCCCAAAAGGCAGAACATATTTTAATAAGAAACTCATTAATATAATGATATAATTAGGTGTAAGTATTTCCCTGTCACAGTAATGTGCTTGAACTATTGTATCTTGTAAAATTATATAAGCTATCCACACACATCAAACTTGAAATAAGATTAATATAAAAAGAGGCTCTCATTAACTTCCTTTCCTGCAATGAGCAAATTTCAGAAGGTATGAGGGTTAATTTGGATAAAAGTGTTGGTGCTTGTCTGATTTCCCTCTTGAGCCTGAAACAAATAGGGCTTAATTCAGCAAGATTTTCCTGAGTTCTTGACTCACACAGAAATGAATGAAAGTTCATGACATCCTCTTGCTCCAGGCAGGGGAGCTGGGCCTTGCAAAGCAGGATTTTTCTACTAAAACATTTTCATCAGCAGAAGTCAATCTTCTTTCAGGCAAACATTCAGACCGGAAAATTATATTTTTAAAAAGACTTTTTTTTTTCTCTTTTAATTTTGGAGAATGACACCTCTTTTCCTAACCTATTTGAAAGCTGGAAATTTGGAGATGCACACAAAAGATGAACTGCTAATGCCTTTTCTGAATGATTTATGACCCCTCTTCCTCATGGTTTCAAAAGGTTAATCTAACACACCCTGAGTTATCGAAGGGCCTAAATTTCTCTTCCTTCTCTCAGCCAACATAGTGCTGTTGTCCACGAGGGATACGGACAGTTCAGTCAGGAGGAAGCTGGCCTTGCTGTCATCTAATCTGAGGATCACAAGAGTGCGCAGGCAAGGCACAGGCAGGGACCGAGCTCCTTTTGTGGGCCACATGCTAGAGGAAGGAACGACAACAGCAGCAGCGAGACGCCTATGATTCATACCAGGACATACATGATGGGGGCAAAACTCACAGGACAAGGGGCTACTGCACGCTGGAGGCAATTCATAGCACACACTTCAAGTACTGGTTGTAGTTTCAGGCAGTAGTTTAACCAGACCGACCCATTCTCCCTCAGGGCTCCTTTGGTAATAACTGTAACTTGTCGCTGCTTTTTGTCATTGCTTTTTTTTTATTTTTTTTTTTTCCTAGAGATGTCCAAGACACCATTTCCATCGTAATGTCCAACTAGACCGCTCACGGAGAGAACTGCTCTGAACTGAAACACACTAATAAAGCCACCACTGACGATTTAAAGTCACCCCGGTTTTATCAGCTGCAGTAAAAAGAAATTTGCCCACATAAGTCTGCAGGGGTTTATGCTAGTGCTAAAATAGATCAGAAAGTTGTAGACTATAATAGAAAATAGGACTGTTTCTAAGGTACTTTTTCCTCAGAAGGAGCTCTTCACCATATAGCCACATCCATTGATGAAATGACAGCTATGAAACAGTTACTTCTGATCGATTTACCTGAACTTTTTATGAGTAATAACAGTTTTTCACTCAAAGAATGTCATACCTATCATTTATTCCTGCACCTTACCACATCATGCAAAATACTTAATAGGAAACACTACTTTATTTGGAAATCAGTAGCAGTCCATCAACCTCATGCATATACATATAAGGAATATTAGCACTTTAGAAACAGAGTAAATAAAATTACCCTGTAAAATTCTGTCCTAAAGGAATGGTAATTCATAAAGTCCCAAGGCACTCTGTTGGCAATAAGCAAAGAGGGAAAATATCCTTGCTTTTTGTTGCACGGATTGAAATGACAGAATCTTGCCTCAAAACAAACCAACCAACCAACCAGAGAACAAGTCTGCTAAAAGGTACACCCAAATTCCTTCTTCTCTCTCAGGTTGACACTAAGTGTTAAATAAAAATGAAGAAGGTTTACTTTTTTTATTATTATCATAACATTCTTTTAGTGTTATGATATCAGGTTACAGGGTTGCACATACTAGCTAACAAATGAATGAACATACTATTTGCTTCTTCATTATGGACAAGGTGGAAATAAAAGACAGTGTGTGCGTATGTTTGTCCCTAAGAAAAGATTTTATTTATATGAATTTGTTCCTGGCTGTAGCCATGTCTCACAAATGTCCTCAGCTAAGCAGTCCTGTTGTCTTTTCATTCTTTTTGCAAATTAGGCTGTCACTAGGTCAAGCCTTGCTGTTTAGTTATTTTTAGCCTTCTCATCACACCTGGAAATGTTTGCAGTTAAAGTGCTGCCATCTGGAGTTGTTAATGGCATGCTGGTGAAAGTGTAATCACGGCATGACTTTGTTCTGCTCTTCCCTAAGGTGCAGAAAAATGTGATACACATTTAATTTATGTTAGTTTGTGCTTACAGCTGCTCATCATCAAATGTGATAATATACACAATTTGGTGCTCTCCTCCAACACTTAGGCACCCAAAAATACCTTTGACATATCAACAGTTGCCTTCATCAGCAAAATACATCTGTAGGAAAAAAAAAAAAAAAGGCATTTCATCTGAAACCGGTTGTTTAGCCTTTCTATGAATTGCAGGTTCAGAAGTCTAAAAATCAAAATATGATTATATTTACCTTGCCAGAAGGTTCCTGGCTACTTTGTATTGTCAGTAAGAATGATTCTGAATTCCATCTTATCTGTTCTGTTACCTCACTTTAAACGTGCGAAAAAGACATTTCAGCTGCATTACAAAAATTTATATATCAGGATATATTCAGATTCAGCCTTCCAGTCAGGAGCTATTTAGATTTTGCAAAGGAAATAGCACAAGGTAATGTAGATGCTTTGCTATGTTGTTTTAATACAGCATTTTACCAGGGAACAATTGAAATCATGCTCTTATTCACCTTATTGAATCTTATTTTACTTTTAAACAAATTATTCAGATTCAAAAGGGAATTCAGACTCCTGATTGAAAAAAGAAAAGTCTGAGTTATAGAAGAAGAAACAAGAGCTTCAGTATGTATAAAACTGCATAATTCATGGAGGAGAAATATCATGTGCCACGTGTTGGCTGCTGTGCAGAGGACCTGTCCTTCACAGTGCTGAGCAGCATTCCCTCACAGCTCTCATCACTGCTCAGATATATTCTGCCTTTCCACCTCACTTTCTGGTTTTCACAAACAGGCTTGATTTCATCCCACGGACTTCACCCACCTAAACAGTGCATCCCTAACTCAGGCTCCTCCATCATCACAAGCTCTCTTCTTGTTCAGTTAGCACCTCCAAATGCTCACCAAGCTACACACAAGACTTGCCCGTTCCCAGCTAATGGGCAGGTCAGGAGTGATTTTCTGCCTTTACTGCCTCTGAGCAGTAGCAGGATTTCCCTGAACACGAGTATGTGGCACGGGGAAGACTGGTGCTAAACACAGAATGTGCCCTCACCCTCCAAGCAAGGCAGGGGAGGTTTTCTGAGCTGCAGCTCCTGGAGATCCTCCCCACGCACAGAGGGTGCAGGGCTCCAGCCCTCACGGCACAGGGGCACGCTCACCACCCTGCAGCATCACCGCTGCCCGCTGCTCTGACGCGCAGCATCCGCGCTAAGGAGGCAATGCCAGCTCTGCACACACCAGCTGCATGACATCAAATATATTCAGCACTGTGGTGAAAAGCCAACACTGAAATGAAGAGAAATCCCAGTGCCCTCCACACACGGGGAACATAAGAAGTTGGTGTGAAATTAGACATTTTTGAAAAGCAGGACGTATTGTTAGGCAGCCGGGTTTGAAATTTTTGGTCCCTGATTTTTATACTAAATGTGCACATTTGGCAAATGACAATTTGAGATTCTACTTCATACATAACTTATATACTTGTCACACCTTAGAAAACTCAGGTCTTATCTAAAACTCTAAACATCAAACAGCTTTAGAAACAACTAGTGGTATATATGGGTGACAGGATATGCTTTTCTAGTAACTATGCTGATGCAGTTGCTATCCATAATATATTATGCAGAAATGTTTAATTTGTTACAATGGCACAAAGAGAAACAGCAAGCTGTTTTTGCACTATTTTTACTAAAACAGTTTTCAGTATCTTCCAAAACTCTTCTGTTAAAGCGAAAAGTATCTCAAAAGGGATATCTCTAATTTCAATCACTGGTACTTCAATCAACATGGAGGGAGGAAAAAGTCTTCTCATGTACTTGTGATGAGGTCACCGTGATGAGGACATGTGATGAGGTCAATAACTTCTATTATTTGTTCTGTATTTACTTACATACCCTAGAAAAATAGTGTAATACACATGGGGAGGCTCTAATCTTTACTAAAGCAACAAGTTCTGAAGAAAAGAAACAAAGAAACGTCTTTTGGCTGAACTTGCTTCCACCTACGCAAAACATATTACCAGAATTCTAGTCTTTTGGAGAGCAGCTTCTATGCTTTACAGGCTAGGCTTAGCCAAAATAAAGAAATTTAAATATTTCTCTCAGTGAAAAAGGCAGGTATCCAAGCCTGACAGGAGAAGATAACATAAGAAGGCTGATTTACCTGACTGGTGGCAAACTTCAGCATTAAAATTTTAGTGTGCAAAAAAATCCATTTTCTTTCTACCGTATTCCAAGATTTGTACTCTTAAAGGGGGAAACACATTTTCCTATCCTGGTCATGATGTTGGATCAGCCACAAAGTTTATCATAAGTAAACAGACTGCAGGATTATTCTCCAGTGAGATGATATTGTTCAAATAATCACCTAAGTAGTTTATTCAATCTATTTTTTTTTTAACCTAAGTGCAAGTAATACTTCAAATTTCTACTATGACTGTTTCTAAAAACAGTGGAAAAGTTTTATATGCCAGGTGGAACCAGCAACCTTGCAAGAATTGTTTACTAATATAAAAAGCCATCTGAGAGTAGAATATTTATAATAATTGGCAACTTAATTAGATATCTGGCAGTGCTTAAGTGAATAATTAAAAAAAAATAATCTGGAGGGTCACCTCTCCAATGAAATATGAGGAGTAGCTGCAATGCTTTATTTCCAATAGACATTCAAAACTGAAGTCTTCAAGTATCATTTAAGCTGTAAAATAATGTTTTGACTGAGAAAAGGCTTTCATAAAAGCCATGAGTTGTTGGATTAATTCCAATAAAGATTTCAACTGCAGTTGAATCCTAAAGGAAATAAATATCTCAGAAAATAAAATGAACAACGAGGGGAAAAAATCTCCTAAAATTGTCAAAGATGCTTTTGACGCTTTCTCTACAAAAATAATGTTAATAAGAGCACTGCCATCCATACACTAGCATCTTGCATACAGAGGATAATCAAAGAACTATTAAGCCTTGGGATGAAGCTATGGAAAAACTAATACATGCAATATATATCAGAACTGGGGATCTAAGGAACATCTGTTGCTTCCATGCTATGACCTTGCAAGTGTGTCCATCCCTCTAAAGAGGATCCCAGTTATTTCAAAAGACAGTAGCGCAAACCATTCCCACAGCTGGACACCTCTGAGGCAAGAAATTGATTTGTTTGTTTGTTTGTTTTGGGGGGGCAAGAAGCAGTTCTGCAGGTTCATAAATACTAGTGGTGAGATAAACTTCAAAATGACATAGAGAGCACACACAGCAGAAGGTTAAGATTCAGCAAGGATTTTTAATATTAGTGAGACATGCAAAAGCTACTGCAATATAACAGGAATAGTGTTTTCTACCAATAACTGCAATTTGATACTCTCTAAACACCAAACAGAAAACGCTTTTTTATACTTGCAGAAAGTACGCTACCCTTATTAAACAAAAGCAGGGAGTTTAATTTGAGTCTAAGATGTGTGTATGTACCTTAGCAGTAAAATGAAAATAAAAACACTGCAAAACCTTTCTAACCCACAGTGTTCTTAGTTGCTCTATACACTCTGATGAAGCCCCAAGATTTAACAGCAGGGAGCAAATCCACAACTGAAACACGTGCAGAAGTTGAGCAAGGGCAAGAGGGAATTGCACAGGAGGGAGATCCCTCCTAATTCTTGGGGAAGAAACTTAGGAAATATTTTCTTAAAGAGAGACTCAGTTTATATTTTATTCCAACCCTTTCGCCCTTATTCATCTGAAATGTTTTTATTTCCCTTTGAAATATTTCCCATCTGAAATGTGTTTATTTCCCTTTTCCATTTTGTTTTTACCAAATTTCCTCTTGAAACCTTTCTATTTATTGCTGATGCATGCAGGTTGCTACACAGTCTCCCCTTATTTGAACAGATAAGCTCCATATCAGCTGCTTTTCTAGTAGTCACCAAGTCTACTGCTCTGCTTCATGGTATACAACCTCTCGTTTTTGAAGGAGCTTCTGGCTTACACAGAGAGGTATCAATCTATAGCATTCCTTCAGCATATTTCATCCCACTGTGAGATACCCTCTTAGCCTCAATTTATCTATGGTGCCTAATATACTACAGCTCGTAGCTCAGTCTGTCTATCTGTCTTCATAACTCATATTATCCTAGTCCTAAGCATTTATACTGTTCTTCAGGGCAGCCTCTTCAGTCTTGACAGTGCTTTCTCTAATGTGGAAAAGGAATTGCTCACAGTATTTAGAACCTGGGTGAGTGTGAATTTATGTGATTATAGATTTTACCATAAAATAGAGACTCATTCCAAATCAGCTGAATGAATCCTCTTTTTACATATTCTTGCAGAATTCAATACAGTGGAACTACTAGTTTCCTTTCTAGTATCTTTTGAATGTTTTAAAGGAAAGTAAGAATGTCAGATCATTACAGATGGCAATTCCTTCCATAGGCATCATCAGCTTTGCAAATGGATTTGAGTCTATGTGACATAAAGTTGGGATTTTACATCAAGAAATCTTGTAAAATATGCACCTATGCACTGTCAGTATGAAACTTTTAGAGATATATTTCAAACCTAGCAATCTTACTAAGAAGAGAATGGATTTGCTTATATTTTCAAGGACAGTCATGTCAGTTTTCCACACATTTATAACCACTGCAGTTCTTCATACAGTGATATCCGTGTAAAAATAAAACTTCAAATGTTCCTTTTATTTGTACGTAAAAAACAAGCAGCCCTGAATGCTGCACTTTGCCTCAGACTAGGCAATAAAGAGACAGAACAGGCAGCAAAGCACTGAACTGATACTGACATGACCAGCGTGCAGTGACCCGCAGAGACGGAATTCCAGACTGATTGGCTGGCTATTTTCGGAAACCCAGTAACTCTCCTCCTGAAGTCATTAGAAGAAAAAACCTTCTGCAACAGACTGGGCTTTAGCCTTGAAAGATTTTGGAGATTGGGAAGTCTGAGCCGCAGGTATAAGAAAGTAATTTTGTCTTGCATTCTCCAACTAGTGTTTCATTTGGGTTTGTGGAACCAACCCTCCATAACCCCTGGTCTAGAAACATACAGGACTGCATCAAGAATTACATTTTTATTTTAAATATTTACCAGGTAACTTTTGGTTTTCCTATGCAATTCTTCCACCATATGGAACCTTTCTGGAGCAGGAACTGTCACTTTCGGTCCATGTAGCACACACTGCACCTTTCTACAGAAACATATTCCCTCCTCCTCTAAGTGCAGGTCAGCTATAATCCAGTGTGTCCCAATTATACAACTGTTTTGCTCATTGAAGCCACTCAGTGCCTATGTCTATACCAGGAAATCACTGTCAACCAGAATTTTCCCAATATTTTTGCAATGACTTGAACAGATGGTTTTTCCCTAGGAGGTAAAGGGACACGTTGCAGACATTTAGTCCTTTTAATTCTGAATGTGCCATCTATACATTGCCTGCTATGAGGTTATTCAGTTCTTACGCATGCACATCTCAAAACCAAATAAATAAATAAATAAATAAATAAATAAATCCTCACCAAGCAAGTGCTATGACTCAGATCAACACCACCACCTCTTTGTAATACCTGCTTCCAACATCCATTTCAGCCACTTTTGCACATATCATTTCATTTCAGAAAAAAAAGAAAAAAAGGATGAAAACACCTTTCAAAGATTATTTGGCAAGAAAGTATTTCTGAATATCAAAACAAAACAGACAACATAAAACTGTATTTTGTAGTCTGCATAAACATTTTGGGGTAACAAATCTATTGTCATCTTCCTTTGAAATTTTGGAAACTTTGTTACAGTGAGATGATTTTAAAAAAAGAAATTAGACATTTCTGAAAAAAATCAGTAAGTGAAAAGTGGTTTTGTAATACATAATTAAAATATTAATAATAATTATACAACTAATTGTATTTCATCACTACTGAAGTTATTTGTTGACAAAAAAAGCCCAAAAGGAATGGACTTTGAACCAACTCTATTATTAGATTTCCAGCAAAGATAAAAGACTAAGAAATATAGTTGGAAAAAAAAATGTGAAGTATGAGTACTTTTCCTTATGAGTAAGGAAAATTTGAACCTTGCTCAGATGCTTAAAAGCAATTTTACCAAGGACACTCTGGCATACCTCAATATATCCCTGAAAATATGTATCTCTGTATCAGGAAGTTCGCTCTTGTTCCCACAGATGATAATGTTGCTTTGTTTGTGCCTCGCAAGTTGGTGGATGTTACCTTTGGTGACACTGAAACGGCATGTAATCTCCTGATTAAACCAAAATTGCTAGAGTTTGTAAAAAACACGTTTGACTTCACTTATCCAAAAAGTAAATCAAATTTATAATTTCACCAAAAGTTTCATAAATCTGACCCCAAACTACTCTGAAAGATTAAGACTGTTTTCATATACAAGCATAAGAAACTCTTTTACAAGGAGTAATTGTATTTATCTGGAAAAAAAAAAATCAGTTGTGCCTGCACAGATAGGAATGTTTACTCTTTTATCTGCAAACGTGACATTTTCTATTATACATTCTGAAAAGAAATATTGTTCCCCTAAGCTACTGTTATTTACCACTGTCAGGTCTCCATAGTCATCAAGTGCTGTATCCAAGTAATTAAGGGAGCAGACTATGCGTTTCAGTCACCACTCTGCTGAATTACACCACTGCAGGACAATCTCCCAATAGTTCACAAAAATGGCCTAGACAGAAATCACGGAGTAGTCATGAGCACGGGAGCAGAGACTGAAGAGATGATCATGGTAAATCTATCGCTGGTGTTTTCAAAATAATCCTATTTTTTAATACAGAAGGATCCACTGAGAAAAGGGAGGATTGCCCTACTACCTAATACCTTTTTGGGGAGGTTGCTTTTACAAATATTCAGTTTTGATTTCAAAGATAATTCAATAGGATTTTCAGACCTAACTTGTTGAACAAATGGAAACAATCCTTCATTTTTTATTATAATTGAATAAAATATTATTTTAATAAAATCTCTTAGGAGATATAAAATCAAATAGCAAGCACAATATCTCTAATTCCCTATTTACTGATCCATAGCATCATGTGAAATGGGAGAACTGTTTCTTTTTTTTTCCTGTACTACCATAACAATGTTTTCTTAGTCTGATTTTAAACAGTTTTCAACAGTTTCAACAGTTTTCTTCAAAAAAAAAGTTCCATATAGCCTTGCAGTTATGGGAGGAGAGGACTTAGGAAGGGACTTTTAGGATCTAAATAGAAAATTAAATTCTCATGCAAGCCAATATGATCTGTATACCTTGTCTGTCATAGGATTGCTTCAAGTTAAATTTATACCTCATCATCACCGGGACATAATTTTAAATTATTTAAATTTAAATGTCCACTCTCTAACCTAAAAGTGAGTCAGTGACAGTAGGTTAAAAAAAAAAAAAAAAAAGAAAAGCTTATTTCCAGCTAGGTAGAATCAAACTAACCAGGCCAGAAATCAATTTGCAAAAGCTTGACTCACCCTAAAATAACTGTACATCTGTCCCAACGTTTCCAAATTAATCTCGGTTCCAATATACTGCCCCAAAGGTTTAGCCCAGCAGCAGCTGATTCCACTCGTCCCCCTCTGCCCCTCAGAGCACTAGCTGACCAAGAAACACAAGCAATGACATGGTCGACTTCACCTCCCAAAAGCTGCACGTGCCAGTCCACAGTCACGGGCATCCTTCCTACGGCTCTGAGGGGAGATGCAGGCCAGGCACTCACTGCCTGCTGCCCCCTCTCCATGAACCTGCAGCCTCATCCGCAGGCAAGTGAGGAATAAGGTGAGGCAAGAGACACAGGTACTGCCATAGATCTCCAGGAGTGACTTCACCTCAGCTCAGCAGGTAGGAGTCATTTTTGCAATGTGTTTCCCTTTTGGTTTCCTTGCCCTGCCTCCCCATTCAGAGCAAGAGACATTGAATACTGCAGAGAGTTAATGGTTATGCAGCATTTTTCTTGGAATGCATTTAGCAATTGCTGGTTCAGACACATCAACGACATAGGCCTTTAAAAATGAAACTTCATGTTCTCCATTTTTTTCTGATCCATCTATTTCAGAATGATACTCCAGACCTGAAATTTTCTACACAATCAATCCAGTTGTTAGCAAGTTCTTAATCACTGCACATGATTAAGATTAGGGCTTAAGTTTTACACCTCAACTAGAAGGAGAAAACCTCCTCATACCAATACTCCATTAATATACCATGGTCCAAACCATCTTCCCATCTGAGTAAATTAACCATCTAAGAACACAGATCTTAGAACCCTTCCTCATAAAAAACAGAGGCAAAGAAATGAATAAAAAGGTTCAGCTCATTTCTTAGTCTTTAACGCAGTGTAAGCACCATCTAATTTGTAAGTCATTGCTTGGTCTCTTTGATGTATAAAATCTCAAAAACTAAACATACTGCTCTTCTAGATTGTCTGCTTTCCTCTTTCAAGTTTTTCCTGTCTTTCCTTTTGCTGTCCCTTATCCCTTTTCTTTGCAGAACTGTCAGTCTTGTCAGATTGGTAGACCCTTACCAGGCTTGTAAGTCCATTCTAATACACGCTTATTTTGATTATCTGGGATATACATACATCAAAAGCTTTTAAGGTGCTTCCTAATGTATCAGTTGGTGACAGGAACTTAAATTTCTTCTTGACTGTGTACACCAGGGGCTAAAAGACTCCAACTACAAACTGGGTACAGAACATACTTATTAGGTTAAGTAGTAGCCATGTTCCCAGAACTTATCTTCTGACTAGACAGGAATAATGTAAGAAACACTTCCAGTAGAAAAAGGGGAACCGAGTGTCCAAGGTGATAGGGAAGACCTGTACTGGGGGCACACGTTGCGGTCATTTCTTCAGCTCCAGCATTCATAAAAGCTGTTATTTGTCTTAGAAACAATTATTGTATAGCTCAAATTTGCTTAGCCAGAGAGGCAAGCTGAAGTAAGTGACACCAAATAAACGAATCAAGTTACCAGCACTTTTAAACTACATCAATACATGCACGTGTGCAGAAATGAGAAGGGCACCAGACCTCCTGGACACAGCTCCTCTGCTTTCAGACCACTGCACAGCGTCAACAGGACAAATACCGCCGGCACATGAGAAACCAGCACACCACGGTCACGGGTGGGGATGTCTGTTACAGTCCGTATTTCCAGCAGATGGGTATGGGCGCCATCAAACTGTTCCCAGGTCCCGTGTGGCAGTTACTAGTGGGCATGTTCTACTGTAATGGCTGCTCAGGCGGAAGCGGCGGCTCATCCCTGCCCGCCTGCTGCAAGCTGCACGAGGAGTTATTTCCGCAAGCTCTTTCACTTCTCCTCTTCTCCGTACTGCCTTCCATTGTGAAGGAGACTTTGCAAGTGCTTTCACCTCACAATATGGACAGAGCGATTCAATGGGAAGGAGCTCGGCTGCAGAAAGTTCCTTATTAGTTCACTTTTTAATGAACTGTACTGACTACGGTGTACACTAGAGAACTACGATTGTCATTTCTGTGTGATTCAGGCTGTTAAAAGATGTGCCACTTGGCCCATATAAGTGTCTGGGACAGACAGAGATAAAGTAACTCTCTTACCATCATAAAACATCTTATTTGAAGAGTAGGTTGTTTCTTATACTAATTTACAGTGTAGTTTTGCCACTGAAACCGAACTGGGACTGAATCCAAATTGCTAACACTGCAGTTATAGTATACTAGTATTTATTCGTATGAGTGTTTGACCAAATAATTTTGGAAGCATTCATCATTTCTGAAAAGACAGCTACGAACCTCACTTCCCTAGGGCACCAGTGAACTCCCACTGTCAGAACAGGGTGACCAACATATTTCCACAGGCATTACTAACTCCCAGAAGATGCAAAATGTGGTTTTGACGGGACAAAATGTTATTATTCTGAAATATGCACAGAATCTTATTAACCTGGCTAAGAACAACAATGGAAAAGGAGGTACCATATTTAATGAATTTTAATAGAAAGTCTATACATATTTATCATTGCAAAACTGAAGGAAAAGGGAAAGAGGATTTTCTTTCACTTCCTCTTAGTACAAGGTGCTCCTTAATCCATGGGTTGAAATGAGCACAGAAGACTTTGGGCACTCTTCCACTATTAGCCTATTAAAGGAGTTATAACACTATTAAAGGAGTTGTTTCAAATTCAGATACATTTCTCTCAAGGCAATGTCACTTTTGAGGCTGTTCATACGCCTTTCCCTCAGCACTTCTGCTTTTGCCCCAGACACTGTGCGTCAGCCTATGACTGGCTGAGGTGAAACCACAGACATCAGACACCGCACTTCCATGCACCGAGGCCACCACCTGCACTTCTAAGACATCGGCTTCCCTGGATCCCTTTCAAAATGCTCTCTGTTAACACGGAAATATTTTGTCTCTCTCCCCTTTGTTTTCTCTACTCTTCCTTAAACAGTATTTATGTGACTGTGGTTGAACAGAACTACTCCGCCAATGCCAAGAGAGGTTAAAGCACATATATGCTGATAATACTCAGTCTAGGAACATCTACTAAAACCAAAGAGGGCAACCAAATGTTATTGCTGAGAAACAGCACCAAAAAGAAATCTGTCCTAGTAAGATCTGACAATTAGCACACTGATATTTGAGAAGAGTGGCAGGTCCTAAGTGCAAGAAAAAAAGGCCCCAAACACATTGAATTTTGCTCCATTTTCTGCCTCAAAATTAAAAATTTTCACATTGAGGAAATGTGAACATTCACATTAGTATTTCTTCAGATGGCACTTATCTCCTTTAGTTGTTCTCCTCATGTCATATGCTCCAGACGTAATGATTCACAGGATGTTTCTCCTACAATCTTCTAGGTAATTCTTTTCCTATGAAACTGTTACACAATCGACTGAACATGGGAACCATCTGGGCCGCATTCTCCCCAATTTTTCTTACTTATTATTGGGGATAATGTTCTAATTTTATTTCCATTAAAAAATAAGTATCGTAAATAAGTAGTCTATTTTAACAGGCAAAAAAAACTGATCTGTTCCAGTCCGTGGACAGAAAAGTCTGTACCTGTAGCGCAGTGGTTAATCAAAGGAGGATTTACAGCAATTGAAGCAATGTTTTATGGCAGAAACTCCATTTGCATTTGTTTCACTACATAATCACTTCTCACAAATAATCCCTTTATCCCAGCCTGCTGGTAAATAAATAGTATTTGTTGATCGAATTAAAAAAAAAAAAAGCAAATCCAAATCTAACAGCAGACACATCTGGCCTTGAAAATTATTCTTGTCATGCTAAGAGGTCTTACATCTTCTATACGAAGAGCAAAAACGGCACCACTGTGCTAGGTCACTAAAAGACCTGAAATGTTTGAACTTCAGTGAATTTTTAGGTGGAACAAGATAACCCATATTCAAAACACGCTTAAAGAGTGACTTGAGACACCTCAGGCATAATTTATATTTAACAAGGATATTGAAGTTTCTTGGTGATTAAATAAATAGCTTTACAATCTGAGAACTAGATCAAGAAACTGCCTCTTTATTACCAGAGCTCTAAAGCGATCACCTACAGTGGACTGGCTCTGTACACACTTCAGGGTAGCAGGACAGGCTTAGAAGCTGCTAACAGAAAGGAGGGCTGTAGAAAGGGACTGGGGATCCTCTTCTGAGAGAACCCAGTGCCCTTAAAAAGGGAACCGGAAGCAGCAGTTAAATTAACAGTACATGCTACATAAATTCAATGAGGACTTTGCATTTTCTTGTATCAAGTGGATCCTTTTTCATTTCTGAGCACAAACTGGAAGAAACATGAAGCGATAAAGTCTAATCAGATGCTTTCCCTCAAAATTTGTGGAGGAGATTTACAGAGAGACAAATTTCATGTGAAATAGCTAAAAGCTAACCAAGAGAGAGCCTTAAAGAGGAGCAGATAATCACCCAACAAAGATGCTGAGAATTCCTCCAGGGATGAAAAACAAAATGCTACCCACTCTTGCCTAAGGCCCACATTTAACACAAGAATCACGATAATCAAAAACAGAACCAGAAAATTCTAACTGGAATAGGAACTAGCAAGGGCAGGTAATGCCCTACTGAGGCCTGCGACAAGATTGCACAGTGCTCTGAGATCACTGCGGCAGCCCCTGTTGGGAAACAGCCTTCCGTCGTCAGGCACTATTCTCAGCAAGGTGCAAATAGATATGAGATAAAAAAAACAAAAAAACACACACCAAAAAACCAAACAAACAAAAAAAAACCCCCAGCTTCTGAGAAGCCTGAGTCTTTGCTTTAGAGAGCCAGGAGATGTAGTAGTAATGTCAGTGAGAAATAAAAGAATAAAAACAGATGGAGTCAAATGCCTTCAATAGAGGCAAAGAGCAAAAAGCCCCTCTGAGATGCCCCCTGGTTGCCAGGTCCCCAGAATAAGACATGCCAGGTAGTTCATGCCCAAATGGCAACATTAACAGATACTGATTTGGTAATCCTCCACACAGTTATAATACACCCTAATATAGAACGCATGCTGGCTCTAGGCCATCAGAAACTCCTGTGCTGCTCTGTAGCTGTAAGATGACAGCCCAATCACGGGAATCGTGCAGTCACTTTAGCATCTGTGGCATCCACTGATCTTAGCTGGACTCTTGGCAAAAGACTTGAGAAAATAAGGCCAAATGACAGTTTGTGAGCAACACAGATACACCTCCAAATGCAGGAGACAGATGTCATGCACAGTCTGAGGACTACTATATTGTAAAATCTCCCTTTAAAATGTACTCTGCCCTTATTTGTAGCAAGGTCTCTGAGGGGTTTTCTTTTCTTTTGTGGAGGTGAAGAGCTTTAAATTAAGACACCACAGATTACAAAAAGTCATTCTGCTACATGTCATCCCATGTGAAGGGTAGATATGTGCAATATGAAATCAGCAAATGAAAGGAAGTATACTAGATGAAGAAACTTTTTAAAGATTTGTGAGTTCAGGAGCTACTGCTCTTACCAGCTGATAGATACATAACTCTGAAGAAGAGCTAATTAATACAGCCACATACCAGTACCTCCTGATCCTTGTTATATCCAGTTGTGGACAACACTTCTACGAATATCTGATTTCCTTTGTCATCCTAGCTGAAGAGGGAAAATGAGCTCTGATTTAAGATCCTATTTCCCAAACGCTACTTCAGAAGCTAGCTACTCTCCTTAATCCACAATGAGGCTATAAATACACACACCTTGTTATTCCAATGTTTCACTTGATGAAACCTAAGAGGCCACTAGTGGACAGCTGAAGGAAGAATGAAGGATTACTGCAGCAGCTCCTGGATGACCTGATATAATGCAAACCTGATGATAGAGTCAGAACTGGTGGGGGGCAATATTTCACTCTGCCAGGTTCCAGTGACACAGATCACATCAGGGCCATTATCCATGATGGAAATGTAGATAGGCAGCAATTTATTAGGTAAAGACAGGATATTTAGGAAACAAAAGAAATGACAGATTGAAAGAGCAGGCTCTGCCACTTCTGACTATGCTGACTGTCCCAGAAAAGAATGGCCCATGTACTTTTACAAAAGATGTGACACCATTTTGCCTCAGCCAAGTGTGACTTAATCCAACCATAAGGGACCTTTTGCACATGAAATATTGATGAAAGGCATCTGAAAACAAAGGATGAGGGCTGGCTGCACATGAATGAAAATATTATGATAAATAAGTCATATATACATAAGATACATAGCTAAAACATAACTTAGGGAGTAGGCTGCAAAAATGCAAGTAACGATCCATTTGCTACAGGAAACACAGATGGATTGCACTAAAGTTAATACTCAGAACATTGCTTCAACATGCTGTGTGTCATGAACATCCAGCACTGTTGCTATAGCAGAAGAGAGGGTGACAATGAAATAAAAAGAGACAAAAAGATCAGAGAAAATTATACACCTCCTCCCACACATGCCTCTGTTATGGAATTTCTCTTCAGAATGTGATTGCCCTTCTGTATAAATTCACATGAATTGAGGAAATAAGAGTTTCAAGGGACAGAACATATAATCAGTTTCAGTGAAAACAACTTGCACAGTCTCAAATTTGCTATAGGAAGAGTGGGCTGGAATTTCTTCCACGAAAAATGTCAAATGTTTAAAATGCCACACCTTTAACAGGGAGACATCAGGCTCCCTGAAGTGTTTTTTCCTTAAATAACATTTTCTTATAAGCCTGAAGACAGCATAAAAGTTCACATTTAGCCAGCAGCACTGGAATGTGATCAGAGTGAGGAGTGGAATGCAGATACCTCCCAACACTCCCGAGTGTGCTAACCACTGTGCTACAGGCAGCTCTCTCCTGGCCCTGGCTGGGAGGAAAATAAATTCTGAACTGTTTTAAAAATTCAGTCTATTTCAAAGAACAAGAATGTTCTGCACCAGCAAGCCCTTTCCCCCAATATGAGAGACATACCAAAAAGATCAAAGCTATCTCCAAATCCACTGTTGACTACCTAGCATCACATCACTTATTTGCAACACTTTCCTGGACATTTTCTAGAGTATCGGCAGTAACCCCTTGGAATTTAATACTTTCTTCCTTACACCACACTGATAGGCAATGAGAGAATTCAGTCCCTTTTTGGTTTACGTAAGTCCTTCCCTATTGGGATTTAAGAGGTATTAATCCAAATTAAAAATTAATCCACAACAGTGATTCCAGAAGCATTTATAACCTACCCATAGACATCCCAGCACTGTTTCAGGAGTAACTGCTGATGCAGATTCATTGCTGGCGATATATTAAAAAAAGGACCTATTGCAGTATTGCTTTGGTGTCTTTATGCCCTGAGACTTAAGAGCAGCAAGTACTTGCTGAAGTAAATAAAAATATCCAGTAAATCCCCTGTAATGTTTTGGGGGTGAGGAAAAGACATACTGTTATCAAATGGTTACCACTGCAGAGCCTCTTCATGACCCAATTGAAGAAAAAAGCCACAGCTATACTGGATAAGAATATTACATTTACTTTCCCTGCAGTGAAGATGAGATTATCACTGGGCAACAACTCATTTAGGTTTTTTTAAATTAAAGTGTATGGAAAGGATATCTGAGGGCCATATCATCTTTTTCTTTCATGTTGATCCACAGTCAAGCATTCCACCTTCATGATCATAAATGTAAAGTGATTCATACCCCAGAATTCACAGAAATTCACACGAAATTTTGCCTCCTCCCCACTGCAGTTTTAACAGGTTGGCAGCATGGTGGAGCCTTGATGGTGAGTTGCAGGCATCACATAAAGTTAAAAATTCCCATCTGTGCAGTACAGAAGCACAGTGCAGAAAAGCTGGGCAGGGGCTGCTATGCTGTGATCTGGTATCCGAGCCAACACTTAGTTCATCTGCAGACTTTTTGCCTGTTAAGGATAATAAATATTTAAAAGCTCCACCAGCAGCTCCAATGGAAAGGAGTGCAGAGATCTGATGTTCTGATTTTGCTTCTTAAATAGCCAATCTTGTATAACAACACAGCAGTCGCTGCCAACTGCACTGCTATTCCCAGTCATTGCATTAGCAGAGAATGTCCTCTCCGATCATTACCAGAAGACGCCTAGCACCACATGGGTACTCCCACTGAGAGCGAGGTTGAGACACTGGCTTCGCTGAACACAGTAGTCAAGTTTCTATTGACTTCAATGAGATCAGGATTCTCCTACATCCATAACCTAGCTATGAAGATCCTTGTAAACACATGACCTTCTCTATATGCCCCTAACACATCCTACACAAAATGCTTTCATATTAGATGTGCTTCTTCATGTATTTACAATTGCATCAAAAAAAGGGGCCCATTTTCTCTCTGCTACGCCTGCCCAGCCAAACCTTCCCCAGGTTCACCTGCATCCTGCTACGAGCATCCCACACCCTTGCAGACAGGAGGCAGTTAACAGCTAGCATCTGCCAGAGTGAATCAGCAGGATCTGCACAACTTCTCCCTGCAGACTTCTGAGCACTGCGAAATCAAGGAAGGCAAGAGAAATATGCCTGGTTATGTCCCTAATTTAGACACAGCCTAAGTACTTAGGAAGCTGGGTCAGTATTTCTGAAGAAAACAGAGACATCAGCATATGCCAGAGTCTGTGAAAGAATACTGCTTCTTTTCCATATATCACAGAGGAGTTAGCAAAGCCTAGTAACAAAGGTGAAGAACTGTAAAAATAAATGTTTCACAGCTCCTGGCTTATATAGTTGCTTCTCCTCCTCAAATACATAATCATCATTATTAATAATTTAAAGAGTTTGTTAAGCATCAAAAAAAAAAAAAAAGATTCATAGAACAAATGTCTCTCATTTTTGCAAGGCTTTCTCTTTTGTTTGGTTTTGTGTGTGCAAGTTTTTCCAGTGGAATTTTTTAGAAGCACAAAACTGGAGATGACTCAGAATTTTTATGAAGGGAATTGGGATAAATATCTGCGATAACAGAGAAGGGACAAGTTTATTGCAGAGCCCCACAGTCTTATAAAGAATGCAAATGATGGAACT
The DNA here is from genome assembly GCA_003342815.1 of Eudromia elegans. Taxonomy (NCBI): domain Eukaryota; kingdom Metazoa; phylum Chordata; class Aves; order Tinamiformes; family Tinamidae; genus Eudromia; species Eudromia elegans. The sequence continues at coordinate 1,278,876 of PTEX01000129.1, read as the reverse complement.
TTTGGAACGCTGGACGCTGTATTAGCGGGCAGCGCCTAGGAATACTAATGACTGCAAACTTGCAGTAAATCTGAGAGAAAAACAGGGTCAGAGATTGAAAATTCTGGCAGATAATATTTGTGACAGAAATGTTTTAAAGAGGGTAAAAAAACCCCAACAAATTGCAAAGCTGCTGTGAAGTAGTGGAAGAGGAAATTGCATTTTTCCCTGAGAAATCTGTTGTCGTTCTGGCATGAACCACCCCAGACTTCAAAGTCAGACCCTCTTTTCCCAAACTGTTAATTACACAAGTACAGTGTCACTCGTGTAGCACATGGATGCAACCACGAGCAACAGCTGCCCATGGGTCCTTCAGACTGGCTTCCCACCCTGCTCATACAGGGAAAGGTGGCAGCACAGTGAACCTCCCCCGGCCCTTAATGAGCAAAACAGAAGCTGTCATAAACATGTGAGCTTTTCCTCAGACCTACTTTTAAGAGTAGATCTAATCTGCCACATGGGTTGACAACCATAGCAGAATACAACATGAAGCTTATAGGGCATGTGAGCGTTTTGAAAACGGACATGCCATGGCAAGTACACATCTAAGGAAAACCAGGTCAACTAAGTCAATTCGGTAAACACATTAGTTATTACAATTTTCTGCAGAGTCACTAATTTGGCAACAAGTGAGAAAACTTTAGTTTATTATCAACAGGGAAAAAGGAAGGATATAAATGTGTTAACTTCAAATTACTGCCGTTGTTGGACAGATTAGTTACATATGTGTCAGATACCTAAATAAATCACATTCATAACTTCAAAAGAAGTATGTGAAATACCACAAATCAAGAAGAGCACATAACCTTTTTATACCTTTTCAAGGTAGTAACAGGGCAAAAAATGGGAACTCCAGGTTTTATTACCAATGTCTTGAAAAGAAAGTTCATATAAGGACCAGAACTGTGTGACGATTTCATAATTAAAGCAGATTTCCTGAGGAAATTCACAAATTCAGGGTGTTAGGAAGAAAACGGATGATTTTTTGAAAGGGCTAATAAGCTGACACTGTGGCTAATATCCTCACTGCTCGCAAATTGCACTTCAGTCTTCAGTTCCCAAGCTTGAGCCTCCAATCCTCCAATTGTATCTCCAAAATTCCTCAAACTTTTACTATGAGACAGCTTCTGAACACATAAGCTGTATGTCTACTTTCTAACCGCTCTGCTTTTGTTTTCTTACTAACTGCTGGTTCTCTGAAACACCAGAGGCAGCTGTCTCACTGAACACTACTAAAAAACAACAAATAATTTGAGGACGAGGATGTGTGCTGCTTTATCATCTCTTCCTCCTCTCCCACCCTTGCTAAGAACAAGCTTAGATATTGCAAACTGAGTGTGAGTGCTTGTTCTTTGAAACATCTTAATTAATACATTTTAATGCTTTCAATATACGCTATATTGATTTCACATGGCAGTAATTGTTTTTCTAATCAGTATGTTGCTCTGCCAAAAGTCAGATGTTTTACTGGAGTCCGTGACAACACTGCTACATTTATCAAGCAGATTTGTAATTTAATTAAAACAGATATCAAAGAAATAAATGAACTGTTTATTATAAAACCATGTTGAATGGCATTCATTAGGAAAAAAAAAAAAGATTGCAGCTTACATAGATTGTTATCAGCCCTTTAATGATTTGCCAAGGCCTGATAAAAGACTAACCAATTTAAAGCTACCTAGGGCACTCTGTTAATTCATAAATATAGGCAGAACATAATTTTTTCTGTGCCCTTCTGTAACACCCTGAGAGCTATTGAACTTCAGTGGTTTGAAGAGCTCCTCGGCCAACTCCATCAAAACTCCTGGCTGAACTGCAGAATTTCCTCTTTGAAGACAGGCTGCTTGCTGACAGAGCTGCTCACATGCACCGCCACATCCCAGGCTCTCACTCGAGATAGTGACATTTGCATTTGGGCATTTGCTGGCTTGGTGAAGGGACGGGAGAACAGTAGCACACTTTTGTTCTTAAGAAGGAAACAGGCACATTTCAGAATTTTCCAGTGTAACTAAACTTCCAAAATTCAAATCATGGCAAGAGACTTTCTCTTCTTGAAAAGCAGTGAGTAATTTAAAAAAAAAAAAAAAAAAAAAAAAAAAGAGAGAGAGAGAAAGGAAAAACACATGACAAATACAATAGGAGAGAGAAAGTGGTCTAAGAGGAGACAGGGAGGCAGTGGCAGCAGCAGCTGCTGCGCAGCCCCCTGGGAAATGCCCCTGATTGCATTGGCACGGCTGTTGACCTCCCCCGCACAGCCCAAGCGCGCTGGTCCAGCAGCGTATCCTCTGGGAAACAGGAGACACTGCTGTGCCGCCAGCCAGGAGCCTTTCTGACCACTCTCTCTTTAGAATTTTTAATGGCTGCATACAGCTCCATATTTCACCTCCATGGAGGAGTGTGATGCCTCTTGCCTAAAAGCTTTCCAAGAAAGATGACGTGCACATACCCAGTCCTCTGAGCGAAAATCACACTTAAAGAGGAAATGCAGTAAATATGCCTCCTCTGATCTTGAGATTCTCAGCTGAGAATCGGAGTTCCAGTTAACAGTCATGAAAATGCCTATTTTATGGCATGACCAGGACGTGAGATGACGGGATACAAAATGATAACCAGAGAATCACATAATTCAGTTGAGGTTGGAAGGGAGATCTAGATCTAGAGATCATCTAGTCCAACCCCCCGCTCCAGCCGGGACCCCTAGAGCACGGGGCACAGAGTGGCATAAAGGCGGATTTGGAAGATCTCCAGAGAAGGAGACTCCACAGCCTCTCTGGGCAGCCTGTGCCAGGGCTCTGTCACCCTCACAGGAAAGAAGTTCTTCCTCACATGGACATGGAACTTCCTGGGTTTCAACTTGAACCAATGACCCCTTGTCCTACTACTGGCCACCACGAAGAAGAGTTTGGCCCCCTCCTTCCTACCTTCATCCCTCCAGTACTTATACATACTGATCAGATCCTCTCCCAGTCTTCTCTTCTCCAAGCCAAACAGGCCCAACTTGCCTAGTCTTTCCTCATACTGCAGTCCCTTAATCATCTTTGTTGCTCATTGCTGGGCCCTCTCTAGGAGCTCCATGTCTCTCTTGTCCTGGGGAGCCCAGAACTGCACATGGTACTCCAGGTGCGGCCCCACCAGGGCTGAGTAGAGGGGCAGGATCCCCTCTCTTGACCTGCTGGCCATCATGAAAGGTCACCATGAAAGGTCAAGGAAACCACAAATCAAGTTTGAAACAGGCAAACAAATAATCTGGGTTATCTTTATTGAATCAATAAACACTCAGCATACAACATTTTGTTATACCATGCTGTTATAGGAACCTTCATTACGATCTCTCCGAGTCACATAGCCAGCCAGTAGTAGCACTGCTTTCAGAAGAATGTTCCCAGGCACTTGAAACAAAATATTTTATACAATATAAGGTATTTAGAGGTAAGTCTCCAGATCTAAAGCCTAATACTGGATTGCTGTAAGCAGGCATTAAAAAGTAGCCATATCTGTGATCTAAGTATCTTTTCTAAAATTCATGTCAAAGTAATATATGCATAGCCAGAGAAAAGTAAAGCTTACAGTGTGGGGAAAAAAATTAAAAAAGAAAATAATCACATAGCTGTTGGTGCAAAAAAAAAGAAACACATAGTCATTTTGCTAGAAGGATGTGACTGCCTAAGGCATTCCAGAGCAGAAACCAGCAATATAGGTAAAATGATACCTTCATCATTCTGCTACCTTTAGGAACATAGGACCACTGCACTTCAATAGCCAGGATATCCTCAGAGATTTAGCTATGTTAAAGTGGTATGTTAAATTTGCCAAATCCTAAGGTAGCAAAAATATGGCTATCCATCAGCAAGTGTTTAGACACAAACATGGACTATCTGGTTTATTTGAGAATTACTACTATCGTCACCCTTTCTTCCAGAGTCCAGAAATGAGTTCCTCGTGCCTCAAAATTTGGAGTTACTTTCACAGTCATAGGGAAAATAAATGTCCTCAGCTGAGAGGCAAGCCACGGTTCTTAGCAAGGAATGACTCAGATTGCCATGGCAATGGGAGAGGAAGAGAGCTTTCTTCATGCCCTCACAAACAGCCTAGCATTTCATAATTTCACATTGTTGTTGGTCATGCATATAGCAGGACCTTTGCCACATGTATCACTTGAGCCACACACCAAGCACCATTGAAAAAAGCACAGTGAGGTTGAAGCTGTAAACAAGGATACAAGAGGACAGATCTATTAAGAAAAACAGCCAAAAATATAAGTCTGACAGCTAACCAATGTTCCCCTCAGACTTCTCTGAAAACCAACAGGCTTCATTTGCTTTCAAAACCATTACCTAAATAGACTTTTGTGTCCCAAAGGAGAGCTGTTTCCTCTGCTCAATGTAGGAAATGGGCTGATCAGCCTATCCCTGTTTACCCAGCTCCAGCCTCAGAAGGAAGTTCACAGGCTGGCTGCCCACATCAGTGGGCTCCGACCTCATCCATGGGAGTATGGCATCTGCCATACCATGAAATCCTAGGCAAAACAAAGCAAGATCAAGCTTTTTCTGCCTGAACACTGAATTCATTTTCCCCTAGGAATCAGTCCAGTCTTGTTCTCTCTTGTTCTTCCTTGTCTGTCATATTTCAATAAATACAAAAGAAAACAAAAAAACCTTATAGGTCTGGCCATAATTGAATGGCAACATGCCACACCAGAGGTAAGCATATGTGCATGAAGCTAAGCCATTCTCTTCCCAGACAACAAATACTGAGGATAGCTCAATACACTGAGGAACAAGCAGCGTGCTTTACATCCCAAGTAACTCTTTCACTAAAAAAAGAACAGTTCAAGAACTCAAGGGGGTACTTTCAAATCCCAAAAGATCGGGAGAATAACAAGGAGATGAGAATGAGACATTTTAAGACTACTCAGATGTAGCAGGGAGAGATGTAATTCCAGTTAGATATCCCACCCTGCAGGCGATTTCACATGCAAATGGTAGAGAGAAGGAAACACATACTGCAGTTCAGTGAGGGACCATTATAAGAGAGAAACAGTAGAAGCATGTCTTATCTGTGCCTTCCCAAATCAACAACATTCTCCTTCGAACAGTCCTTTTAGGAAAACGTTTTTTCCTTTATTTTTGTTCCCAACACTTCCAACACTGGACTGAATTCACTTGCCACTATATGCAGGCAGTGCCTGGAACTTGAAGCTATCAGCATTACAGCTCATTTAAAGTAGTGTGGATGCTTTGCTCACCAACTTTTAGTTTTGCATCTTCTAAACTAACTAAGAACAATTTAAATCATTTTCTTCTTCTGCCTATTTTACTTTTCAAAAGTATACTACTTTTCATAAACAAGCAACCAAGCAACCAAGTGAGATATAAATAGCTTTTAAAAATAGTTTCTACTTTATTCTCACAAGAAATGCATCTACAAATGTTGATTAACACTGAGTGCGTTACCATGCAATATCAATATTTGTAAAAATTTCTGAGCATTAAAAAAAAAAAAGGAAAATCTCAGTCTCTCATTGTTTCTGATTTACAGACCTTATTGGCCACTGCTCTCTCGCCAGCAGGACTTCAAGAAAAACCTGCTGACATCTGTTTTTACTGACTACTCAGTTAAAATCTTGAGTGGATTATCCACTGTGCTAAAGTGTTTTTTGTCTCCAGAACACATCGTCAAGTATTCCCCTACTGAACAGACATTATTGTGTCAAAATCTTTAAGAAGTAGCTCCATGATAAAACACTAAAAACAGGAGGAAAAAAAAAAAAAGGGTATGACTTTCTTATCTGTAAGATAATTATCTTCAGACAGACAGGTAGTTTGGCACAGAATACATTTTTCCTTTCTATCCTCAGGTCAGATCACAGCTCTGGTATTTTCCTCCAGTCTAATAAACATCAGTAGATCAGTCAACACAAGTACCACAGATAGAAGGACTCTGCAGAAATAGACCCAGTACAACATTATTGTGGTGAGAGATGGGGGCAGACCAGGAGGCCTTGCATAAGCAAGCAAACCTTGGCCATCTTACAAAAGCCTTATGCAATTCAGAATGACTTTAGAGCAGCATCTTTGCCATGATTCTCTTCTCATTTCATCTAAAATGGTGTGAGATGGAGTTAACTCTTTGTCTGGCAAAACCATGTAAGACAAAATAATCTTGTCTCTGTTCATACTCTCTTTTCCTATTTCCATGTTTACTATTGTAATTCATTCTCTTTTGTAAGCCTACTCTTACATAATGAATTTTTATTGCATATAGGATTTCATAATAAATATAGCACCTAGCAGACGTAATTATTGCAGCCTGTATTCATTACCATAAGAAGCTATACCACAAAATTGTTCAGGGTGACAACTCCTCCAGGCCCAGGTCCTTCTTCATTAAGCCACAATTAGTATGATAAATGAGAAGGGTTATTTGGTTACAGGCAATAATAGCCATGCTTAGTCATCACAAAACGGAGAAAAATAATTATGTATTACAAAAAATTACTTAATAATTAATAATAAAGCCCCAGTCACCTACAAATAAAGTAGAACTCTGTCCAGGTGTTCATTACTAGGAGCAATTCAAAGCCACATGGCCTTAGCCTCACAATGGCCATCCACATTGATGCTGTAGGCAGAAGGATGAAATCATGCTTGTCCTTGACAGGAGCGTTGCAAGGTGCTCAGGGCTGAGCATGTACTGTGAAACTGAGGCGGGAGCCTGCAATCGTTCTGGATACAGCTGCAACCAAAGGAGCCTGCAAGTGCATCCATGGTGGCTCCATAATTCCTAAATACCTTCCAGGCCAGCATCTGCCTGCCCACACAGCAAGCTAAGCAACACTTGAGGCTCCATTTTTTTAATATGGATTGAAAGAAGAAAGATCGTTTGGAGACGAGTGATCAGGGAGAGGTCAAAGGAAAGAGTACTTTTTATTACAGCTTAATTACAAAAGGAACATTATATAATCTCATTTAATTGTACCCTTCACCTATTTAACACTCTCATCTTTCTCAAGCCATCTCTCCTCAGAAAACACTCAAGCTGACTGGAGCTGCTCAGTATCTTCTCCCCAGAGTATGCAAGACCCCATTGGTATCACAGAAATCAAGGCAACAGAGGTCAGCAGCACGTGAAGAGGGTCATCTAATTCATCTCTCTGTCACAAAGAGAGGTTAACTGAATCACAGAATCATAGAATCACAGAATCACTACGGTTGGAAAAGACCTTCAGGATCATTGAGTACAACCATAAGCCGTTCAACACCCTGCCTGCTAAACCATGTCCCTAGGCACCTCATCTGCACGTTTCTTGAACACTGCTAGCAATGGTGATTCCACCACTGACCTTGACAGCCTCTTTCAATGCTTGACTGCTCTTTCTGTATAGAAATTCTTCCTAATGTCTAACCTGAACCTCCCCTGGCACAACTTGAGGCTATTTCCTCTTGTTCTGTCTGTAGTAGTTCTATCTAACTGCCCCAAATTGTCCTTGACGTAAGTTGCTTTCCACAATCTCCCTGAACAATCCCTGAACAATCCCTTCTGCGATCTTCTCCACCAGAAAATGCCTAATGTAAGGTGGGCATCATCCCCCTTACTGCAGTTTGGCCTATCACTTCTTGTACTGGTCTCTTCAAACCCCAAACTGTGGCAGGTTGGGCAATTTTAGTTGACTGAACTTATCACCAACTAACACGAACCTACAATCACTGATCCATGTCTTGAGGAGGGCACAAACAACTGTGCAAACACCTGTCCGCTCCCTCTCCCTCTTAGCTGTCCTCAATTTTGTGAATGTTTTGTACCCAGTGACTCCAGCAAGGCACCTGGCAGCATAGGAAGCTGAAGCAGAGTGAAAAACATTTTCTTCCTACTGCCCTATGCTTTTCTTTTACCCCCATTCTACTTTCTGTGCTGATTTGATTCCTAGTGCCCCTGCTCCAGCATGGCTGCCAACATCTGCAGTCCCTCAAGCTCTACCTCCTTTGATGTGCAGTCTCCTCCCGCCCCACTGTGTTTCCAGCCCTTATGGCTGCCAAGAATGTCATTGAATTTGCACAACCAGAGCTCCCTTCATCTCCTCCCAGGTTGCAGCTGAAGCAAACATGGAGCCTCAGCCTCAGATCCAGCTGGAATTGGCCACAACCAGCAACCGCCGCCTCTCAACCCCCTGGCCAGGAGCCATTTCACAGCTCCCACCAAAATGGAGGACCGCATGTTCTCGCCTCTTTGCTATGCCCCTTCCTGCATGTTGCTTTACTGACCACTCCAAGTATACCCTGCTCAGGCATCCTCCCTTTTTCCTAGAGAAGTCGGGACCTGCAGGCTTTTCGGATCATGCCAGTGCTCTTTGGGGTCTTGTGTAATGGTGGGCACTGATATTGACCCCCTGCAGCTTCAGAGCATCGAGCCAGCATGCCAAGAGGTTGTCAGCGGTCACACATATTGTACATAGTAGTCACATGCTTATTAGGGGAGAAAAGGCTGGGATATGGTACAAAGATCTCGACTTTCTTTCAGCATGGTGGCGATCACCTCTAGCACTACACAGCCAGCCGTTCCTGTGCAGCCAATGGTTAGTATCTATGGCTAGGTCTCCATGCTGGTTCAGCCTCACGGCCTTCCTCTCTCTTCCCCGTGCTGCCCCTTCCAAGCAAGCCATGCAGTATGCAGGCTGCACCTCTGGAATGAGCCATTTCATAGAATCATAGAATCACAGAATACTTAAGGTTGGAAGGGACCTGTAGAGGTCATCTAGTCCAACCCCCCTGCACACGCAGGGTCTCCTAGAGCATGTGGCACAGGGTGGTGTCCGTGAGTTTTGAAGATCTCCAAAGATGGAGACTCCACCACCTCTCTGGGCAGCCTGTTCTAGCCTTTTTGCACAGATAGCTGTGGAGAAAGCTGCGTACAGCTCATCTGCAACCGCGTCGAAAGCCTTGAGCTCTTCTGCTGCTCAGGACTGTTTCCCTCATCAGCTCGGTAACTTTGCAGATTGCACCTGCTTTCATATTTCAGCTTCATTACTCCAGCACTGGAAAGTACTTTCACTAGTGCTTAAGCTACTTAATCAAAGCCTGTGTACTTGTTTGCAAACACGCTAAGTGCAGGCAAAATTGCTCTTACGCAAGCCACTGCCCTATGTTTTTCACAGGGTGAAAGTGAACACCATAGACCTCTGTGGCCAGTAAACATTTCAAGAGAGCTTTTAACTTTAGGTGAGCAAGTCTCATGAGGAATTTAACTAGGTTATCATCAGTTTCATTATAAAAAAAAAAAAATTACTCTTGACACTTGTCTTTTACAGCATGTCATTAAAATGATCCCTTTATAGCACTCATTCATATACATGGCATCTTAAGTCATACTCATCCATCTTCCTCAGCAGATAGAAAAGACTATCATCCTTCTAATATCTCATTTTTCCATCCGAAAGGCTTTGTCAAAAATCATTTCAAGTATTAACAAGTCCAGCCTACCAATTTACTGGAGTCCTCAAGCGCTTTTTAGGGCCACTTTTTTCCTTCCTTTCTTCTTGCTTCTTCCGATCTCTAGACTTCCAATCTTGTAAAAAAGATCAAGAATTCAAGACACTTCTCCGAATGAAGAATACTGTGAAATACTCCATTTTTACAAACTTTGACCACAATAAGCACATGATTTTGTTTATTATCAAAAACTTTGCTTGACCAGATGGAGTGGTTTAAAAACCCACACAGGCAGAAATATATTTTCCCTGAGTTGGAGAAGACTAGCAGCCTGTACAAGGACAGCTGTCTCTGTGGGATGTCAGAAGAGGCAAAAACAAATTCATTGCAAACTGGTGACCAGCTTAGACTTAGGGAAGCTCCCTTTCTCCCAAACCGTTTGCTCTGTTCCTGTCTTAAACTCACCATAGTTTTAAGTTCTCAGTCTCATCTTAGAGCACTACAGTCTATTTTCTGTTATCATATTTACTTAATGAGCTGCACATCCTGCTTCTCTCACTTAAAGCAGAGTAACTAGCGCTAACATCCAGATTTACATCTTTATAGCCCCAATCTGTCCTCTTGCAGATAACCAGGTTGTTCCAAAGACAGCCCCTTTTACTTTTTTTCTTGCACCACTCAGTATACACTCGTGCATCCCCTTCTTTGCAAGAAAATATATTCTTTTCATACTTGCGTTCTTGACTGAACTCTTACTATATTGTCATCTTAGCATGTATAATACAAATTGGTGGGGTTCACATTTCATAAACTGCATTTGATTTGCTCTGTTTTGGTAGTTAGGGCTTGATCTAACATCAACTGGAAAAAAAATGGAATGACACTAAATCAGGCTTGTAGACTTGTGTTCCTTTAATGTGATGTCCATTACCTATAGTAATTATGTTCAGTCTATGAAAAACTCCATGTACTTGCTCTTTACCTATAGCAGAGCTCACTGTCCCTACCTAATGTTAACTATTTGCATTGCTGGCACTGGATGTCAGCATGATGTCATTGAGGGAGCATGTTATTATAATAGAGCTTTTAGTGCAAATATGACTTATCAACAGAAGACAAGAAAGTAACAGAATCCATTCAAGAAGCTGTAATATAATTAGTACAATGTCATAGATGGGAACTTTAATGCAGAAATGATCTTTCATGTGATGATGAAAATATTAATATTTTTCTATCCTGCTGCAATAGTAAAGAACTGAAGTTTATTCCTCATGCAGCAGAATGGATCTGTTCATAAACAAGTAGCTATCACGAAGCCCGGGGGTACAGAATTTAGATCTGTGATCTTCGGCAATACAAACCATTCACTTGGTAGGTTATTAAATGATGAATAATGAAATGCAAATTCTTGGCTCTGTTTCCTGCTGTGGTGGGAAAAAAAAAGGCAGTGCAACCCACAGTTCTCTCAGGGGGAATGAACAAGAATAAAAATACATGCAGATCTTTCTTCAAGGTGTGTAATACATAGACCCTGACACTAAATCCATCTTTGCTGCCTTCCCAAAAGTGATGGAACATCTCTCCCTGAACCATGCAGTGTATATACATAAGTGGGATTTTCTAGTAGGCCACAATACATATTTTTAAAGTCCATGATTCAATGGTGAGTCAGAGTTTGGTTATTTAAAACTAGGTACAACTCCTTTGACTTATAAGTTATGGAGGAGGTTTTCTACATGTCTGAGAGATCATTTTTTAATGGCTGTTCTTCATAAACTGGCTTATGTAGGTGCAGACAAGACAACACACTTAAGTCATTTTTTTATAAATGTCTTGCCTAAACAGTGTTTATCAAAGCTACATCTTTTTATGAAGTTTATGAGATGACTTACTATAGCTCTAAATCTGATTGAGCTGGCCTGCAGTTTGCAAACTGATGCTAGATCCCAGCATCTACTTGACAGTGATCTTCAGTAAAAGCAAAGTGCCATTTTTATTACTCAAATTTCCGAAAAAAAATGAAAAATATTTTGCTTATGGGTCATAAATTTGCAAAGCTCCCAGAGGCAGCAGGGTCTGCATTCTTTGTACGTACAACCTCCTTCACACACACCCCTGCACTGAGATTATTGTGGTTTTCTAAAAACAGGGCTCCCTAGAGTAGGAGCTAGATAGAGGAATGTTCAGAGCACCTCACAGCTGGAAATTCTAATTTTGCATGTTGGATGCCACTATAGGAGTGAGGCTGATAAACAGAGCAAGGGAAGATTCTGGATGTCTGAAAGTTATCCAACACAAGCTTTATTAGAAAGCACAAAAACAGTTTGAGACCTCACTCAAAACCTGGTGAAGTCTATCTCTTCCTGTAAACGAATCTGGATCAGGAACTTGAATTTCCAAAGGCATAGGGCAGTGCACTTCCTATAGGAGTTCTAGCTGTAAAAGATACTAATAAATAATAGTTTTCTTTTCTCATCCAAGTAAAAGCAAAGGGAATATTGAATCAGGCCAATAAAAAGAAGTGCAAAATATTTTAAAAAGTAGTGATCTAGTCCCTGCAGGCATATCAACCCAGGGACCCTGATATCTAGCGTTAGCAGCAGTGCTAGTCTGAGTCCTTTTGCTCGATCTGCAGTGGTAGAGGCAGCTGCTCTTCCTGGCATTGCTCCCATTGAACCAAGGACCAAGAGACAGTGAGAGCCTGAGTAGAGACTTTTTCATTGGAATCAATTAGTGACTAATGTATGTGCTTCACCTGTGTGGAGGAAGTCTTCACACAGCATGCAGACCCCACCAAGATTAATGGAAATCCTTTCATAGGCTTTTAGGACTGGAGTCTAACGGCAGAGACATTTTCTCTAGTTACTCACATCAGAAGTTGGAGCAAGCAAACCCACCTGTTTTGCAGATGAAAAGCCAGGCCAGACTTCTCGCTATTAAATCACCGTCCAAGGAAAGCACAGAGTACGATTCGCTGCTAAGGGCTATGTCTCTTTGAAACAGTTAAAAATCCCTTTGACAGTCAGACACCAGACATCTTTGAATACCCCACAGCCCAAGTCATTATATATATTTTTACAAGAGCACAGAAGTGCTACCTTTCCTGTTTTAGCCAAATTCCATACATTTTTTAGTCTGTTTTTCTCTCTAGTTTATTGGAATACTATAAGTGAGGTCCATCTATGTATTAAAGTATCTGAATTTAGATGTGGTAGGTGTCTGTACTCCTGCTATACTCAGTGCAGTCTGCAGAGGGACTTGGCTCATCAACTTCTAGGCTTCTGCTCTGGGAGACCTGACTCACTCCCATGGTGCTACCAACTGATCATATTGACTGTTCCTCCACTGATCATACTGGGAGTGTAGACCTCACATGTAAATATATACCACACATATTGGAGAAAGTTCTCCTATTTCCATCTAAAACTGAGCAAGGAATGTTGTGGATGCTGAACTTCTACATTCCAATGTAGAAGTTCAGCATCCACAACATTCCATTCCTCATGCATGTCCAAATTTTAGTTTGAAGCGAAAAAAAAAAATCCTTTTTTCTTTAAAATTCCACACGTAACCTGCTAAGTGCAGTACTAAAGGGAATGATGCAGTGGCAACAAAATTCCTTGACCAAGTATGTATCAGTCAGTAGAACATTGTCGTTCATGACTTGATTAAGAAGCAAAGAACAGTAAGTATTGTTCTGAGCAATGATTTTCTTGCCCTTTGTGAATAAGGCTGACTGCATTCACAGCAATCCGCATAGCTGTGATAAGATATTCTTCATATATCTTCATAAATCTATTAAGAGCATTGAGCAAACCGCAGGCAAGACTAATGCCTGTAGGGGAAACAGAAGAAAAGTAGCACTGGCTTATATCACCAGCCTCATGTGAATCTCTCTCCTTTTTTCTTTTTTTTTTTTTTTTTCACCTGAGAGCAAATTGATAAATTATGAACTTGCATGAGTGTTTAAGAAAAGGGGAGGTAAATCTTCTGTTCCTCCTATTTTTACATAGAAAAAAAGTGAGAACAAGGCCAAAATAGATCAGAAGAGTTCAACGATCAGAAACTTTTATCATCTGCTAGAGGACTAGGTAATGGTTTTGCAGATTCTCTCATAGTTTGGAAATCCTGAGCCATGTTTTGAAGGACTGGCTTGGAAAAGATAGAGCAAAGAGTAGATGTGTAATAAGAATTTGGGAAACATTCAATGAAGATGCTGTTGTATGCATTGTGATAAAAAAGGCTACACCTGAAAGCAAGAGCCCTATTTCTCAGCTGAAACAACATTAGGATACATTTTCAGCACCGTTTCCATTCTCGTCTGTTGTTAGTGAGTGATCAACTATGGTTCTGTCAAGTACATGAAGAAAACAAGATGTTTTGTCAGCATAGTTCCAACTGATAGATCATGACTTTTATCTCCCAGTAAGGATTCAATTGTCACATGTCCTTTCTTATTACTACCATTTAAGGCACCGAGCCATAGCTATCTCACAATAACCTTTATGTGTTTTCTAGATCAGAAAATACACTTATAAAATACAAGAGAAGGCATCAGTGGCTTCTGTAGTAGTAGGGAAGTGTGAATGCAGAATGGGAGAAACAGGAGAAAGTATACATCATGATCCATGAAATCCATGATGGCTGAACCTTACAACCTTCTACTTCACTGATGCTTGACTCAGTTTTGTTTTAACATTTATGGTATCTCGCTGGCAAGCTTGGAAATCAGATGTTGCCTGCCAGTTGTAGCACATCTTAATATACTGTTAAAAAGAGTAGTGTAAGGGAGCCATCTTTATTTTCTGTTCTCCTCACATACAGACATTGTATAGGAAAAAAAATATATATTAGGTATACATACAGAGATCAGAAGTTACAGGTTCCCTGAGAGGGTAAGTAACAGAGTTGGTCACACAGTCTTTGAAATATCAAGTGGGTAAGTGGGGATCAATCTTTCATATAGTTCATGTGTCTTTAAAGAAGCCAGTAAGACCTGGTAAGTACGGACTCACCTCATCCGCCTGATTTTCACCAGGAAAACTTGTCAGATTCTCCCAGTTGACCAATTTTTCACCTGTAGATGTTCCCGTGAGAAAAGAGCCAACCGCACTTCTGCATCAGTTGCAGCACCTAGGTATGTAAGTAGCATTAAATCAGTTAAGAGAGAAGCTTACAAAGGCAAAGGCTCTTGTAGCCTGTGTGTCAGTGTTCCCAGAATATACAAGAATATTATTTTAGTATCCAAATATATTATCCAAGTCAAAGAATATTACATCATAAAAACATAAGAACAGATGTACTCAGTGCCTCTGATTTAAAAATATGAGAGTTACGCAGTGCCTCTGTACTGTTTTCCTTCTCTGCTTTTCAACCTTGAAAATAACAGTGTCAACGAATTAACTCCCAGAGAATGAGAATTCTGGTACCTGTCAGCCTCACTCATGTGGTCTTGGAGGGAGATTCTGCAGTGTGTGCAGTGCTCCCGTGCAGCTGCTCGCTCCTGTGGCTTGCAGGACCTTGCACAGGAGCGATCAGCTGCACAGGAGGAGGGCAGCTGAGTGCCAAGCGCTGTAAGGAGGCAGGCAGAGCAACTGTGTCCTGCCCGCTAGTGCTGGTCCTACAGTGCTGCGAGAGGCGAGGAGGACAGGCCTGGTGACAGGAGGCCTGTTAGGTCCAGCCAAGCGTCCAGGTCACCAGACAAGTCATAGTGGTGAGGCAGCCTGGAGGTTGGGCAAGGGTTGGGGTCTGGCCATGTGTGAGTGTAGCTGCAGCTACGTGCTGGGCAGCTCAGACTGGGGTCAAGCTCAAGAGATCTCAGCTTGGGAGCCCGTCTGAGCAAAAGTGGACTACGCTCTGCACAGGTTTCTTCGTTTTATTTCTCAAAGAGCTCCAGGGCTGGCCAAGGCACCTCACATAGCACTTTGTTACTGGAAAGCTAGCCTTGAGTGCAGAGGGCCAAACTCCTGGAGCAGGTATGGGATTGTGCCCCAGGCCCTGGCATTGCAGTCCTGGAGGAAAGAGAGGCTTTTACCCCTGTCTATTGATGCATACATTGCAAATGCTTCTGTGGAGTTTTCTTTGCAGTCTGAGTGCCTAAAGTGACTTTCTTATTTAAGTCTTCCCTCTCTGGCTTGGCCCTTCCTTTGCTATTGAAAAAAAAGCTATTCAGTGAATTCCAATATAGATTATTTGAAATAACAAGAAGATTTTAAAAGCAGTCCGAGTATGGGAAAGCACAGTTGAAAGCTATAGCTGAACTAGCAGTTTCATTTTTGAAACAGATTTATATTCCATCCTCTCAAGACTCATAAAAAAAAAAAAAAAAAAAGAAGGAAAAAAGAAAAGCCTCAATCCACAAGAGCTGACATCAGGCCAACAGTATAACATCTTAAGCATCACACTGATTGTACAAGTGTGTTTTCAATGACAGTTTAGCCAATGAAAAATTTCAGTGTTCATGTATTGCCATAATTCAAAACCTAATTGAAAGCTATACAAATATCTCAGCATTTCTTATCGCTTAGAATGGTATCTTTATGAGTGAAGGGCATGTAGCTTCAAGACGAAACGTGCATCAAAGTCATTTTAAGGGGCTGTCATAGGCCATAATGAACTCAGAATGACTACTCATAAGATTAAGTACTATATCCTAGAGCCAGCAATTTTATCCTGAGTGACTGCAGGATAACCTCATTTTGCTAACTCAGACATTTTATAGTATGCACAGACCATTCTTTAATTACTAGTACAACTTTAATAGCAAGGGTGTACAACTGTGGAGTAATCTTATAAAATTCACTACAGAATATTTATTAGGTTCTCCTCTACTACAATACTGCCTGCAAATTAAACTTTGAAAAATACTGATTATAAAAATTAGGATAATTTAAGATTCACCTATGTTCTTTTGCAACAATTTAAGATATCAGCTTGGCAATGGGTATAGATCTAACAGGCTCTTGATCTGATATACAGAGGTCAGTTTCATGGTAGCTTTTCTTTGGCAATCTTACATACAAATTTAAGAGGGTCAGAGAAAGGTTCTGGGTCACAGTTTTTCACTTCAATTACTGCAGGTGGTGTGGTGGTATTCAGAGTGATCACATAAGGAAACAGCAGAAGAGATTACTACAGACAGCTAAACCATCTTGAACATGACAGGCATAGATGAGAACGAGAGACAGGACAAAATATTAGCTTGGAAAGAAAGACTTGGCAACAGAGAGAGACATTTACAAGTTGTCAGCATAAGGATCACTGCTGAACTGTTTTCTTAGGAATTAATTTATTTAGAAAAAAAGAGAGATGGACGAAGTCCCAAGCAATCCTTTGAAAACTTAGTAAGGAATGGGAGGGAAAGGTAGGGTGGAAAGCTGCCTCTGAAGGACAAACTGAAAAATAATCAATCACAGAATTAACAAGAGAAAAAAAACAGTAAAAGAAGACACTTACAGGTGAAAGCTGTACAAGATTCAAGAAGAACCTTGCCAATAGCATTGAAGTCAACTGTCCTCTCGAGACAATGAGAGGACACTGATGCCAAATGAAGATTCTGAGCTTTGGTTCATAAGTGAGGCTTTGAGAATTGATTTTAATTGAGCAGAATGAAGCATAGGATTTTTTGGTTTTGTTCTACTACAAAAATAAGTTTGAATGAGATGGTTCTTTCATAAATTTATCACCTTTTTCTTTTTACAGCTTTGTAATATATGCTACTAAACTATATTTTCGCCATTAGCTCTCCTCACTCCCCAACAATAACACGTGCAGTTAATATGAGTGAGCTACAATATAAATAAACTTGGAAAATCTATATGGGCAGAAGTCTTTTATTATTTATAGATGAACCGACTATACAAGCATGTAACTAATTTCCTGTAGCTTCTGTTCTGTTTAGACCATTAACTTCTTGCAGCATCTCTGCAGACACAGACTTCAGCACTGCCTGGTTCCAGCACAAGGTGAGGGAAGCAAGGTGAGGCTTCGCAACATTATTCTGCTATTACTGCCACAACTACATCTACTCCTGTGTTCTGTATCAAAATCTGGGAGCAGCAGTGGCTCTCTTTTTGTCCTTATGAATGTGTGTGTAGGTCCATCACTCCTGGGACGCTCTATGTTTCTGCTTGTGGCCCACCTATCTTCCATCACCCAGAAATCTGAAGGAGATGCTGAGCATTCCCACTTAAGGCATGTCCACCTTTGGTGACAGCCTCGTTCAGTTGCAAGGTGTGCCTCAGTGACACTGGGTTGTGAAACTGCTGCTGCTGTTTCCCGTTAGGTATGTATATGTATGTTGTTTTTATGAATTGCCTTCCTCCCCAGACATGGTAAGTAGTCTGTCACTGCTGTCTTTCAGTCTGATGTTTTGGATTCTTAATAATGTTCCCATGCAGCAGTTCTGTTCATGTCATTGTATTTGCTAATCGGGATTCATTTTCCTTTTTTTCCTTGCCAATTTTTGGTTGCTTTCTCCAGAATTAGCTCCTAGTCTTCCTGAAATCTCTCTCTCATAATCAGCTGTGGCTACTACGTTGTCCTAGGAGAGAAATTTAATGTGCCTGTCCATTCCTGGATTTTGCGGGATCATCTCCCAGATTGACAGCGACATATGTACAACATGGCCACTCACACAGAAGCAGCAACCAATGTTCCAAAATGGCTTCACTTCACCTCTTTACAAAAAGCAGCTCGGGGGCCGCTGTGGTGGAGCTGTAGGACTCTGTGAGAGAACAGCCTGCATGGGGACTTAATAAGAAAATTTTAAATCTAAATTCACTGCGGCATTCATGTGAGCAGTTGAGTGGACCCATTTGCAAGTCAAGGCTCTGCAACAGAGATATGCATTCCTATTCACTTTGCTAGCGGGTTTTGAAACTGTAAGTGGTGACGCGTGATTCTGCACTTCCTGCGGTTTCTTTAAAGTGGCATTCACAACGGAGAAATTCAGCGCTGAACTTTCTGCAGGAGCTGCTGATCACAGAAGGCACACAACAAATTTCCGTGTCCTCCTGCACTTCAGTGGCATTATTGGGTGTTGCTCTTTAAACATTTAATTTCCAGCACATGCACAGCTGATGCTGCCAGTTCTATTTTTATACCATCACACAAATAATTAAGCATATAACAGGAAGCTAGTATAATATGATGTAAAATATACATTATACATATATATACATATATACATACAAATAAATGTATATAAATATATATACAAATAAATTAGGAAATACCTAATTTCTGGGATAATAGAAGTTGGTTTAAATGTTTTGTATCAAAAATCACCCAATTTTATTTTCGCAGTATTTCTGTAGCTGATGTTGAACACGCATATGGCAATTTACACTTAAAGAACAACTATGACTTCTGGAGGCCTGGCCTATATTAGAATGCTTGGGTCTAACAGTGTCTGGTATCTGTGTAATACAGTATTCCGTTAAAATTTTGACATTTTATTTTAATAACATTTCTGGATATAGATCAGTTAATAAACTTTGTTTTATCCACCACCTAAGAGATATCTGACTACGATTGTTTAATGAATATTGCCCTAAAATGAAATTCGGAACATTTCAGACTATCAGTCTAAGGGAAAAAGTAATTCTCTGTAGAGAATATTCCACAGTACAGACTCGCTTACATACCTGAATTTTATTTATTTATTCAACCAGCATTTATGCCTTTGAAAATCTCATACAACAATATGGAAGCTACTGGATGTATACAATGACATTGCACCTCTGCAAAGAAAGCTGGACAGTCCACCCAAGGCATGTCCTGACCCTGGCCACCACTGGGCCAGGCTCACCTGCCACTCTTTGGCCTCAGATGAAGCATATGTATTTCCTATGTCAGGTGCATGAAGTTGTCAATTAGATATCAGCTCTGTGTCATGACATGGAGAAAACTGTGAAGCTTCTGTCTACCCCATCTTCCTTCTAGGGGGTGGCTTCTGGGGAGAGGAGACCAGAGCCAGGAGGTCTAAACCCCATGGTTTAGATGCATGTCTGTGCTCCATCTGCCTGTCACCCAAGGGACAAACCCAGGTGTTTGAGGTGTAAAACCTGTTGCAGGCAGATGCAAGCCAGCTGTAGGAGGAAAACAAACTGAACGGACCCAGGCTGGCTTGACAACCTTGTACAGTCCTTAGCTCAAACCCTCTTTCTTAACTTTTTTATGGGCACAGATACTACCTCATAATAACATCACAAATAATTTTTAAATAATAATAATTGTATATAGTATATCACAATATACTATTATTTTATACCATATACACTGGTTTCACTGGAATAGAACCACAGCAGATATAAATATTAAAACTGAGCCAATGAACAGTGCTTACTGTGGTAAAGCAGCCACAGCTTTGGCAGAATAACATCATGAATAGCGGTTCTTATGATAGACAACATGTAACTAAGTTGTGGGCTTTCACTGAAGCATTATATAAGAGCACTACTGATTAGCTGCATGTACGTGGCATAATACTTGTTCTACTAGTTTATTGGGTAAATAAAAACAGCGACCGTGGCAAAATTATCAGTAAATGTACAAAAGGAGCTTGCTTTGTTATTGTCTGTAGAAACTAATGCACTGATAATGGGACAGTAGCAGACAGGGCCACTGTTTCTCTAAAACGGTAAGTCAGAATAGCTTAGCCAAAACTCTGATATACATTTTCCTTGAGTTCCTGTGAACTGGCTTTTGACAAAAATATTGAGAGAGAAGAGGGAAAAAATAGACACACAAAGCTGATGCTAAGACATGCTAGTTAGATATTGGATTTATTTTTATGGCACAAGTGAAAATATACCAGAAATGACCTTTTCAGTCAGCAGGTACCTTTCACCTTTGTCAGTTTAACACGAGTGTGGATATTGCAGCTTTTGGATTGAACTGTGAAATGTCAAAAGCATCAACAGCAGATGAACTGTCATGGGATAGTTGCTTGGCTTGCAGAGTTATGTTTGCCAAGAAACAAAACATATCAAAACTTACTTATGTCACAGAATTGCAGAACTGTTGAGTTTGGAAGGGACCTCTGGAAATCATCTAGTCCAGCTTCTCTGGTCAAGGTAGTGTCACTTTGAGCGAGTTTTCAGGGCCATGTGAAAATCTCCAAGGTTGGAGAATCCACAGTCTCCCCTGGCATCCTGTCGTCTTTGATCACCTTAGAGTAAAAATAAATAAATAAATAAATTTTTAAAATATTGTTTAAACTATATTTCCTGTATTTCGAGTCTGGTTCCAGCTTCTTTACCCCTCATCAAGTATTTCTATACACTGATAAGATCTCCCAGAACCAACTTGTTTCCGGTTAGGCACTCCCAACTTTCTCAGCCTTTCCTCTGTCACATGTTCCAGCCCCTTGATAATCTTGGTGACCCTTTTCTGGGCTCGCTTTTCTGTCTCTCTTGTATTTGGGGGCTCAGAAGTGCACAGAGCACTCCAGATGTGGTCTCACCAGTGCAGAGCAGAGTGGAAGGATCATCTCCCTTGACCTGCTGGCAACATTTTTATGTTTTATTTTTATTTTATTTTTATTATTACCTAATGCAGGCTAGGATGCTGAGTGCACTTTGCTGGCTCATATTCAAATTGTTTTGCAGCAGAAGCCCAAGGTCTTTCTCTGAAAAGCTGTTTTTCAGCAACTGGTGTTCAACCCAGCCTGTGCTGGTACGTCATCAGTTTATCTATGGCAATGTTATGGGAGACAGTGTTGAAGGTCACACTAAAGTTAAAGTAAAATGCTGTTGAAATTGAAGTAAACACTACACTCCCCTCATCCACCAAGCCACTCATCTCGTCGTAGAAGGCTATTAGGTTGGTCAGTCATGATTACACCCTGGTAAATCCATAGTGACTACTCTCGGTCACCTTCTTGTCTTTAATATGTTTGGAAATTATTTCTAGTATTACTTGCTCTCTCACTTTCCTTGCAATCAAGATAAGGTTGACTCTCTGCAGCTCTCTGGATTCTCCTTGCATTTCTTGTGGACAGGAATGACGTTTGCTTTCTTCCAGTCCTCAAAAATGTCCTCTAATCACTAGAATTTTTCAGAGGAGTGGCCATGCAATGACATAGACCAATTCCCTCAATACTTGTGGGTACATCCCATCAAATTACAGCCATCTAAAGAAAAAGGAAAACTGGGCATTCCTTGATGAAAACTTGGATAAGTTCTGGAAAGCATCCATTTGGAAAAAACCAACTAGATACATAATACACGAAAATCTGGTCCAGAGAAGATATTTGGTACTAGATTGGACTGGCTCTCTGATCTTCAGGGTGAGGTTCATCTCCTAACTTGAAAACAACACTTGCCACAGCAACAGCCATGTACTAAACTTAGCATGGAGGAGAGGGAGAGTACTTCCCCGTCAAGGGCCATCATTTCTAAACTTTGGAAACTGTTCAGCTATCCGTCTAGGAAGGCAGCATCAGAAGAATGCTTGAGGGAAGGAGGAGTTTATAAATTCTCTGGGTGACTATGCTGAGGATTTTCTGCTATTCCTATACCCAGTCTTTTGTCATTCTTACAGAATACTAGCAAATTTTTACATAAGTAAACAATTCAGATAGGAGCCACTATGCTTAAATTATCTGTCTTAAGTGTTGGCCCTTATTTTTTGCATGTTTGAGAGACAATTTATAGAAGAAGTTTAGAAGTCTATTTAGTTTAGCTTAGAGTTTTATAATTCACAAATCTTTAAGTAGCTTTGAGTACTTCCAGCAAGTATCATGGTTTTCTGAAGCCTTGTACAGAAATCACAGTAAAATTGTAGAAGAAACATAACTACATAGACAAATAAGTCATGATTCCCTGGTATTAGGACAACTCAGACCCTTTTGAATTCAAGGATGTACTTTTCCTTGATTGATCATTACCTGAAGTATTTCTCTAAGAAACAGTAAAGTAACAAAACCAAAAATAATTCTAGTACCTCAGCATATGAATTGTGTACTTACTTTGACTCAGCTAGCTGAAGCTGCTAGAAGGAAGAAGAGACAGACCAGGTAACTTGCAAACCGATGCTACAAAGAGAGTCAGTATTGCTTTCTGCAGACATGCCTGTGCATGCACATAGGAAAGAAATAACAAAAGCCCAACAAAATGTCAGTAGTGAAAATTTAATTAGTGTGAACTTGAGTAAAAGATGATAAAAACTTTTAGCAGTGGAGCGCGGGCTGAAAAGAGGTGTAGAACTATGAGCAAAGCTAGACTCCCACTCTGTTCAGAGAAATTAGATTTTGTAGGTGTTTGAAATAACAGAATTATAGTAGAGAAAGAATAGACTTCATATCAATTTCCTCTGCTGTATGACTAAACTTTCAGGTCGAGCATATCCCTATCTGGAAAAGGAAGAAATAGAAATGTCATTTTTGCTGATCCAAGGTGGAAAGAAGACACTCACTGAACTTAAAACTGATCGCAAGTACTTAAACAAAACCTGTTATAGTAGCTAGAGGCTTTACTGAAGAAGCTTAGGAAACCTGCAAATGCTGCCAATGGGCTCAAGACCAATGCTACAATTTTTATTGGGGAAAAAACATTTGAGACAACATTGAAACCTGATATGTGAGTTGGTATTGGTTTTTTAGGACATTTGATTGCCATTTAGGAGCACAAAACTATCTACTTAATTTTTCTGGTCTATCTGTGTAACTTTCTAAAATATGCCAACAAAGATCACCTCTAAGTACAAAATAATTTTAAGTGCTTGTTAAAAAAAGGATTCTGTCATCAATTTGCACAACAAACTTTTGTTCTTTTGACAAAGTCCTTGTTATCTCACACCAAATCACCCTCAGAGGATATGGATTGGCTGTGTTTTTATTTGGAGGCCACTTAGTGTCTCAGATTTCATGAGTGATTGATAGCTCTCCATATTTGAGAGGAAGAGCTGGCATATAAGAATGAATGAGACAAGATGAGACAAGAATCACAGAAAGAGCCCTGTTTGTGATATTAATTCACAATGCACTCACAACAAATGGAACTCTTGTTAAGAACAAAAAGGTAATTTTTATTAATAAATTAAAGCCAGAATGGAATATTGGGATAATCTGGCAGGAACTCTATTTGATTGTGAGAGAGTCATAAATCAGGCAAAGTTCTGCCCAGCAGCTTAAACTCCTTGCTACTGGAGAGTAATCTGCAACATTCAAGTCTCTGGCAGCAGTTTCAACTAATGAATGCACTGTAATTAAGTCATTAGCAGTTGTTCCAATGACTTTACCACTCTAAGCCTCTGAGACTCCAGAAAGCTAGCTATTTTAGAGGTTGTAAATTTTGCATAAATGTGCCAGACATTTGTACAAGGTTTTCCTCAGTCAACAAAGATGTGTTCAACAGATTTCGACTTTATAGATCCTATATTTCTATTCCATAGTTCCTCAGATTACATAGCAAGGCTGGCAATAAACACACATCCTTTTATGCTAAATAATTCAGGTCCTTCTTTAATTTGGGGACTAAAACAAAATCTCCTACAGCTGCATTAGGGATTATATTAGCTGGCAGTGTTGACTCTATGCGGTAAAGAACAATACAAAATGTACAAAGGACATTACTGTGGCAGAGTGGGACCTGCTCTAACAAGTTATGAATATGTAATGTAAAATGGAGCTTGACAGGTGGTTTTGTTCTCCAGGCAGCAGTCCTGCAAAATGTGAAAAACTGTACTCTTAATTGACTCTTGCAATGAGTAATTAAAACTCAGTGCTATGCCACACCAAATCTCATGTTGTTCAGTGCTAGTCCTTATCTATACCGCATGACTCAAAAGCTTCCCCATGGAGGCTCTGCGGGCTGGAGCACATTGTCTAAGTCTATACTGCAATGTCTTGGCAAGACTGCCAACTTATGACCAACTGGTATGTGCTGCTATGCAGTACCCAGTGCACCCACCTACTCCTCAACTCAATTCTTTGCATATTTCATGTACAACTCCAAGATGCTGGCCAAACAAATATGTCACACTGCTTTGGATGTGTGAGCATGACTCTAGCATGAGATCAGAGATAGCCCTTCCATGAGTGACCAGTTTCCTGCCCTTTTTCATCAAGCAAAAACCACTATGTAAAAAACTATGGAGAAAGCGGGTGAACAGATCACTCCACACTGAGGACTAGTTAAACTTCCCATGCTTAGCCACTCAGAAAACACAGCAGTCAATAGGCCACCAAAGACAACGCATGCAGCATGCAGCACTCCCAAGACTGAGGCTCAGCTGAAGAGGGTCTATTCCATGAGGAGTGTTCTCTCTCACAAGACTCTAACACATGAGTTACGTCACCATACCTGTGAACTCTTCTTGTATCAAGTGTGCTACAGACCTCAGCACATAGATTTAGGTAATCACAGAAGTGACATGAGGTGCGTGATGGATTCTAACAATACACAGTAGAATAGACTCAAAAAGCCTAATTTTCCATCAGCACAAACACAGAAGCTGCAAAAGGCTCTGGACAGTCTTGTTGCTTTAAAAATTAACAACACATGTGTCGATACACTTCTTGTCTCAGAGGATCAATACAGAATGATCCCTGCTTATTTTTTAAGCATTGAGAGAATAAGAGTATGAGGGATCTATTATCATCTTCCAATTTGGCAGATTACCCCGTGTAGCTGGATGATGATTTGGAGAGTGTCAGCAGAATTCAGTACTAGTTAATCATTTTAAAATGAAAGCTAATTTTCCTCGATATTTCCAATACACCAGGTGTTGGGACTGCTGGAAGAAAAATACATTTGCCTGATCTAATTTCATCAAATCAAATTTCAATTTTTAAGACATATGCAAAAAAGTAATGTCACAAGACTTCATTGAAGATCATGAGAACTTGCAATCCAGCCAGTGCCTGCATGAGTCTAGACCAAGTTAAAACCAGGCAGCCGGAGAGATTGAACCAGATCTTTTAAATCTGAACCTTACTGACAGAGTGGAATAAAAGAACTGGGTATGGAAAGAATATATGTTAAGCAGATTGAGAGGAAAGGGGTAGCTCAGTCAGGGCATATCTTGGGTCTTGGTCTGCCCTGGTTCAGCAATGCTTATGGCCAACATTCTGGCTCCAGTAGCAATTACAGTTCCTAATATAAGAAAAGTGTGGTTCCTCCATGCTGTCACGCACTGGAAGTTTGCCTGTCAATCACTACAAGATCTATCAGGCTAAATGCGGTCTCAGAGAACGTCCAGGACAGCCAGCAGCTCAGCTACAGCACAAATGCACTTGAAAAAACCTGAGTTGCCAAATCTCCCTTGATCTTCTGTCAGAGTAGCAACTTTGTGTTGGCAGACATGAGCTTTTAAGAAAGATAACCTTCCGTTACTCTTGTGGGCCTGGTGCTAGCTGACTAGCAACATCATGGGAGACAAGACGAATGACCCCAGAACAAATTAAGAAGCAGTAGCAAGTGACAAACAAGAAAGAAGCTCAACTGTTGGGTCTCTCAAATTGCACAGAAGAGGCTAAGTACAACTCTGAAACAACATTCGTAAGTCTCCAGTGTGGCTGATAGCTGAGGTTGCTGTCCTTACCTGCTCAGTTTATTTCAGTATGTAAATCTGGCTTCATATTGTATATTTGACGGATAACCTTTTCCAGTGCTAGTGATGTCCTCCTCAGCACATTCAGACCATGCACTTGTCACAGGCAAGGGCCTAGTGTCTTTCTTGGGCTGCTGCATTCCACTTTTAAGAGAGGGAAAAACTAAAATGGAAGTTTAATTATGTAAAATAAATTAGTTTCCTTGCTTAAGAGCTAGGGATGTGATTTAGCAAGTTGGAGACTGACATTTGAGAGTGTAGTGGTGAGTCAGATTGGAATCCAGGCTGTGCCAAAAGGGTGCAGTTGAGAACAGAGTGAAATGCAAATGTAAACTCTCTGGAGCTCTCATCCTGATAGCAATGTTACTCACAAAACTCAGCCCAGATCTATCACAGATTCATCCTGCTGAGCTCCTAAAATGTAACTGTGACTCTCCAATTAGAATGTCCTACACTGCACCTGTAGTTCATAGAGAAAAAGATCTCCAGAAGAAATCAGCCTGGAAAGTCTATATTTCAACTTGCTGCTAGCATTAATGTCCCTACTATTTCCTTTCTTTTTAAAAGAAATGTCTTAACTGTATCACTCTTTACATCTGTGACTTGTAGGAGTTAGGCTGTCAGTAGAGTGTTCACAAAGATCTCTTTTACATACCAGAACTGGAACTGTACACTTTCTTCTTTTCTTTCATAGCTTGCTATTTTGCCTGTTTTGCTATTCTTCTGTAATGACTATTGAGGATTTCTGTGGCTTACAACCATACCCTAGCAGGTGCCATTCTGCACAAATAACAGGTATTATTTATATCATGCTGCTTAGTTATAAATGTAGCATTTTTATAGCTATCTAGAACATCAACTGGTTATGAGCAACCATAGACACAAGACCCCAAGTAAAACCTCATAACTCCCGTACTAGTGTGTCCCAGTTGGAGGCTCACCTGCACTGCCACCAGGGAACACTGCTGTATTGTCTATGCAGACCCCCTAGGCCCTTTTCTAAAACGTTGTTTTCTGATTGACATACATGTGAGCCCCTAGTCTGTACTGTAAGTGGGATCATTCCACTCCAGGTGCAAGACTTTGCTCTATTCAACATCACAAGAATACTACTGGCCCTTTCAGGCCAGCTTACCAAGGTCGCTTTGAGTAGCAACCCTGTCCTCCAGTGTATCAACCACTACCCCTAGCCTGGTGTTATCCAGCAGTATCCTTGAATACATCCATTTATGCATTTCTTCTGTCTCTTTCTGAAGCTTGAATGAGCCCATATGAAGGAGATCATTATCAAGTGAAATAAGAAAGTATGTGTGACAGAGACAGACTACCGTGACACTGCATCAATGAAACTCAGAAAAAGTAACTAAAGAGGACAACTCTTTCAGTATCCTTTTGTTTTAAGCACATAGTCAATGCAAAATTCCTATTTGCCTTTAAAGTATATATAACTTTTTGTTTTGTTTTGTTTGCTGAGAAGAGAGCATAACACACAGTATCACAGTACAATGATACAAATCTGCAAAGTCACTGACTAGGTCAATAAAATAAAAAAAAATGCAATTTAAAACAGACCAAATATAAAATAAGTTCTCTGAGGACAAAGAATTGGAATGGTGTACAAGGTTCATGAACTGTTAAAGAAGAAGACTCAAGTTCTTCCAGCCTTCAAACTAAGTCTTCAAACTGTATTAAGTTTGTATTTTAATATATACATTGTACTATACTTAGATTGTAAGTCACTAACGAAACAAAATAAATAAACAGTTTGCTTCTATCAAGAAATTGGACTCATTTTACCATTTTTCAATGAGAAAATATCATTTTGCAGAGTGAATTGAAGTGATACCATTCAACAGAAATATCTTTCATTTGTCAATAGAAAATTTCAAGATGATTTAATGGAAACTATTAAGAATTGTAAGGTGCCCTTTCAAGATGAAGAGCAGTGGTAGAATAGCACTCTCCAGTTCCACCTTCCCACCTTTTACTGATTTTCAGCTGAAATTCCCTGTGTTTATGAATAGCTATCATTTGAAAATGGCTAGATTTGAAAACTCTTATCTCTACCATCCTACTGGTAAATGAAAATTCTGCAAGCACAGTTTATACCTTTAACTAAGAAAGCAGTAGCTCTTGCCATCCTATAAACTAGCTTCTCAGCTGGGCAGAACTGAAATGCTCTGAAGATCTTTAAGGACTGTTTGATTTTGATTTTTTTCCAAGATGAGACCAATCATCAAAGCACACCCACATCACATACAGGAGATCTAATTTCAAGACTCTCACCGGTGTTAGGCATAGCAGGGATTTCAATACACATTTCACAAGGAAGTGCCCTAACCAAATTTTTATAGTGCTATAAGGAACAATTCAAAACTTAACCATGATCCAGGAAGAGCAGCAGCAGTGTTCCCTGTTAACCACTACCCTATTGCACAGATGCTTAGGCAGGAGCTACAGCCTAGTATATGTTTAGACACCTCACTCCCTTCCCTTTTCTTCACTGATCCTTCAGTCTTTCCTTGTAGTTCATATGATTGAGGCTCCAAATCATCTTGGTAGCCTTTTCCTGGAGCCTGTCCAGTTTTATTACTTGCCTTTTGAACAGAGATCCCAAAACTATGCATAATATTCTAGATGCAACCTCAATAATATAGCAATATTTTTTTTCTAAAAAAAAAAAACTTCCTTTCAGCTGCTTACCATGTTTCTCCTAATGTGGTCCATTGGGCTGTTTGAAATGGGAAATCATTGCTGACTTGCATTGAATCTGAGATTCTTCCTAGCAGGTCTGTTGCATAGTCAGGCAGTTCCTATCCTGTATCATTGGATGAGGATATTCTGCCTTAGGAAAGAACTGCCTCAGGAAAGAACTTCCAGTTTATCCACTGAATTTCTGATAGCCCAGTCTTAGAATTTGTGAAGGTCTACTTTGAAACTCTGCTAGCTGTTGCTCGCTGTTATGGCAGCCACTTAGATTAAGATCTTTAGTTAGTATCATCCACAAATTTACAATAGGAGAGTCAAAAAAGTAGGATTCTCTCTGAAAGGAGTTGAAATATGCTGTAGAAGGATAGGAGAGGCAAAGAGCACGGATTTCCAAAATCAGTAGTTTTATGCCTGAAAGTCTAAAGGGCTGTGGTTGCTGCTACTGAGAAGAGTAGCCAAGTCAATTCTTCGGTAAACCTTACAGTAGGTCACTTGAAGGTTTTGCTCC
Source organism: Eudromia elegans (assembly GCA_003342815.1). Lineage (NCBI taxonomy): Eukaryota > Metazoa > Chordata > Aves > Tinamiformes > Tinamidae > Eudromia > Eudromia elegans. The sequence goes on along the minus strand of PTEX01000129.1, from coordinate 1,249,638 downwards.
CTTTCTTTCCCTTTTCTGCATCTAATGCAAAATAAGCATATTACCACAAGAATTGCAATGATAGCAATTTAACCTTATCTTACAAAATTAACATAACGTGAAAGCTCTTCCATTGATCCATGACAACATGTGGGTCTATCCACTTTACAATAAAGGATCCAAGCCTGAGCTAGTCCTTTTTTATAGCTAATAGTCAAAAAAGGCACCTGTAAAGAACAATCTCTCTTATCTGAGCTGAGTTAGCATGAGAGGCATCACCTTCTGGAGGTGTCTATTCACTTCGTTGCCTATAAATGGAGCCTAGGGGGACTGCCTCAGGCTTAGACATCATACTTAGATGACTCCCACATTACTAACAGTGAAAGTTTGCTGATGATGTGCAAGCTAAAAAGGCAAACTGAGTTCTTCTAAATCTAAACTGGTTATATAAAGTGAATAGGAGTGAAAATGCAGTTGTTTTGATAGAATAACAAACATGCAAATCTAAATGTAAAGATGGCATTTAATGGTGCTATTTGCATCTCCAAATCTGTGCAGCCATAATGCTTCTTATAGCGCAATGTAAAATATACAGTATGTGCTTAATTCAAAAGTTTGAAACCTACAGACTCTGGGAAGCTGAACTAGGATTCTTAATACAGTGGAAACCTTAAACCTATCCCCTTACTTGTTCATATCACCTATGGACTTCCAGTATATGATTATAAAACAAATGTATGACATCCCTTAATTTTATTCTCAATTGCACATCATTATTTTATATGATTAGTCAATACTGTATTCATGAAAGCATGAGAAATATGGGACCTTAATAGTAAGGTAAGATGATACAGTGAAGTGTGCAATAGTCTACTAAAAAAAATGGTCCAAAGCCAAAGTTTTACTGTTACTCATCCCACATATCACAGCAGATTTCAGTTACCAACATCTCTGTGTTTTTCAAAGCTGTGATCTGTATGAGTGTTGTCAGGATTCATGCACATTTCATGGACATTTTTGGCTGTGAGAGGGAGATCAAAAGACATTTTGGCAAGGAAACAAAGGACCCCTAAGGAACAGGAACAACCGGAAAGTATCTTTGTTGAGAATGTATCCCTCTCCTCACTTCAGAATAGGAGAAGCATGCATGGAGTGAACTAAGACCTTGATTTGCCCTCACACAGCCAGGAGGGGTGACAGACTAGACCAGACTAAGCCAGACAGGAACTCACAGAACAAACACGCCCAGTGGTGGAGCCTGGACAGAAGGGGAAGAGCTGCTCTGTCTCCAGCATGGAAGCTGTCCTTCCGGCAGGCCCAGAGACACTGCTGTAAGATGCAGTGTTGTTTGAAAGCCCTTATGCACAAGGCCTGACTGCCACATGAGGTATTTTTCAAGACTTCTCAATTGTGGAGATCAGAGTGCCGCTACAGCAGTGCGAGTCTGGTATTTCCATATCTGTCAAAAAAGAATGAATGGGAATTGTGAAAAATTTTACATCTTAACTATGACAGGGTTTGTTTCATGTGCTTTTTTCTTATTTAAAATTTGTCATTTCTTTAAGCTCTTTCTGCTTTTGTTTAATTACATAAAAGATCAAACTATGCAAAAGAACAAAAGATTTTTTCACTCTAAAATAAATTTATGTTTTAGAAATAATCCTGTGGAATTTCAGTAGAGCTGCAGTTCATATGATCAGTGCTTTTGCACTTCTCCAAGTGCTGTTCAAATGAAGAGCATAAAATAATTCCCATTCACAGAATCACAGAATGGCTGAGGTTGGAAGGGATCTCTAGAGATCATCTAGTCCAACCCCCCTGCTCCAGCAGGGACCCCTAGAGCACGGGGCACAGGGTGGCATCCAGGTGGGTTTGGAAGATCTCCAGAGAAGGAGACTCCACAGCCTCTCTGGGCAGCCTGTGCTAGGGCTCTGTCACCCTCACAGAAAGGAAGCTCTTCCTCACATGGAAATGGAACTGCCTGGGTTTCAGCTTGTACCCATTACCCTTTATCCTGTCACTGGCCACCACCGAGAAGAGTTTAGCCCCATCCTCGCTACGTTCTCCCCTCAAGTACTTATACATATTGATCAGATCCCCTCTCAGTCTTCTCTTCTCCAGGCTAAACAGACCCAGCTCGCGTAGTCTTTCCTCATACAATAGATGATCCAGTCCCTTATCATCTTTGTCACTCTACTCTGGACACTCTCTAGAAGCCCCACATCCCTCTTGTACTGGGGAGCCCTGAACATCCAATACTCCAGATGTGGCCTTACCAGAGATTGTTGAAAGCCTGAGCGGTTTAGGAGTGCAAAAGCATATTAAAAGAACTGAAAGAGAGGAGGATAGGACTGTCTGATGGACAAGAGTTTATATTTTGGGAAAGGGTAAGGCTGCAAATATCTTTCTGAAATGCAAATTTCTCACAACAATGGGACATTTGGATCCCATATGTTCGACCCATTAGGTGAATTATCAGACCAGAAGGGATATCTTCAAAGTCTTTTCCCACTTCACAGGCCGTAACATTTTATTGTTTAGTTCCTTCATTGAAGTAATAAGAATTCATCAGCTGTATCATATCTAGTTTCAAGAAGATTTCAAGGAAGAGAAGAATCTGTAAAATCTCTAGGTAAAGTTACTCTTGCAATTATTTACTCATCCTGTTAAATTATGCTCCTTTTGGTAGCCTGAATTACTCTGGTTTTACTTTAGAGATTGAGTAGCATCATGCCTTCACCCACTAGATTAAACTGTCACCTTGTATCAGAAATGTCTCTGTGTAGAAACCACAATAAAATAATGCTTTGACAAACTACTAAATAGATTGAGTTTCTTCACCCCTACTAACAGGCAGCCTGTCCAGACCGTTGATGTTTCTGGAATGATTTCAAGAGATGTTTAAAGCATCAGCTCCACCAATGGACTTAGTCTCCCAGCAGTAGATACATCACTACAGAAGTTGTATCAATCCCTATCCTATTAGATATTTCTTCATCATACATATATACATATCCCTTGGTTTTCTTATCCCATATTGCACATCAAGTTTTTTCTAGTATTTTTTGACTAAGCCATCATGAAATATTATGTTGCATATTTAGAGACGACAGCCATGGAAAATAAGGGCCTGAAATATCTGAGTTGTAAGTACCTAGAGGCACTCTGATATCTCAAGTGAGCACTATCTTATAGCAAACTACACTGTAGAGTTAGAAATACCTGAGCTAGCTTTAAAAAACTCTGCTGCGAAAGCACTGAGCTCTATGTGGGCTAAATTTGTCTTGTTTCTTGGCAGTCTGCAGCATAGACATACTGGTTAAGATTCATCTGGCCAAATGTAGATGCCTACATCTGAGCCAGACACCCTTGGCTCCTATATGGGCATCTTATCCTAAAGTGGGTGTCTGAAGTAGATTACATGAGTCAAATCTTAAAAGAGCCTACTTCTTTCCAGTGATCACACAGGGATCTTAGAATAGCTTAGAGCACCTCCAGGCTGTAGTAGAGTCTGCCAAATGAATCCCACCCACTCTGAGATGAGAAGCTCTTGAAAAAACTATGCAGAAATTTTCAGGAGTCTTGTTTTTACTTCTTTCCTCTTCCCCCTTCCATCAAGCTCGATATAGAAACACCAAGAATTGGAAAAGAAAAAAGAAAAAGAAAAAGAAAAGAAAAAGAAAAAGAAAAGAAAAAAGAAAAGAAAAGAAAAGAAAAGAAAAGAAAAGAAAAGAAAAGAAAAGAAAAGAAAAGAAAAGAAAANGAAAAGAAAAGAAAAGAAAAGAAAAGAAAAGAAAAGAAAAGAAAAGAAAAGAAAAGAAAAGAAAAGAAAAGAAAAGAAAAGAAAAGAAAAAAGAAAAGAAAAGAAAAGAAAAGAAAAGAAAAGAAAAGAAAAGAAAATTTATGAAATTTTTCATTCAGAATGAATATTTTGAGGATTGCCTAATAATAGTGATACTTCTTTAAGTCTTTATTTGAATTTTCAAATGAATATTCTTTTTTTAAAAACAATCTTTAGCAAGGTATGTTTCTTAGAAATAACTTTTCTTCTTGTGAAAACCAGGAACTCTTTTTCATTTCAAAATTTCAGTTGTTTCTGCCCTTCTTTTCAGAAGAGAGTGCTCAACTGGAAAGATCTACATAAGCACTTTATGTTTGTGTTATGACACTAATGTAAAATGGAGGTGCTCCACTAAAGCAGGCAATATCATATAAAAGTTTTTGGAAAGAAAAGTTACCTTTTTATTCTGGCAGCTGTCACCATGAAAGTCTAAAAAAAATTGCTGCTGATTTATGAATATAAGGAACTGACTTATTCCATTGCAGCAACACTTGCAGGGCAAATTTACTCACATTCACCCTTACATTCACCCACTAAAACAATCAAGAAGCCAATCTCTCGTCAGCCAAAGAGAGGTGAGGAATTCTGTGATCAATTTCAACAACAACAGCAGTACCAGCATCTATTGCTTGATACTATTCCTACCAATTTTACCTTGGTTATTTGGGAAACTTTCCCATTATTCACTGAAATATTTTTTGCCAGCAATGGTAGTCATGCTCAACCTGTGACTTAAAAACCAAATACTAGCCACTGTGTGAACTGAATAACTATTGCTACAGTTAATTTTCATTTCTTTGTAGATATTAGTAATTATAATGCATGTTGTCATTAGTGCTTGAAAAAAATTAAGATCTCTAAATCAATCCAAGTAACAAAATTTTTTTTTTTTCTGCTTAGAATGAGTCCTGTGGCATATTAATGAATTGGACATTATGTGCAAATGGTGCGCACAGCCAGAGATCCCAGAATGTACATGTACCTCTTCATTTCAGTGATTTATATTGAGAGAACAGAGGAGCTGTGCAGGAAGAGCTCAAGGTGCATGGAGATAAGGTGGTTCAAAAGTTACTTGAAAAGATATCTCTGCTTCCATAGAAATGGAGAAAATTAAATCCTTGCTTGCATTTTTTATTCCTGTTAGATGGTGATCATAATTAATTTATATTAACCCCTTTTTGTGGTGTTCTCCCAGGATTCCTGGGATGCATTAATTTGTCAGAATGAGGAATATGTGTGCATAGAAATGTCTTTCACTTTCAAAAATCAATTATACAACATAGTACAGAATCACAGAATCACAGGATGGTTGAGGTTGGAAGGGACCTCTAGAGATCATCTACTCCAATCCCCCTGCTCCAGCAGGGACCCCTAGAGCACAGGGCACAGGGTGGCATCCAGGCCGGTTTGGAAGATCTCCAGAGAAGGAGACTCCACAACCTCTCTGGGCAGCCTGTGCCAGGGCTCTGTCACCCTCCCAGGAAAGAAGTTCCTCCTCATGTGGACATGGAACTGCCTGGGTTTCAACTTGCACCCATTACCCCTTGTCCTATCTCTGGCCATCACCAAGTTTGGCCTCCTCCTCCCTACATTCATCCCTCAGGTAATTGTGCTGATTAATGAGGTTGCAGCAGCAGGAGAATGCAGCCAGGTGTGGAGCAGGTTTTGCTTTAGGAAGATTTAGGTAGAAGGGTTTCTTGCTACTGTACTGTGTTTTGGTTCTTCAAATTCATCCATTTTCCATTGCTTTCAATGGAAGCATTCAATGGAATGGTTCATTGCTTTTGTTTTGTTTTGTTTTCCTCAGTGGTCCATATATATTGTATTTACACCTGTGAGAATTACTATTTTATTCTATGCTTCATCGCTATTTCACTTTTCCTTCTTTGAAGAGAGGACTGAAGATGTTACTGATTTAAATGGTGACCTCAGGTACAACAAATTCCCAATATTGTTGCACTAACTTGCAACACATTCCCAAGGCTGTTCTAAAAAAAAAAAAAAAAAAGGTAAATGGAAATGTTACCCTTTAAGTGAGATGGAACATTACAGATCAATTTTTCATTTATTTTAGAGTATAATTAATCTGAAGTTTATCATTTTGTCCAATGTTTCTTGCATATTTTTCAAGTTTCAGCAAAAACTTGAAAAGTCTATAAGGCAAAAGATTGAAATTGCATTGTTACTAAGTGCACTAAAATGCATCTTTCTCATCTTCCCATAAAATGGTCATGCCAGAGGGGAAAAAAAAGCTTGTGTTATGTACAGGTTGTCACAGATTTTTCTGTGAAAAGATTCTTCTCCACAACCAATATGAATGTGATATAAAGTAACATTGTGACAAAGGTTTTCTCCTCAGAATTCTTGATGAACGTAAATTTAAAATTCATGCTTTAAGATAAGACTGAATGTCCAAAACATAAAGTATGGATCAGTAGATTTCAAATAGAAGCACCTAAAAGTATTTAAAAAACAAGAATCTGTAAATAATACCAGGTTATAAGTATCCAACCTTAATACTTGTGCAGCAAAGTGCATTTTTATTTAATAACAGTGTGATGCAAGATCATTTACAGTGAAAAGAGCATAAATTTCATTTTTAACAATAAACCAAATAGATCTTTCAGTGAGACATGTATCCTCTGAGCCATATAAACCCTCTATGTAAGTTAAAAAATAAATAACATTTCATCTAAAGAGACTTTTGGGGAATATGAGGCATTACTTTCATCTTTTACTTATCAATTTGTCAGACTTCCTGAGAGTTGTGTTTATGGTACACAGTACATAAGCATGAAGAAATTCTTGACTTCCTGGCCATACCACTGCACTCACTGGCCCACTTTATGATCTTTTCTGTTATAGGATAGGCAAAAATCCATGACATTTGGATACAATGATTGTGTGAGGCCTGTTCTCATCTTTAACTCCTGGTTTTTTCAATAGCCTTATAGTGTACCAACATTAATTATGATTAAAATGATTAGTGTTAGTAATAATACTAGTGCTAGTAATAATATTCCTGTATTAACAGCAGTAGTAGCACTTGTATCTTGTCTCATACTGGAAATTCTGCTTGATTTTCGTAAGTCATGCTGAACCACAGCACTCCTTGACCTCCTCAGGCATGGGAGGTCCTAACACTGTAGTACAGTCGGAAGAGTTTGTCTCAGAAGCCACAGCAACTTGCACATTGTTTTTATAAATTATGAAGTTTAGGCATTTTCTTCTAATTTCCAGATTCTCATTCCCTCAACAATGGTTGACTCTTCAAAGAGCTCCCTAACGACAAGATGGAACAATGGCAGAATGCAAGTATCCTGCTGGGAAAAGGCAGCATCCACATGAAATACATCTGTCAGGTTTTGGGCTTTTTTTTTTTTTTTTGTAGCACATCATTATGAAAAGAATAGACACACTTCCAAACTTTAGCACTCAAAACTATCTCAGAATTTTACTTAAAAAAGCTTTCTGTTATTATATGCATTCAGCAGGCTTAGTGCCATGATTCAGAAGTGTGGTTTTATGGTGTATGCCGAAAATATTTTCATGGAGTGTGAACCGTGGAATTTCTTTTACAGTTCATATGCAGAAGTGGTCCCTGGAAGACAAGAAAGCAACACAGATTTTATATGCCCATCTAGGGGGAAAAAAAGCAGTTGGATATTTCCATCCCCTGAAAAGTTTCCTCCAAAAAAATTTAGTTTGAAAGCTTGTTTTCATGACACAGAATATCCTATTGTGTCTTACGAGTTTGTTTTTTCTTTCCCTCACTGGGTATAGTTCTGAAGCCCAGAGCCCACAAAGGGAATTAGACAGGTAGGTGGGCAACAGAAGTCCTGCAAAAACTGAAAGAAAGACAAACCAGCAGGACCAGGCATCAAGCTGGGCGGAGGAGAAGAGTTAGGTTTGACCTAGTAGACTCCTCTCATCATTAAAAACATTTCTCTGTAATATCTTAGTTTCCCCAAACTACCAAGAACTCTGTGTAAATTGAAAAAAAAAAAAAAAATAAAGAAGCATGATCCTGTGTGGGAAAGAAAATCTGATACCAGGCATGTGACTGGTGGTCCTGAATATTCAGTAGCCCATATGAGCTGGGAGCTGATCGACACCCCACAGCATTGAATAAATGACTGTTGCATGTGCACAGCTGCATTGCACATGTGCTACCCAGTAGGCATGAATATATTTTTGTAAAGAAGTCGTAGATAAAAGCAAACCCCTATAGATGTCAGTGCTGACATTTTAAAACATAGCGGTCTATCCACAGTCAGTGAAGACAGCACCCATAAAGGCTTGCTTTATCTTATAGCACCACTCACATCACAGTAAAATTGCTAATAAAAGATTAATTTTAATTGCATTATTGAAGAAAAATAATCAGTTAATTGGTCAGGGTGAGTGCTCTTTTAAAAACAATATCTGGCTCAATTATCTCTAGGGACACTACCGATATCTAGCACTTGCACCCTGGATTAACACTCCGAACCAAAAGCACTCCATATTCTCCAGTAGATCTCAAGACAGATGCCCAAAGCCGTCAGCACAAACTCCAACATATTACAACTAGCAGTATTCTTTTTATTTTGATAATTCACTTCTTCCCCAGAAGGTCCAGTGAAAAGGCAGGGAAAGAGATGAGGTTTAAAACCAGGGAAATAGAAATGACCATTCAAAGTAGTCCTGCTATTTCCTTGGCTCTATGACATAGAGCTACTGTACTCATGTAGTAAACTGAAAGATGCAGGATCGTTACAGCTGTAGGGCTGTCCAGGTCCTTTGCTAAACTGCAGCATTTTGCACAGTTGCTGCAGAAATACTGTGCGATGCCTGTATGTTTCTCAAAGTCCTTTTCCAAGTCCCTGCATGATATAACGAAGAGCCAATATTCTATTTCCACAATATTTTAAGTTAACAGCAAAACATTCCGGACATATCTTATTACTCTGCTCGTCTCTTCCCCCAGGGCTTCTCTGCCGCATCTGACAGTTTTCTGATTGCAGCCTCTACTCACCCAGCAATGCCTCAAGTTTCATCATCCAAATTACTGTACTTTAAGTCCCCTGCAGTAACTGTGTTTATTTCCAATATCCCAAAAGGAAGACCCCCATCAAGATGAGTCATTATTATTTCCAAGGGTGTTGTGCTGAGGCCAGAGGAAGATGCAGCAGCAGTAGCTTTGTACTAGGCTAGTGGGGAAAAAAAATCAGAGCCCTGCTTTCTTTCCTGGCAACATAGGTATTTTTCCAGAAATCATGAAAATTACTAACCGCTCTGACTCTAGAAGAAAGCATTTCACGTCCTGACAACTTCAGGATATGTGCCATGATGTGTGAAAAAGGGAACTTAGAACTTGCTACTGTCTGGACAGAAAGCAATGCTTTGCTATAAACACTGGGTTGAGAAACCAACAAATACGTCATGTATTTGTTGCGTCTCTGAGCTGCTCATTCATGCATTCCTTTTTTTGGCAGCACTCACCATTTCTGCAGAATCATTGGCATTATCCCCACTAGAAAGCAGGTAAGCCTGACCCTACAACTACCACTATTATCTACCATTATATCTATCACCATTAAGCATAAACTTGTTTTTAATCATTTCTTAGTAGAAATACAGAGGTTTGTTTAGGCACAGTGTGGAATCTTATACTGTCATGGAATCTTACAAATACAGATTCTCATAAGATTCAGGATAATCTTTGCATTTAGCTCAAAATAGAGCAAAAAAAAAAGCCTTTCATTGCATTACTACTGTAGTGCAGATAAAACCAGCTTACATCGAAGTTTCGAACAATAGAACTAAAATTGGATCAAGATGTAGCAGAAGTACAAGGAGTTTTGTTTTCAATCAAAGCTCTAATATTGCTGTCATTGAGCAAAATCTTTACATATCACACACAGATAACACAGGCATGTCACTAAAATGTAGCATTCTTCCCTCTTCATTCTCCTCCCTTCTTCTGGAGAGGTAGTCAAAAATAACCAGACACCCACTTACTACTCTGTGAACCTTGTGTCCCCAAAATTTGGAACACCAATGGAAAGTTTGTCATTATAAGCATGCATGCTTAGGTATGATAAGACGGGGCTTTCTGAAGCCGCTGCAGTCTGTTAGTGATGTATGAAATGAGAAATCACAGCCCAGTGCACAGAAAATACAGGCACTATCATTCAACAAGTAGGGTGAGTTTTCAAAGTGCTGCTTAAACTCTTGTGGTCCTATAAGTAACAGTAAAATTAGTGTAAAAGACATAATAGGATACGATTTCAGAGATGTGCGAGGAAAACAAATCTTCTGTGAGAGTCCATCTCACATACATAAATTTGAAAGCCAGCATTTTAATTGCACACGTTTGTTCTTCCAGGCTACTTTTATTTTCCTGATTGGAATGAAAGTGGTACCTCATAGGTGGTTTGGAAGATTAGGGATTTGGTGGAGGGGAAAGGTTTAGTGGGGGGACTATTCGTTTGTTTGTTTGTTTGCTGTTAATGTTCTTGCTGAATTTATTTATATCTTGGCTAGTTATTAGAACTTGTTCCATATGGTAATTGGACAATGCCAAGTCAGGGATTTAAAATTAAAAAAATAGATTATTTCAGCAAATATACCCCCTTCAGTGACTTGGAAAGTCACACAAATCATTAGGACAAAATTTAACTTTGATTTTCAGGAGAGAAGTGGAGAGAAAGACAGACAGAGGATAAACGGGACACTATATGAAGGAAACTGAAAGAAAAAGTAGATTTTTTTCTCATGTCAGTGGATGATGGCCTAAAAGTAGTGACCGTTGTAAGTATCATTTTGTCATTCATTGTCCTGAAGATTTTTTATTAAAATCCTAGTTATGCTAGAGAAAAGGCGGCAGCTTTCCTTGGTTAGAGGTTTTTTTTACTCCATGTTCTAGTCTAATGCTTCTGCAGGGATGCATAGCTGTACAGCTATGAACCCATGGGAGGAAAGCAAAAAGAAAACATTCCAAGCAGCAAACAGCCTGGTTTCAGACTAAAAGACAAATACTGCCTTAGTAACTGGAACAGAAAATTTAAAGGAATTACATTTTTTAGTTTTCAAAAAGAAGCAAAGGAAAGGCTTTCCTTCATTACAAAGAGGCCAGTGAGAAATGAGAAATTATATATATATAAGCTACTTTGAAAACTGTATTTTAATGTGCCAAAGGGCACATTAAAGACTGCATGCAAATTCACAGCCCACAATTGGAATGTTTATGGATTAGAGCTGACCAAAGGTTTCACATTCTGCCTGGATAAAGGAGGTTTAGCTAGGAAAAAAGAATTCCCTGCTTTATAACTGGTTTGGATCCAGAGTTTGGTTTGCACCATATCTTCAGCATAAGCTTAAAAAGAAAAAGCACACAAACAAAACGTAACAAAACAGAAAACAGCTTTGAAAGTCCCACAGGCTTCTGAACAAATGTCTCACAATTTCCCTAGAGAATTCAGAACAAGATGATGGCAGTAACTGTAAAAGTATATTGTATAGAAAACATAAGCAAGCAAAAATTGCATTTTTATTACCCGTGCAGTAAAAATCTGAACTCATAGGCAAAGAACATTTTCCACAGAGAAATGAGTAAAAAGTTCATTTCAATGAAGACCTCGTCCTTTATTCCTCCAATTTAAACAATGGAAACATAGATATAGGAGAACAGAAAAGACTGGTCAATCTACTCTGTATCAAATTTTAGCCAGAATTTTGTATAATTTAATATTGTCACTAATTGTAAGGTAAACCTGATTTTGTACAATCATGTACTGATTTCAGCCAGGAGTTGGTATATAAAATACCTTATGGTCTGTCCAAAATCCATAAAGACAAAATGTGCTGATGATTTTCTTCTCATCCTGTTCACTGTGCCAGATATGTCCAGAACCATCACCAAAATATATATATTAATGTATTAATATAGTTAAATCAGGCTTTGATTCTCTTTTCCTCCCTCACGCTTAATGGGCAAAGGAATTGTGTCTGTTGCAAAGTAAGTCCTTGGAGGACAGCTGACCCACATTGCGCTCAGTTTCAAGAGCATTAAGAGACACTCAGCTGTTGTTAAAGGTTGCGTTTTGTAGACAGGTCAGAGTTTTGTGATCTCTCACAGAACACTGTGACATCTGGCCGGCTTTTTGAGTCCGGGAAGCCACCATACCTGCCCCAAGGAGGTGGCCCGACAAGCAACTGTGGGAATACATCAGGTTTGGCTCTCTAGTTCCTGCTACCAAAAACACGCAGGCTGGTGGCCCCAGACCCATAAAAGAGATGGGGCACTGCTGCAGTTCCTGGCAGCCCCGCTCCGAGTTGTGGAATAAGGCACGCTCTGTTCAACACACATAGGAAGGAATGCACCATGCATTGAAGAACAATGTCTTTGGTTAAGCACTCACATATACGGCCATGCACCGCTGTCTGCACGTACACAATGAAAGAACCCTGTGACATATTTCCCTGGCAGCCAGCCCACCAGGACTAGATCCATCACTCACCAGGGGCCTGGGCAGGTGACCAGGGGGAAATGCACAGGAGGCAAGCTGCCCTAGGAAACAGACGCCAACGGAAATGGGGCAAGATTGAGTGGTAATTTAAAGCCAGTTAAACACACCTGAAGAGAACGCCTGAAATACATCAATAAAGCTATCCCGAACAGACCCAGCATGGTGACATTTCCCTGATTCCAAAGGACCATTCTCCCATCCATGCTCCATCAAATTTTAAGCTCACTATTAGAAGGGAGAACAAGTCCTCTGCTCTCCCCTATTCCAGGAAAATGCAAATGATTTTCATGCTGTACTATCTCATTCTGTAATTTGTTCTTCAGTGTACTTCAACTGCAATTAATTTTACAGGAATTATTAGGAAAATTTCTTGCCTTTACATTTGCACCAGTTTTCTTTTTTAGGCTATATTGGAAATCAAGACACATTGAGTTTGACAACTACAAGTCTGTTTCTTTCAGCAGTTGAAGATGAATGATCCTTCACTGTTCAGCATTTCACACTGAGGCCAAATTGAGAAGAGCTAAAGGCAGGCGAGACCGCAGTTCCCCACCAGAGATTTTTCTTTCCTTTGCCCCATCATTAGGAAGGTACAAGCCAAAAGATATTGTGAAGTATAGAGGACTGCAAACTACCAACATTTTTTTCCCCATCTGAAATTTCTTTCTAAAATATCCTTTCACACTCACATTCTATAAAAATGCAACAGTATCAGACATTTAGATTGTAAGGTCAAACTAGCACTAACTTCATCTGTGCAAATTCAGTTTCCGTTTATACATTGTAAATATGTGCTGCATTTTCTAGTTTCCTTCCTGATCCATTGCACAAATCAGTATCCAATACTTGCACTCTGTGTGCATTGAATAGTTTCTCATTTGCTGTATTCCTTGACAGAGAATATAAAGCTAATAATACCCTTATCCTTTCCAGTGAAGCTCATTGCTACAGTAAGAAAATTTTAGGCAAAATAGGATTATCACAATCTACATATACAGTACAAGAAGTGTAAGGTCAAAAGTTTCATGAGATTTTGGATGTGCCAGCTGAGACACCACCCACCTCATTCTCTAAGAATGCTTAGCATGCTTTTCACTGTTGTTTTGAGAGGAAAATCTTTATGCACTGTAGTTGTGGCTGTGATGATCTCTGAGTTGTGAAACTGAATCACAAGAATGTTGTGATGGGCTAAAAACATTCATGATGAGCAGCTGAGTTCATGAGTTTGCCTGAAGTCTGGCATTACACTACACCTAAGAAGCGTCAGCACAGACTGTCCTGCCGCTTGTTTGTTCCCAGTGAGGAAACCGTCCTTGGTCTCTCTTGAGAGCAGCTTCTTCCAGCACATCCTGCATGTGGCCTGTCAAATCGTGTGGGACAGAGAGAGTCCCCTTTCTTCCACAGGCACCACACTCACCACTTCCTCGGCAGGACTTTCAGCTTTTGGAGGATCAGTGAGGTTAAGAGAAGAGGCTCTGGTATAGCTCAGTATATGAAATGAGAAGTATCCCATGTGAGATGCACGGGAGGTAAAGGAAGCAAACCCCATTACTGTGTGCTCTCTAAGAGAAGAGGAATTTGTCTTACTACCATACAACCTATGTAAGCCTAGGGAAAGATGGGGGCATTTCAGCTATCGACCTCATTATGAGTAAAACTGCACAGTTCCCACTGTAGCACGTTCACTGCACCCCTCTGAGAGACTTGGCTCTGCCCCTCCAGTGTGTGCACTTAAACGGATTGCAGGAAAAATTAGGAGCTTCTCTGTCTTTTTACCTCTCCACAGGTACTAAAGCCTTGCTGGCTGGCTGTGAAAGGCAGCTGCAGTGCAGTGCTCCTGTGTGCCTGCCACTCCTCAGCTCACTTTGCCAGCCAGAAAATCCTGTCAGCGAGGCGTCAAGCCTAGAGCAAACGTCCTCAGAAACACCAAGCGAAGGCAGGTAGATACCAGATAGAGCCTGGCACCTTACCACAATTTTTATCATAATTCTCCTCCTCCGGAAGGGTCTAACCTTTCCACACTGCAGAAGACTGGCCGGGTGAGAGGGAGGAATACAGAGAAAGTTGCCAGAGGACAAAATGGGCAGCCCATCAGCTGTAGCTTCCGTATGCTAAAAGAAAAATCTGTGAAGTCAGCACTAACATATAATTTTGAAGAGAGAATCACATTGGATGCACAAAATTCCATCCTGGAAAGAAATATGAAGGTTTTAGAAGTAGCAATTCCCTGCTGCAAGACTGCAGAAAAATCTCAAAAAGTATTTTTTTTATTCGTAGCAACATTTAAAAGACAGTGCTGATAGGCCCTGGCACAACTGGTATATGCATACATGCCCAAACATACAGCAGAGAACAACCCTTTTGTGCTATTGTGTCAAAACAATGGCTGTTTAAGCCCAGAAAGCCATCAGGTCTTGTCGCACAGGGGAACTCAGACAAGCCATAGAAGTGTGGCTAAATACGGTTTTGGCTTCCCACACTTTGTTTTTCAGCATTTTCCCTGCGTCTACCCTGGATCTACAAACCTTACAGATCTCTGTAGTACCTAAAGAGTTGCTATGTCCTCTAGTGAGTGCCACTTTGAAAAATCCAGAGCTAAACAGTGTTTTGAAGGAAAAAAACTTCTTCCTGAACACTGTGTCCTGTCTCCTGGAAAAATACTATGATATCACCATTAGGGTGAAGGATCTGGAAAGAATTCTCATAGCAAAAAATATTTTAGATTTACTACACGGGCTTATCTACTGACAATTCTTTTTTTAATTTAATAATCTTGTTATTTTTCTGAAAACCGAACAACGTGAGGCAGTGGAAGGCCTCACACAAAAGAGAGACAATCCCTGCTCCATACAGATTATAGCAATACTTAAGAAATAGGAAAAGATTTGAGCACACAAGGAAATCATGATTGTCTCTCTATCTGCAAATAAAATAAGACTGGCCCTGAGAACAATTAGCATGGCCTAGACTTCATCCATATATCTAAGTTATCTTACCCTTCCATACAGGGTGGTCACTCTTGGAACCTACCAGGTACTTGAGCTGTTTAGAAGGGCACTACTTTGTGCAAATCACAGATGTACTAGGGCTGTGCTAATAAATTAATAGCAGTAATGATCACAATGCACATGCTTCTTTTTTCAGTCACGTATGACATATTATCTCCAAGAATGACAGATTATAACTAATCTGCCTGCCATGCTGATCAGTCTTGACCTAGCAGCTTAACTGCTGTTAAGTTCTCTACAGGTGTCCTGGGACAGGAATCAAGTCTCTGTTTTACCCTCAGAAAGGTCTGAGGATCTTCAGTCCAATAATGATCTTCTTTTAGATCTGTCCTCATGCTTTCTTCTGCAAGCATGGAGACTGCATAACCTCTATGGGCATTTATCCCAGCATTTGAATGCCCTCATGGTAAAAACTATTTTCCTTATGTCTGATTATTTCCCATTCTCATCTTGTGCCTGTTGGTTCTTGTCCTTTTGCTTTACACCTCCAAGAACTCTGACCTATTTCTTTTATAAACTCCCCTAGGTAGCTGAAGGTGGCAATTAGATCTCCCCTCACCTTGCCTTTTTAGGATGAAAAACTCAGATCCCTCAACCTCAGTTCATGTGTCATCAGTCTGCCAAAAAGTGGGATATACAACACCAAAGCAAGGAGAAAGCACATCAGCTGTATATGTCTTCTTAACTCAAGCATCTGTTGCTTGTATTTATTTTTCTGTATAGTTCATGAGCATTTTTGAAAGATGGTATCTTGCTATGCATGTGGGAAGTGTACACGAGGTTGTGGCTGCTTCTCCGATGCACATGAATAAAAGTCTCACAGCCTTTTCTAACAGGAATGAAAAATAGCTTAATTCTATGTGGCTAATATCTGGTCTTTGCCTACACCCACAGTTCACAAGCAGGCGTTGACAACTACATGCAAGTATATCTACGTATCAACTAATGTACATAAGGTAGGTAGGACACCCCTTGCTTGTGCCGTTATGACCGAGGTAGACTGTAGTATCTGCACGGTGAGTAGTCAGAGAGAAATGTCAGTGTTTCTGTGTGTATGGGGTTTTTTTTTTTTAATTCATCATAGAAGGAAAACTAGGAAAAAAAAGAGCAGCCACATGTTAGTCTGGCAATTTGCATTTCAAAAAGTAAGGGAGCAATTTACACCAACAATCTTAGAAATTCATAGCAATGGCAAAAATTTAGAGAAGTAGGCTTTTCATTTGTTTGATTGTTTGTTTGTTTTTAATCATTACTTTCATTGATTAAGTAGCAAAAGCCTTGCCATGTCTGGTTTTCTGTTGAGGCCATGCAAACTGATATGGTCTTTGTATGTGTGTAAGCATTTGATTTCGCTATGTGAGTGAGGGACATAATGCTTCTAGTAGAATATACAAGGAAGAAAAAAAAGGAGACACAAGTTTTATTACATAAAAGAGAGAAAACTGAAAAAAAAAAAACCCTTTTTATCCTTATTCAAAATGAGTTGTGAAATCACAACTTAGAAAAAAAAAAGCGAGGGGGAGAAAAAAATGTAATGGGAAAGAATTGCAAGTAGAGAGAGTCAATTCAACACAAAAGTTAAGAAGGAAGTAGGGGGAACTGTCAGCTATTTAAAAATAAACCACCTAGTTCTCAGGTAAGGAGAACCTGAGGAGGAGAAGGCCTTTTCTGTAGCAGGGAGAAAAAACAGTCCCCAGAAAGTGAAGCTGAGTTTGATCCCAAGAGCTATATGACTGATACCTCATCAGAGGTTGTCTTAGAGCATCTCTGCCATTCCCTGCCATTCCTTGGGACATATTTCTACCCCGCTCTGCAAAAGAAAGTGGTAGTTGCTTCTCTCCAAGGCTGCCTAGAATCAAAAAAATCCTATGAGAATCCTCCTAGCTATAACTTTATATTCTCACAATCAGGGACTCCATCATAACATTATGTTTGATTTATTTTGTGGGTTTAGTTATAAGACATCTCATGGGAAAACCAGGCAAAACACAAATCTAGGTCCTTTTTCCATCCATTAAGAGTAATGAAAAACAAATACATGAGTTTTTTGAAAAAGTAGTTATCCCAGCAGTCAAATATATTTCTAGAGAGTTCTTACTCTGTTACTGTTTCTGTGAACTAGCTGAGTCTCATAGTATCATCTCAGCATGTTGTGTACATCTGCATCTCTCTCTTCTTTCATATTTATGCATAATATATTTAAGATGGGGACAGTAGCAAAAAGCAGAAATTGCTCTTGTAAACACATCAATAGTCATGGAATTTCAAAGTCTAAAGAGAAAGGTGATCATTTCATAAGTCAGCACATTCGTCAGTGATAGTGTTTTTCTAGCACTGCTCAGATACTACATGTTCCTCCCACAGTTATTTTCTTCTGCGTCTTTACACTTTATTTCCCATAGCCATTCCATTGGGAACAGAACGACAGTCAGGTACTAGCTGTACATTGAGAGGGAAACAAAGCATGAAAGCCTGATGCCACTTTCTGATCCTGCTGCTGCAATCTGAGAAAGAGGAGGTAGCCAGTTTGCTTTAAAACACTCAAGAAACCCACACAACCCCCCAGCCTGCTAGCTTCTCTGCAATATACCAAGAGAAAAAGGAGGTGAATAATGCAAAGAAATATATATAATAGCTTCTCGATTACAGAAGGAAGGTGTGCTAAGGACTACTTGCTGAATAGTAATAACCTGAGGGACTGGTAGGCTGACACATATTTGCAGCTCGCACAGAAGTGCCAAGGTTTGTTGGATAACACTGCTGTTGGATAAACTGCAGCATTAGAAGAAAATGCCATGAGTTGTTAGGAAATGCATGACCAAAAAGTCCATTCAGGTTGCTGAAAAATCTGTAGCCATTCTGGTACTGTACACTAGGTAGGAGATACCACATTATTTCAGAAAAGCAATTTAGAAGTCATTATCTACCTAGCTAGAGAGTGAAAGCTTTCATTATGGACTTTGAGAGGACAGTTACAACAACCTGATGCAAATGTGCCTGCTCTTCTCTTTTACCCTTTGCAAGGCTGCCTTTTGTAGCACTCTGTGTTCTCTCCCTGTCATTTCCCTGTGGACATCCCTAAAGCTTTCATCCTTCACTCAGGTAATCTCAGAAACATCTCTATCTTTAACCAGGGTTTCATCTCTCTATGAAATATTCCAGTTGAACATCCCATTAAACTAACTGATTAGTCCTTCGTGCTGCATGTATCCACTTAACATACAATTTTCTTGTTCCCCACAATATAAAATTCTTGACACTGTCCATAACATACACACATTATATACATAATATAGGGAATTTGGAGGTTCCCAGCCTTCTTTCTCAATGGAATTTCTCAAAGTAAGAGTCTATTTCTTGATGACTATTGTTACACTCTTTACTCTCTGGATCGAAAATAAATCAGCTTAAATCATAAGGTAAAAAAAGTAAAATGCACATGAAAATTAATTTCATTTAAATAAATAACATCAGTTTTGTGGGTTCATACATACTGTCTAATACTGACACACAGAGAAGCTTTAGTAAATTAGAGAATGTCCCTGTGAAGGAACCTGCAGCATAGTTCTAAGAATTACATAATTACACTGGGTTTTTTTTTCCTCTTATGATTTAAATCACAGGTTCTTAATATTGTTTTGTCCTTATACATCCATCTCCTTGAGATGGAAACTGACTAAGATTTTATCCACAATCATTTTTGCTGTCATGTGTTGAGGCAAACCTGTAAAGGTAAATTGAGCTCATTCTTAAGTCTCAAACATCAAAGAAACTAAGAAGCTGCTTAAGCATATTGCTTTTCAAATACTAATTTTAAAGCTAGTCTCATATTGTTGATCATTCTGGGCTGGAGATCCTTTAATAACTCTCTCTTCTAATCTTCAACCTTATTCTGTATCTTTCTGATGTGCTGAATGAGGAAAAAGCCCAGTAAATCAATTATTTAAAGTCCATTTAAAATGGCGGCGTGCATTTTATAAGGTTCATATTTGTTATGGAGGATGATCAGAACAAACATATATCATGTGAAGTGGAGATGCAGCAGGGAGATTAATTCTCGAAAGTAATTCATCGTGATGGATAATGTATATATGTAGATATTTGCAATACATCAAACTGTACCCTGCAGAGTAAGATAGACAAGGCCGTTGGCACACTTGGAGGCAGTGCCTTCCAGCCCCAACGTGGCCATGGGAGAAGAAGCTGAAGAAGACGCCACATTCAAATAGTGCTGCAATCTGGTGTTTCCAATGCCAATTTACTTAAACAGATGAGCAGAACATAGTTCAGAGACTCTCTCTGCTCTGAACTGAATTTTGATCCCTTTCAGCTCAGTGTGCAACACCGGTACCATTCCCACTTTGTCTGAGATCTCTCCTCAGAAGGAAAAGAGGGACTTGTTCTCTTCTGCAGCGATTTGGCCCAGCTCCTGTGCTCCTAATAAACTTAAAGACAGCTTGAGTAGCCTTTTAAATTCCTAAATCTCATAATACAAATATAGAAATGTCTTTGGATCACCAGGCATATTATGATGTCCAAGCAGATGTGTAGTTAGAAGGAAGGGCAACTGTTTAAAAAAAGAGGGGGAGAAAGAAAAAACATAATACAAAGTAACTACGAATGGGGTTGTGCTGTAAAATTCAGCTTTCAAGATTGAGGAGAGAGGGAATAAATCAAATAACTCATACTGTCCAAGCCAATATGACGGAGTGTGGAATTTTTGGCACATAGCAGTCTCATGATGAATGAAAACACAAATAAAAATCAATGGCTTAGTTGCTGAAAGAACAAATTTTCCCTAGCAGTAGAAAGACTTGAATACTGGCTGCCAGCCTAATTTCATTAGGAAATGCATTCCAATTAATGGAAGCTCTGCAAACAAGAGATAATTACTAAGGCGAGACAGAGGAAAGGCCTAACAGCCTTCCAGTTTCCCTTCCTCGCTTGTAGCTCACTTCTCTCTTTGCAATTCATTTAAGGTATGGGCGGTTGGGTTTCTTCAAGCATCTTTCCCAAAGCCCCTTTGCCAGCCGAATACCACATCGATTCACCTTCATTGCTCCCGACATTGGCCTCAACCCCACCAATAGAAATTAAAGTTTTGCATGGGGAGTCATATATTTCTTCTTACCTCTCAGTATTTGAATGCCAGTTATTCCATTATTCCTGTGCCACTTGTTTATTCTCATTTTGATGCTACATTTCCTGTGCCAAATTAAATACTAGCACAGACAGGTGCCTCAAATCAAAGTTGTGCCCTCTTATGCTCCAGTGAATTTAGTCTATCATTTCCATGATTTCATTTCCCAGGAAAACAGCAATTATGTAACCTTGGTAGAAATAGAAGCCAACAATATTAAACAGTCACAACTGCATTTCTTTTACCCTCAGGACTTCTTTCAATGAGAGGGTGGAAAGTTTTTTAAATCCAAACACACAACACGGCCCTTTTGTTTTAACAGACGTGCCTGCTTATTCTATCTGCACGTAGGCAGAAACTTGAGAAGTTTTGCCTCCCACATCTGAAACAGAAAGAACCTATTTTCTTCCCCCGCTTTGCACTTCCAGAACAGCTTTGCCACATTGCACTCAATAAATACTGGCCTTGACCCAGAGTCTATCATACAGCCCATCATGGTGGCTTCCAAAGTAGCTCTTTCTGCACAGAACTTTGGAGAGAATTTATTGTCCCCAAAGATCCACTGCTGCGCACGAGATGATGCTTTTGCCAAGGGGCAAGACAACCGTGCAGGAGTTACATCCCACTAAGCATTTGTTTTTCTGCAGTTTAGTGGAGAAATAAAAAGTCCAATGACATAAGTTTGTGTAACAAATACATCACAGGTGTCTCTCGTTCCCTCCTATTTACTCTCCTCTTGTTGCCCACCCAGAGCTGAGAGCCTGCAGTCACAGTCAGGGCAATGCCAGCTCATATGGGCTGGCAGTAGGGTTGTTCCTTAGCTCAGACATCGAGCTAAGCATGGATTCCCTGCTCCCTTCTCAACTGCTGCTAGCTCACTTGGATATGGAGGCATTTAGGCACCATCAGTATAACCCAAGCCAACAGCTACAAAAGCACAGAGGCAACTCCACATCTGGAGACCTGAATCTCAGTAGGATACCCACTTCATCATTTGGGTTCATCTAACCTGTTTCTTTGAAGTCCCTGTCCACAGCCAATATCTGGATGTGCACACTTAGAGCTTCACTAAGAGATAAAGAAGAAAAAGTAAGAAGAACAAGAACTAGGGGCTTGTTTGCTAATTTACCCATGCTAATAGCTGGAGTCACAGATTAAAAATCAAACAAACATACACAAATCAGTCTCTATCAGGGAAAGCAGTAGCATTATGCTAACTATTCTTAATCCACACAATGCCCATTACAAGTAGCTGATGAATTCACTCTTTGAATTTTAGATGCGGACTGGTATTTCCATCTCTGCAGTTCCGAAGCGTCAGGTCAGATGGGTAATATATCTCTCTCCCATTGTGGCGTTATGAGATCGGCGTTTTAAAGGTCTTCCCTAGGCACAGCTGCCAAGCTGCTTGTCTGAGCGGCAGTGGTATTTTTGGAGACAAAGCCTTGGACTCGGCGCAGGACAGGTGGCCTGGCAGCAGTGGTAGGAAGCTATCAAACCGCGTGGCGTACACTTGAAAACACAAACCAGAGGGAGAGGAGATAAATCATTTACTGTATTTAACTTAGCATATTGCTACTTTTTGTGACTCATACAGACTTGTGGAAGACTCCCCAGCCAGAAAAAGCCAACTTTAAAGGAAAGACTAAGTAAAGTTTACAGCCCACCATGCATTTATGAAGTTAATGTGTATAAAGGCACAGGGGCAGCAGTAAAACCAGCAAAATTAAAGCTGGGGAGAAACCAACATAATCTCAACTCTCCCCACTCTCTCTGTCTTTCAAAGAGTTTCCCACACTTTACTGGACAAAAATAAGCTCCCACCATTTTTTGAAGGCCAGCTACAAAGCACAGTAGCCAGCAAAACTATCAGTATCTGCTATTTTGTCTGAAGCATCTGTCCACAATACTGGTGCTGGACCTCCCTGGCCAAACAAGCCACTTGCCCTCTTCCAGCAGCAGGGCAAGGACATACACCACCACTGCACCACATCACTTGGCCAGAGCTTATGGGCAGTTCCTCAGCAATAAGATGGTCCTGACCTAAGTTCACATGAACTGAAAATTCAAGGGAGGCAAAAGAGCATAAGGATGCAGTGACCCTACTGAAAATGTTTTGTGCTGCACTAAGCACCTTTCTTGTCCATAGCCAGAGCACTACGACCACCGCAACTGGTATGTCCCACACCCAGCCACCCTCTTACTTAAGATCTCCTTATCAACCAGTAGGAACAGGGTTTCAGATTAGATTAAAGTTATGACCATGGCTGCCCTGCAAAAGAGATTCTTCTTCCTCTGGGATCCTTTTAATCTCAGGCTTATCGTGTCACTAGGTAATTAATTGTCATGTACTGGGGGACGTGCTGTAGAGTTCCTGAGACAGCACCACGTAAATTGTCCTACAACCTGTGTAAGACAGGCATCGTGTGCCTCATTTATCCGTCATTCTCCCATTCAAATTGCAAACTCCATAGAGGACATTCCCAGAGAAGACTGCACTGGAGGGCCTCTTCTAAAGATAACCTAGTGCAGCCTAAGGACCAACCCCAAACTGATTCTGCATGGAACTCATTTTAGGCAGAAGAAATAGGGCTGTCTGAACACTGGCATTTCTGTCCCTGTTCTCTACATCTTTTTAAAGCATGGGCTAATTTTAACTAAAGTTGACAAAGAAATAGAAAACTACAAAGCTACCAATATCCAACAAGCTCCATGAAAGCAACTTCCCAGGCAGAAAAAGAAGGGATAAATCAATGTCTGCACAGGGAAAAAAAATACACCCCATCAAATCAAACCTAATATCATATACGGGAGTGCTCACAGTGAGAAGAGGATTTACTGAACCTCAGAAATGTGGAAAGCTTCAGTCAGATCCTATCCCTGATTGGTCATAAAGAAATCCAAACACAGACCCAACACTGAAAACATAATTCTGCAGAACCAGCCCCACCTCACTGAGCAACCTATTAAAAAATTAGGATGCCACACAACACTGAATGCTTTACAGCAATGGAAAATATTTTTAAGAGCCAAACCTATTTTATAAAGTCATCAGCTCTACTTGTTTAGACATTTTCCCCATATGCCTCATTAGTTAATATTATATCCATGCATTTCAATGCCTTACTGAGGATACTCTTCACCCCCTTCCCCACTCATCACAGCCTTGCCCAATAGGGACATCAAAATAGTTGGTTATCATTCCCAGGGTCATCCCAAAAACTGCACCCTTGCAGCTCTCAGTCTTTTATTGCAAAAATACACTGTTCCCCTGCCTGGTTCTCTCTGCTGACTGAGTCAGGAGAATGAATCATCAAAAATGCTATTGTCAGATGCTTTCTATGAATTATGTTCTGCACTGCAGTGCTTTGTTCTGCTCTGGTTTCTGTATTTAGATTGTTGGGATTTCTCTGCAGGACTGATTTTAAAAAACATTGAAACAAAGTCTGATCGTCTCCAAAAGGGGGCAGCCCATTTTAAGCCATTTTAAGAGTTGGTTTTAACAGGCACTAAAATGAACATATAAACTAGTTTGTTAGAAGACAGATGTGAAAAACTTACATCACAATAGATGATACTGCATCCTGACCAGAAAAAAAAATAATAAAAAGCTTATAATAAGAATGGAAGATACATTATTTTCTCTGCCACATCTATATTATACAATGCAGCAACAGCAAATCAAATGAGTACTAATAAATTCCAGAAACCAGTAGTCCTCTAGAGCCAGAGTTTGCACAGTTTGTAAGTACTGCTGCTGTAAGCCCTGCACGTTGAAAGCGATAGATGGGCTCTAATGTGCTTGAGGTCTACCCATGTATACAGAGCTCATACACATAGCATGTTACTCTGACCAACACAAGATTTGAAGAAACATTCAGGTGCCTATCGTCACCTGCATTTCTCACAGTCTAGATTCATTGCAAGGGCAGTAAGGACAAGTCTGGAGAACTATTTAGCTTCACTTAAGTTACAGAAGAGAAATAAACGTCAAAGATCTTTGTTTTTTATCTTCATTTCATTAACATACTTTAACAAGGCAATTAAGGAAGCTGTGCTCCCTTGCTCTCCTCCTTCCCTGACCCTCCCCTCACTCTGCTACTTCTCCCCACCCCAACCAGGATGGGAACTGAAGGTGCTGAGTGACAACCAAATCTGTGCCTCCCACAAACCGTACAGACACCATAGACAGACAGTTCTGGTCATGACCCATGAGGTTTTGATGTTTTTGATGTGGAATCATATAAAAGATCCCCCAAAAAAATGCAAAGAATGCTATAACAAGAAACTTAAGCTTCATAAGCTTAAGAAAGCTTAATAGTTTCAGTCTAGAAGGGAAGCATGTGTTTTGAAGAATGAGAACTCATGAAATGAGAAGACTCATTGAACTTCAGTAAAACAGAATCCAAAGGACATCTGTCAATTAATTCTTCTCTGAAACAAGTATCCTTCACTAAATATTTGAACTTTTTTTTTTTTTTTTTAAAGTGATGGAGATTTTTAAGCCAGTAACGGAGATTTATCTCACCAAGAAGAAGCTATTCCAGTTACTTTCAATTTGAACGATTTCCCCAGAATGAGCAGTCACCAGAGTGTCCCCCAAAGACTTGTGTTAGATTCTCTATCTCCTGAAACTGGTAGATCAAAGTTAGGTGACTCTAGTAATACAGAGGGCCAGATGGAAGAATCACTGGATGTCTTTTATGCAGGAAGTCAAACCAGGGCCATATAGTGCCTTCTCATCTCAGAACCTGTGAAAATTCCTCATCAGTATTCATTCTTGTGCTTAGCAGCCTGTTAAAACAAGATCTTAATGAAAATGGCTTCCTAAGATAATTAATTATTCTTTTAAACTATACCATCTTTAACTTGTCTGGTAAGAATATAATTTTATACTATAGCCCACCAATGTTAATTTTTTTTATAAAACACTGAAACAGAGAAGATAGTATGAGAAAATAATTATATCAGGCTTTAGGACTGCAAAAACTGAAAAATCAAAAGTGATAACATTTCTAGGGTAATGACTGTAAGGGGAACAGAAAATGGCATAAAGTATATCCATTTTCATGACAAAGGCAGTAATGAGAAAAAGTGCAAAACTAATCTGCTTCTGAAGTCTGCACTATCTGTTCCTACATCAATTATCTATTCTGTTCACATAGAAAAAAATTTCTGTGATTACAGAGAAAATCCACTCTGAGAGTCCATCCTGTTGTCTTATAGTTCTCTTCAGGACACAACGTGTTACGTCCTTCTATAGTATTGCTCGGGTATAGTCTAACAGTTCCTCTCATCCAATCCCTGCCATGAGTGTATCTCCTTGAAGAACACAAATTATGAAAAATCCAGTCTCGTTCATTTATCGATTATATTCCAGGCTATCGTAACAAGAGTCTCACTTACAGATGTTTCTTACTGCTTTGCTTCTAGTTCTACCAACATATTAAAAGCCATAGAGGAGACAGATCTGACAATTTTTATACTTCCTCACACTATCAGATGCTTAGTGAAATGTTCTAGGTCATGAACATCAGCAAATTACATGTCATGATGTATTGTCTGAACTACCAGATAATCAGGTTACATTTCTTTTTCTATGAAAACCATGTACCTTGACTGATATTGAAATTTAAATGCAATAAATAAGATACAGTTTTTCACCATCTGTGTAGTAGTCATGTTAAACTATGAAATTCTCTTAGCTATTTAAAGTAATTATTTTCTAAAGGCCAGTCATTTTTCATGGAATTTTGTTTTTATTTTTTAATCTGTTAGGAACCTCTTTTCCTTCCTGAAAATATCTCTTCTTATTCTCACTTTTTACTTTTTCTTTCTTTTCTTGCTTTTATCATGCAGCCTTTTGAGTATAACAGTAGCTGCAACTCCTTTCCATCTTTTGTAGTTTCTTCATTGAAATTAGCATTCAAGCAGTAGAAATAAAAAGCTTCCTCTATGCTAACTTCAGAGTATGCATTCATTTATAGCTTGTGCATTTTATTCCTTCACTGTTCGGCACCTTCTCAGTATGCATCTACTTTCATTTGGGCTTTCAATTACACACCATTTCATCACAAGCAGAACTCTTCATTACACCGTGTTCAGATCAAACAGTAAGTCACAAAAGATCTTTATAGACAGAGAACACTGCATTTAATATGTATGGGATAGAAGAAGATTTTGCACATAAACAGGTCTTTAGCCATAGGTAATATAATTCCAGAAATGATTTTTAGAGAAAATGTTTCAATATTCTATAGATCAATACATTATTTCCTTTAAAATTATACATATGCAATTTAATACCATAATAATATTCAAAATTAAAGCCTTTCCAATGCAATTAACTATTTAGTTTCTCATGTCTTATAACAAAATTTATCTGACCGCATCATTCTAAAATATAGAATTCAGACTACAGTATTCCATTGTGCAGAGTAGGTCTTCATATATTCATAGAAACACTGCTTTTTTTAGACACTATGAAGCATGCTCTACTCAAAGGCAACTGAGTTTAAAGAAAAGAACCAAAATGTTTCACTGAATTTGATTCAATTACAAGGAATTACAAAACAACATTACATTTTTAGTTATTTATAGAGTAAAAGAGCCTTTATCGTATCAGCTTGTGCAAAAAAGCAAAAATCATAAGTGGGCAGTAAATTACAAGAAATTTCTCCTCTTCATCTATCTGTCCTCGATTGCCACAATCGACAATTTCACCACTTCTTTTCTACTGTATTTCCCCCTTCCTGTATCATCTCTTCATCACTTAAAAAGTAAAATCTTGGCATCAAGAAAATTCATCCCCTTGTAAGTTTTCCTCCCTTTAGCCTGGTAAGACCTTCAGATTTAGACAGCATCTTCAGGAATTATCCTAACCTCAGTTATTTATATTCATGTTAATACACCATTGACTATAAACACATATATGAACACACTTACACATGGACCCATCTGCATATCCCCCTCTTGGAGCCAGTCTTGAACTCTCACCATATGCCTCCCTGAACTATGAGTGTGGGTTGGAGTTAAAGCAGTGACAGCGAGCATGTTCTTAGATGTGAAATTGCATTACAGGAAGACACAGTTCAGCTTCTTTAAATAATATATGCAAATTTAATTTAGCACATTTCTTAAGACAAAGTGTCTGAGCAACAGGGGAGTAGCTGGACCTGAAGCTCCGATGTGCCGTGGTGTGACCGGCACCACTGTGTCTGCCTGAGCTCCTTCTGCAGCTCCACGCTAACGTGGCTTCCAGCCCTGCAGCGCTTCGGCAGCCTGGATACGAAGGAGATGGAGCCCAGCCATGTCCCACGGCTATCGCGGCCCTATTGTTTTCCCTCAGCTGCTTATAATCACTCATAAGTCTGTCAAGATCCTTTCTGAAACACAATTGTGGGAACAGAATTTTAGCTTTTGAGCCATTTCGCTCCATGATAAATAGCACTGCTCTTTAAAGCTTGGAAAGAAAGAATATTTTTATGACCTCACCGGAGTTCTTTGCCAATGTCACTCTGACGCTGGTGGAAAGGGCAAAGTATCACATTCTGTACATCTTGTTAATCCTTTCAGCACTTGTGCTTAGGAGTCATCTATAAATAGCTCCTGCTCATACCAAATGGAGAGATGCTGATAGGCATCTATGGCTAGGGTCTGGGCACCTAACAGAAAACTCCTAAATAGTACTCCTTACCACTTGGCTATGCCACTGATGTGTATTTCTGTTTAACCGAGACTGGTCACTCATGAGTCATATCTACAGTAGGCACAGATGGGGCTGCCACTCAGGGACAGCCAGCCGACTCCTCCAAAACCAAGCAATGTGCTGATGGGGTGCATCAGCAGGAGAATCCCACGCAGAAGTAACGCACATTGCAGGTGTGATTTAGGTACTGCAGGCTCATGCAGTGCTGATTACATTGCACACTTTGCTCCGACAGTGAAAAGAATGCAAGTTTTACTGGGGTTTGATTAAGATTTAACAAAACAAATTTTAACTCTGGTCAGTTATGAGTCTTTCATAGTATTAGTTCTAAAATGTATCTTGTGTTAACTTTCAAGTTTAAACTGTATATTTGCATACATACAATATAGAATGGCAAGTGGAAAATAAAATTACTTTGGGTTTTTTTTTTGCAGGAAATATAGCACTTTTCTCCAGAACCTTGAAGAGGAAAGAGTCCACTCTTGCCAACTGCAGTGTGCCATGGAAACAGGACTTATTAGTCACTGATAGTCAACATTCAGTTTCCACTTGTTGGATGAGTTGAAAGTTTAAGATGAAACATTTTCTTCTCTTGAACACAGCAGATGTTTAATCATTAAACCAACAAGGCAAGGTTGTTGAATTACCCCTCTAAAACCTTGATTTATGCTGTGGCAGATTGGTGCAGCTATTCAAACAGTGAATCAGAAATCAGACTGTCCTTTCTGGGGTTCTAATTTCTGGGCTTGGTGTTAATGAAATGGGACAATATTTAAGAAAACTGTTTAATGATAAATAGTCATTAAACGCTACTCCTAACCAATGTCTTTGGAAAGATACCAGTGATTACAGAGATTCAACTGACTTACTTAACAATTAGATTTGCAACCTCAGTAGTAAACCAACAGAAGGATAATCTAAGGCAGAATCTTTAATGCAGACTCTTCAATAATCAGTATCTTTAGACTGGAGATAGTAAGCAATTGAGCAGAAGTCTCCTCAGATGATTTGTATTGTCTACTGTCATGCAGGTCACTGGAATATAGATATGTACAGCAGCAACAGTGAAAACACTCTTATGTTTTCAGGGAGGAAACAGATGGTCCTGACGACAGTCTGGGACAGCCACATTCATTCTTTCAGCAAGACAGAGCGAGAAAAAAAGAAAAAAAAAAAGGATGGGGAATGTGGAATGTAGCACTTAAAAGACTTCAGTCAGGGACACACAGCTAAGACCTCCTTGTGCTAAGTCTCATTTAAATATTAGCAGCCTTTTATCAGATGCACCTCCAATCCCACTGTAAAAGAGGGAGTTACAGTTAACGACAAATGGGTGCAAGAACAAGAGTGCAACTGCAACATCTTTCTGAGCATGCGCTTAGAAGAAAGTCACTGACACGTACAAGAAACTTAATTGGCGCCAAATGTTGCAGAGAAGAGGGCACTTTAAGGTAGGCTTTCAGAAAGAAGGGAGTTTTCCTGGTGTTAAAAACAGTCCCTCCTAAATGTTACTGTAACTGTAGGAGAATGTAGAGTGTGCATGCGTGGAGACTCATAGAATCATAGAATACTTAACGTTGGAAGGGACTTCCAGAGGTCATCTAGTCCAACCCCCTGCACACGCAGGGTCCCCTAGAGCATGTGGCACAGGGTGGTGTCCAAGCGAGTTTGGAAGATCTCCAGAGAAGGAGACTCCACCACCTCTCTGGGCAGCCTGTTCTAGGGCTCTGTCATCCTCACTGGTAAGAAATTCTTTCTCAAGTTCCTGTGGAACTTTTGGTGCCTCAATTTGTGGCCGTTTCCTCTAGTTCTATCACTGGCCACCACTGAGAAGASGCCAGYCYCHTCMTCCTCRCTSCCTGTCTTGAGATATTTATATACATTAATCAGGTCCCCTCTCAGCCTTCTCTTCTCCAGGCTGAACAGGCCCAGCTCTCTCAGCCTTTCCTCATAGGGCAGATGTTCCAGACCCCTAATCATCTT
>PTEX01000129.1:1165209-1218716 GCA_003342815.1 Eudromia elegans | reverse complement strand
GGTGTCAAAAGCCTTGCTGAAATCCAGATAGATGACATCCACCGCTCTGCCCTCATCTATCCATCTAGTCACCCCATCATAGAAGGCTATCAGGTTAGACTCATGCTACGGGGGAGCTTGAGGCAGGAATTTATCATGGAATTAATGAACAAGTGGTAGACTTTTGATGCAGAACATGGAATTGAAAAAAAAAAAATCAAGCGTATTTTTCTTAACATTCTCCCAGCTTATGACCTGAAATTTGCTTATGCTTTTTCACTTGGGTACTTCTCAACTTCTGTCTTTAGTGGTTTCATCAGCATGGTCTCATGGATACAACAGGGATTCATGGGCATCTCTTTTCAAAGGCCTTTGCAAAGCAGATCAGCTTTGTTACTAGCAGTTTTAGTAGACTTGAAAGATAAATATGATACTGAATACAGAACAACACCATAAAGAAAAAGCGTTATATACATCCTCCAGAGTTCCCATGTCCACTGCTGAAAATTTCACCTGAAATCTGAGCCCAGTTGTCCAGTTCTTCTTCACAGTAACAGCACTTGAAATCCTCCTGCTGATCAAAGTCTCTCACTAGATAGACTCCTGGCTCATCCTAGAGCATTTTTTTTCATAGAATATGTTTTTTAATGGTTCTCAACATATATAGAAGAGCCATTTGCTCACATCTCTTCTTCAAGAAAGCTAATGAGATCACAGGTGAATCTAAGCATATTTTCTTGGCTCTTGCCAGCAGAGATACACACTAACTATGACAATCTATGACAATTTATATGACATTTTCAAGACAAGATCCCTAAATATAAACTCAAGATTGAGACACAAAAGTCTACAAATATCATATGCAGATCAAGTGAGCAACAGAAGTTCTTAACCAGTCTGTGAAAAATTTTACAATGGAAAGGCTTTATTTATTAATGATAGTTTATTATTCATGCCATTTTAATGGACTTTTTGCCATGAAGGAATCCAACAAGCCCTTTGCTTTAGCAAAGAAGTCATTTACTAGATTTCCATGGATGTGCTTTCCATTCTTCCGCAATAGCTATTCTCTGAAGGCTTAAACTGTTTGTTCTTTAGCTGTGATGTGGTTAAAGAAATGCCGGGGAAGTTTATTCATGGTTTATTAGTACTGCAGAGGCCCCAAAGCAGCAAGATAACGACCAGACTTCCAAAAAACAGGCTTCCAATCTTCTTCTTGGCCAGCTTCCAATTAAAGGGAGAGCATGACAGTCAAGTTGCAACTACAACTACTTCAGAAGGACTAGGGAAAAAAAAAAGAAAGAAAAAAAAAAAAAAAAGTAGCTATAACAAAGCCAGGCAATCCTATTCCAGTCTTACATACAAGAAAAAGAAAAAGATTCTAAAATGCAATTTGCATATCATCTGTACTACATTTCATCACACTAAATCCAGACTGGATCTCTAAGAATATTTTTCCCCAAATGATGTTTCAAGTTAATCTTCTGAGACTAAAAGACAAGCTACTAACTCACAGCATTGCACTGCTTCCTACTACCATAAACTTTCTCCCCGAAAAATATTGATAATTCTGTCATCTGTGTTCCCCTTGTTATCTTTTTGATAAATGAGTCCACTGCCTTCCCAACTTATTAAGGCATTCAAAGCCTCCTTTGGAACACTAGGAAGAACATATCTGATTTACTTAAAAATATTTCTGAAGCCATTTGCTGAAACAGGGAATTATTTTAGAGAAGACTGGATGGACTTAGGCTTGAAGTTTCTGAGATATCAAAGTTTGTTTTCTGATGTAGGAACATCTGTGTTTCCTCCTTCAGAGCCAACTGCCAAAGAGGTTCCTTTCCAAGGTTAATGCTTGTTGATCTCCAGGATGTTTTTGGATAAAAATGTGCTTTAAAATATTGGTTTGTTGATGAAAAGCAGCTCCGCTTCTTGTGAAGGCGTGTCACATTTTTAGCAGTCCCTGTCACTGTGATTTCTATAAAGGAACATAGATACATCAGACAGCACTACTCTATTCATAGATAAGTCTATGGAGAGGAGGAGATTGATAAGGGAAAGGCCATGAGGCCTCTGCAAGATGGATGCACCCACTTCCAAGAGCTCAGGAGCAAGCTCTTGCAAGCACCCAGCACCTGCTTGCCTGTTACTTCTCCATATTGTAGAGATGAAAGCAGAGAGATTTCAAACAAGACTGCCTGCCCAGCCATTTCAGCACTTCACAGTGCAAGAAAATTCCTTTTATATAAAAACTTCCTGTAAAAAGGTGGCTGCATGACATTTCTGTTGGCCGTACACACTTGTCACCGTTTGACATTCAGGCGACCTTTTTTCTTTTCCATAATATGTGCAATGTCAGGAATAATGACTTTGCCGTGGATCCAAGCCCTACAAATATGGGCTGTTGAGGTTCTTTTAAGAGCATTCTAAAATATGAAACTTTAATTAATGTGGTATGATGAAGATTAGGTATCAATATTTCACCTGTAATCTTCTTCCTTCAAAGGAATAAAAGTGACTCTGTGACAACTGTGCAATCGCAAGCAAAAATCTGGTAGCCTGATAGGTAGAAGGTATTTACTTTTCATATACACTGCTCCTCACCATCTCACTGTCAGAATGTTTTTGTAGAGCTGTCAGGAGGGAGACCTGAGGTAAGGATTCATAAGATCTATATTTAAACAGGAGATTGGATGTCACAGATGCTTATTCTTAGGTCCTCCTAATGAGGTCATGAAGAGTTCTGTTTTCAAAGGCAGTATTCCTAATATTCACAAATTATAATTGTGAGATCTGATGCTTCTGGAGTGCTGTCTTTGCAGAGAGCGTTATCTCTGTAGTTATTAATCTAAAATATTAATCTGCCAGGGTCTAAAGTTAGGCACTTAAAATGTACATTCCGTTATGTAAGAGTGCTGGGTGCCAAGTACTGGGGGGATTTGTAGATAGCTGCTGTCATTCTGCAAAACCGTTTTATTCATTTAGAAGAGTACTTGAGTATCTGGTTTTCATCCCTGCCTCCTAGACTTTCTCCAGTTACATTTTAACTTTTAAAAACTACTTTTAAGGTTCATTTAAGATGCCTCATGCCTTTGAATGTACATCCAGCTCTTAGGACTTCAATATGAAACTATTGTTCAACACATTCTGTCCTTTAGTTCAGTGGAATTGCAGCTAGACTTCAAGTTTTGGCCTGATAAAACCAGAACATACTCAGCATTCATTAGAAAGGTCACAGGAAAAAAAGTTCGGAGAATTAAGATTTTTGTTTTTTCTTCAGTGAGGGCAGAGGCAATCAATATAGCAGTGTTTCCATGTTCCCCCTATAATGTATGGAGACTTTTTCTAAAGTAAAAATAAATAGCAACCCTAACTAAGGAAATATTATTGCACAGTGTTAAAAATCAGTTCATATGCTATGCACTGCATTTCCTCCATTCAAGTTTATGCTCTTAGGAAAACCTTAAAGTAAGTAAATCCAAAGCAAAGGTAATTTAAGTAAGTCCAAAACATTTAGTGCTGTGCTATATATAGTTCAATTCCTCTTTCTCATTACTTCAATCCAGAACTGGAAAGTTTAAAGCCTTAAAGCATATGGTTTCTCCCTTCCAATAAGGAATGAAAGATGAAGTGCTTAAAGGCCTTACATCCTACAGAGTATCCCCAGCTGCTGATATACTATAATCAGCACACTTGTTTTATATAGAAAGAAATGGATGATGGGGGGATTCAATCAATGTTAAAAAGTGGGAGTAGAGTTTATAAGAATGCTTGCATCTAGCCCTAATTTGCTTGCACATAAGCTCACAGTAACCTGCCAACATCATATAGAGCTAGCAAATATCTTACAGAGAAATTGGGCACCGAGCAACACAGGTAATCTCCTACTGGAGGCTCTGCAGCCTAATTAGACATAAACACCTAAGACCAAGGACTAGAATGTGGTGTGCAGATTTTGAAAGGTATGAAGGGTGGGAGTAGTTCAATGAAGAGCCCTTTAATCTATGTTCAAGCCTCTGGAGTTTCTTTCTGATTGAGGAAGGAGTAACCTAAGTCTGTGCCTAAGTATAAGGAGCATCCTGAAAGGAGCAGGATGCTCCTTTTGGAAGAGCTCTATTTCTCAGCTCCCTCCTTCATAGACTTCATGCTATTGCCAGGCACTCTCTTTACAACTAGATCTCCAC
This sequence comes from Eudromia elegans, assembly GCA_003342815.1. Classification (NCBI taxonomy): domain Eukaryota; kingdom Metazoa; phylum Chordata; class Aves; order Tinamiformes; family Tinamidae; genus Eudromia; species Eudromia elegans. The sequence continues at coordinate 1,214,553 of PTEX01000129.1, read as the reverse complement.
AGTCAGCTGCCTTGTTTAATATCAATAATGCCAACTGGTTTAACATCAAAGAGGCTGGAGAAGACAAAACATTAGAAGTCACTCAAAAGCAGGACAAAGAAGAGATTCTGTGGAGAATTTAAAGAGATATTGGTTCATTATTTAGTAGATACATGCCTTTAGAAAATTAGTCGTGGAGTTTTGCCAGAAGCGATAAAAGTGATAATTTCCCTCATTTGAGACCTCACAACTCTTTTTTTTCTTGGCATCAAACGACTAGTGCTGGCTACTTGCTGATTACAAACTTGCCTCTCTCTGATTACAGGCATGCATCTGCTTTGTAGATGATGCAAAATTATCAGGGAGATAAAGAAAAAAGGCAGAGGAAAAATCTGTGGCAATTTCAAGGCAGAATATGCGTTGCAGACAAGGCTACGTATGACAGAGAATTGACCTCCCTGTTGCCGATTTCAGACACACTTGGGGACTGTCTATTTCTGGAAACATAACACTACACTCAGCTAACCGCAGGGTGTGATAGGAATGTGTTTAAAAGTCATTTCCAAATTATTTGGGGGAACAATGCAAGGCAGCACATGGTTTCCTTCCTGAATTGAGTCTTGCCATTATCAGGAAATATCACACTGGCCACAAAATTATAAACAACGGCTGATTTTAATGAAATAAAGGAAGCTTTGTGCCCTTTTGCTTCTGCTGTAAACACTACACAAAGGAAACATGATGAAGCCCAGAAATTTTGTCTGCTTAAATAAAGCCTTCAGTTAATTGATCTTCAAGGTCAATTCGTGCCTTTGGCTGTGATGCTGTGGCCTATTTGCTATTGCTGAATTAGAGCCTGAGGTCACCAACCAATCCCACTTTCCCAAGGAATTTCATGGAAAGACTATTTGAAAAAAAAACCCCAACAGCAAGCGCTACCAGAGCATTACTATTACAAAATAGATGTGCACATTTTAAGTGATGGGAATATTTTTAAAGCCCCTCTCATATGTACCAGGATGTCTGTTGCTCTCCTTCACCCTTCCCCATGCTTAAGGCTTGAGGTTCAGGGAAAGAGGAAGCACAAGAGGTAGCAAAGGAGTAATTTATCATAAGAAAGGCATTAAATGCCATAAAATGGTGAGCCTGGCAATGTTGCCACGTTTTCTTTCATGATGAGGCCTCAGTCGGATCTCGCCCAGCAACAAGCATCAGCGCTGGTGTCCGGTCCCAAGAGGAGGCCTGCTCCTCGCCACGAGTCCAGGAGCAGAGGCAGCGCCTCTGGTGGGGACCTGCAGCCCACCAAGGGGACAGCGCTTGGGCCCGCAGGGATGTCTGTGATGTCTGTCTGCACGGGCACAGGCAGACAGACATGAGCTCACTGCCCATGCGTGAGCCAACCTCCATCCTGGAGCCACGTGGCCTCATCAAAGCAAATCTCTGCCAGCCTACGGCACCCACGCTCAGCAGGACAAGTTGAGATGAACTCGCCTGCGTCCACACACGTGCCCTCGATGGACATCACGCAGAAAATGTCTCGGGCACTGTGGTGAGGCACCTGAAATGGGCAGGCTGGACTGCAAATGCTGGTGTGTTGATGATGAGGGGAAAAAAGCATCACCAAAGCTGCTGATCCACCACCCTTCATTAAGGATAATGTGGGCAAGCAAGAAACGGAGTGGAAAGCAGGTAGTGCTTCCCAGGTTGAAACAGGTGCCACGCGAGAAGCCACCTCCCTAACCCTAAGGGCCAAGCCACCTTTTTGCTCCTCAGCGAGGACAAACTTGCAGGAGGGCACTGGTGGTGGCTGGTGGAAGTGCCTAAAACCGCGAGCAAATAAGCACTGCCGAAGCCCGGAGAGGCTGGCAATGAAGCAAAGAGCAGCAGCGCAGCCCCGGGAGCAGGAGAGCCCCCAGCAGAGCCCTGGGGCCCGACGCAGCGAGGCTCCGGGAAGGGAGGACACTGGCTCCCTGCCACGTGGAGCGCCCCTGCGGGGACCGGACCGGGCCTGAGCCCTGCTCTGTGCATGCGGGCGTCAGCAGGAGTGCTTCCCTCCTCCCACCCCAATACCGCCTCACAGCACTGCCTGAACAACAGCCATGTCTGAGCAGCTTGTTTTTCCAAACGTGCCTTTAAAAAAAAAAAAAAAAAAAAAAAAAAAAAAAAAGAGAGAAAAGAAAGAAAAGATTCCCCCGGAGCATGGGCAGGATGAAGATGCTGTGGCTTGATCTAAACACTTCCATCCCTGCATCCCACCCCCCACACCCCTGCGGCAGCATCTCCCGCAGGATCTCCCTTACCTTCCAGGCCTGGGGGCGGCTTCCCGCGGGTCCATGGGCTCTCCTGGCCGGATCCCTGCAGGCACCGGCGGGGGGATCCCCAGCCCGGCACAGGGGCGGCCGCGCGGGGAGGAGGCGGCGGCGGCGGGGAGGGAAACCCCAGCTTCTCCCTGCCGTGATGCCAGCCTGGAAACCTGTTGCTAGGGAAACCCGGGTATTTCCTCGGCCGCGGCCCTCGGAGCCGGGAAGGGAAGCGAAGGGAAGCCGCAGCGCTGGGGATGCAGCACGGACACAGCCAGCGCCCACTGACCCCCGGCAGCAGCGGGACGCGGCCAGAAGCGCCTCTGCCTCCCCCTTACCCACCCCCCAAAAAGAAAAAAAAAAATATATAAAAATATATATGCGGCTCTCGGGCAGCGAGTCTGCTGGAGCGGGAAGAGGCCGGAGCTCCCCAGGGAGGCTGCAGCAGAGGTTTCGGGGAGGGAGGGAGCACTGCTGGGCACTGCAGGATGGAGGGAGAAAACCTAAGAATGAAAACTAAAATAAAAATTAAAATTGAAGGATTTTGAAGGGTTTTTGCATCTCTGGGAAGAAATGACTTTTCATATGAAGCTTTTTTTTTTTTTTTCTTTTTATGAGGTCTGTTGGGGAGGGAAGGAAAGGGATGGATAGATTTTGCCCTATGTGAGGCAGAGCCCCAATAAAATTCACTCATTTATTGACTCAGGGACTTTTCTAAAAAGAGAAATTGAAATTCAAATGAGAACTGCCAACTCCGATGACCCGTGTTATGCAGGACCTCAAAGGACACCATTGTGTCTAGTCTAACTTTATTATCTCAGAATCTATGAAGCTGGTAAAAGAAATCATAAGCAGATTTTGTCTGGACAAATTGATAGCACAGTCTCGCTTTCTATAGGGATTATCTTAGTGTGCTGATAGAAACTTTTGGACTACAGAGAGCAGTGGCATTAAATTGACTAATTCAGATGCAATTCTCCCATCATAGGCCCAACATAAGAGCACACCAGTGCCCAGGAAAGATTGCAAGAGAAATTACAGTGCCACTCAAAGACTGCCTCCTATCCCTTCAGTTACAAAACTGCTTTGCTTGGAATTAATAACTAATCAATGCCAAGAATTTTGACAGAGGCCCTGTGTTAAGGTAATCGCGCTGCTAGTGAGGCTTTGAAACATGAAAGTTGTATTGCAGACAGCTCCTTTTCGCTCTGGAGAGCGCCGTTTCTCAGATAACAGAGACCTGCCATGTTTTTCCAGGGCACATTCACCTCAGAGTCGATTCCCTTTGTGCAGATTCGAATTGTCTTTGACTGAGCAGTTCTCTTTTGCAGTTGGTTTGCAGCAGGAAAAAAAAAAAAAAAAAAGGTCTCTTAATCTGGACTCTTGTGAGACTGCTTTATTTCTAAATCCTTTCATTTTCAAGCTGTTAATTTAAACAGCATTTTATAATAAAAGTCAAAATTAATTTGACAATTTCAAGACATGTGTTTGTTCCACCAAATTTCCCTTCAAACACTGGAAATTAACTTTTTCTACCCAGGGAAATGTTTGAAGTTTTTTTTATATATTCTTTGTTGCAAAGAGAAAAAAAAAAAAGAAAAAAAGAGGCATGATCATATATACGTTTTGATGATATTAGCGATGAATTCAATCTGTATCTTTTTGTTCAACCTAATGAATCAAGACCTGCTGACAGTAATGACTTGCAAGCCATCACTCACATCACTTATGACTGGAGTCGTTGGGAAATTCCAGAAAGGGCATTTTCCTCTCTCAGAAAGGGAGGTTCTGCTAAACAGAAACTTTATGGGGAACCCCAAATTTCATCAGAAAGACTCCTACTTTTGTTCAGGAAAAGCAGAAAGTCTCCATCAGAGGGCGGGCGCAGCGCTGACGGCCCTGGCTGCGCCTGCTGAAGCCCCACTGAGGGTCCTTGGCCTGTAGCCACCACGGGCACCCCAGCACCATGCCACCATGAGGGCACTCGTCTGGCTTTGCTCTCTGACCTGCTCGCCCTTCGGCTACCGAAGCAGCAACTCCAAGCACGCCCATGCAAAGGGAAGCAAAGAAGTGGTGCCTTCACCTCAAGGACACCCTGAAAGTCTCCAGGACCCTCAGTGGCCTCTCTGTCCCAGTGTACCCCTCCACAGCATTGAGTCTGAGCAGCCTCATGTGCCCTGCTCCAAAATGTGTTTTTTAAAGCAGTCTTTCTACATACAATGCTTCCATTTGTTCTGTGTATGGTGGCCTGTGCTCAAAGTCCACCATCCACAGATAGAGTGTCACTTCACTTGCAATCTCTCATGAAGTTGCTTTGTGGTAGAAGAAAGCACCACTATCATTATGTGTTTGTGCCAACAGCACTCAGGAACTCCAAGGAGAGTCCTGACTGACAATTTCTTCCTCATGAACCTTTTAATCCTATAAATAACCAACACAGGCTGCATGGCAGTATTTTATCCCAGTGAAAGCACTTCAGGTTTCAACACGTGTCCATTCTTGGCTTGATTATCATCTAAAACACCAGCACACTGCCATCCCAGCATAAAAACTGATGCTACATTAATAATTGTAGCTAGCTTGGATGGGAAGAATTGCAGAAAAACTAAAAGAGATGGAGAGAGTTTGTCTCCAAATATATCTTCCCATAGCAGTTACTATGGTTTTGTACATTCCTGTGGATGTTTGCCTCATCGGCATTAAAAATTGCAATAAAACATCAAAGCCACCAGCCGAAAAATAGGAAACTATTTTCTAGGTACCTACACTGTGTACTTGCTCCAGGGTTTCCATGTGAAGATATACCATGGGTATTATTTTTCAGTCTATTAGATCTTCAGTCCCCCTACACCTTGACCTGCAAGGTATGTTCTTACATTTTGCCGTATTTCAGCAGGACTGAAGGCTCTCTCATGGAAGAGGAAGACATATGCTGCATGTCTATGTGTTACATATGCATGTGCACAGATGAAGTATCAGTAATTCCTTTTCTCTTGCTTTTTTTCATATTTTTTTCATGTCTCTCATATGCAGCATGAGAGATGAGCCTACAATTTAATAAATACCTGTGAAAATGTGAAGAGTGTTTAATTGAATTTAGGGAAAGTTATAACCTATCACCTTCCTCAAGAATTCAAGTCACTGTGCTGAAAAGGGGACCTTTTTATGCAGTTGTCACAATTTTAGCTGTTGCTTTAATAAATTGTTTCAAAAAGTAATTTGCAGATCCGACCTTTTATAGAGATAATATAATTTATTATTGTTGTCATAAGCTCAGTATAACACACCATTCTGCTACTTCTGATGCTTTCTTATACCTAACCTCAATCTTTACTAACATTTGAGCACCCAAACAGTTCTGAGTCACATCAGCGGATTACAACTATGTCTTCACATATTTGATTTGTAATTACAGTATGCTCATGGAAGTTTAAGTGTTTATTATATTTACAGAACATAGCACCGACTCAGTCATCTCTTAAAACTTACTACTGACCTTCATTGCCTCACAGGGTTAAAAAAAACACAATAGTGGAGGGGAAAAAAAAAAAAAAAAAAAGTAGTTCAAAGCTTTCTTTTAGCAGTTCAGTGAAATTTAAAGTGGATTCTGTCCGTTTTCAGAAACACCAGACATAGCCAGAATAAGACCCATGGAGTACAAAGTACACTAGAAACATTTGGACATTTCTTTATAACTTTTCAGCCACAACTCTTGCAAAGTTCACGAAAGTGAAACTGTTCATGAAATGCCAGGAAAATGGTGACTTTTTAAGCTCCCAGTTTGTCAGTTCCCAGGAACTCACAATGAAAGACCAGGGGTAAAATGAAGAATAGAAGGGGCATGAAAAGAATTAATGCTGGGTTTTTAAGGTGCTATTTTTTTGTCATCGGTGCTCAGATGACAGGTGACCTTATAAAATCTACCCAGTGATAAAGATTTGTATTTGCAACTTTGGCTCACATACAACAAAAGCATCAAGTCTGAAGTATTTTTAATCAATCTACCTGGAGAATGTCACAAGACTTAGGTACTTTCATCATTTATCTCGTGCACCCTTTCATCTCTCTCCTACAAGAAGGATTCAATTTACTGAGCCACAGCAAAGAACCGTGCAGAATTTTATCAGAGAGCTCTATGCAATAACTATGTGCTCCTTCACTGGCAACCAATGGCAGCGATCCAGCCACTAACATATGCTGTGGCAACCGTAACACAACATGGGAGTGATGGACTGGGCTGCGGGGTGAACGGAAGTGCTAAGCAAAGTACGCAGTAGGCACAGAGAGCTATTCCTGGTTTATCCACGCCAGGCTATTTTTAAGTTTTTGGAGGAAACTTGAATGGCTCACCTTGATACAACCCCTCTACAGCTTTCCATCACTTTTGAGAACAGTGGAGCACAAGCACGTACAAAATACTTCCCAGATCCAGTGTGAACAAGCTGAGCAGGTGGGACTCACTGCAAGATTAGCATTCAAAGCACCATCTGCCTAAACTAGGGGCCAGCGTGTAGCTGCACTATTCTTGGAGCAAAGGAAGAACCAGGGAGCCACCAAGTTCTGCTCACTCTCTGGAGAAGGTCATTACAGCTCTGCTCAGAAGCCCAGCTCTTGACCTCCTTCATTCAGGCCGTCAGTAGCTTTGGAATAAACGCAAACTTGTGCTTGTGTCCCTGCCTCAGAACTTCTTTATTTACATACAGGTTGCAACTCCACCTCTTTCTGCAATCAAAGCAACAAGAATAGGACCAAACTTTTGCCACCTGAAACAACAGAATAAGGTGGGGCAAGATACTTCCCCTGCAGCTCTGTCACATTGGCTTAGCCTTCATTTTCTAAAGACAATCACAGATCAGTCTTTCATACTCTGTATACTTAATTGTTACCTTCTGCCAGGGTATGGGTGAAAGGGTGAGGAGAGGAAAGACAGTTTCAATCCTGACTTTGCCTCCTTGAGGCTCTCAGCTGGTTTCAGGCCAGAATGAGTCAGATCCTAGATGACATCCAGTTTCTTATCACTTTGAGCAGCTGTCTTCCTTATCACTTTCTAGCAGGCATGGACTGCCAAATTATTCCAGTGAAAACCCTTCCTCTCCATCATGTTCCTCACAGGCGGTTGCTGTGATGGATATTGGGGATGGATAATTCTTACTGCAGTTTCACATGGGCAGGAGGAGGCCACCACGGGGACAGATGCTCAAAGGCAGCACATTGCACCATCATCGTTGTCCTTCCCCACTGCTGCACTTGTGGGAGCTCGTAGGGACAACAAACGCTGAGTCTAAGCTTACAAAAATAAGAACAAGACCAACTGCAATGTCTATAAGCAACCCCCTTCATACACAGTTTCTAAAAGTTCTGCTTTAGGAGTTCAGGAGCTGGTGCCAGTCCCTAGGGATGCACCTGGGCTCAGAGGATAATTTTATCTAGCATAGGAGCCCAACGGACCTACGTGTGATCCAACTCAGCCAGTCCTGGGATGTGAATGGTCCTCGGGACAACGTTACAGCTGCATCAGCTTTGCTGCTGTGCTATTTGGACATATTATTGAGAATATTATTGAGCTGGCCTCCCAGCTACATTCTTGTCAGTAGGACAATTATGGAGAGCTAGTCATTTTATATCTGCAGATAACACTTAATCCATATTGCACTAATTCACATACCATGTTATGTTGCTGCACTGGCTCTGCCAGGTTCACATCAGCCACCTCTGTCAAGTCCCATAGGACACCAGAGCCAACGAGACCTCCTATTCAACATCATTTTTTGACCCTAGATGGCTGCACACAATATCGTAGCTTCCAGCACCAGCCAGGCGCCAGAGGAAAAGCAACAGAGCTACAGAAAGGCTGCTGGAAACAATATTTATCCTTCCTTTGCAGCAGCTGCTGAACTTACACTCTTTTGTTTTCTGCATCTGCACTTGCAGTGGGTACATGGGCAAACTCTTATTTAAATTGCCATTAGTCTCAGCGGCGCTAAGCTGGGGGAGGAGAGGTACAGTTAGAGCAGCGTGTTTTATGTTTATAGAAACGATAATCATGTTCAGAGAGCAGATTAACAGGGCTCTCTAATGACGGCAGCGAAGGCAGGAGATAAAGCTTTCATTTCCATAACGCATCGGGCAGACCCTTCTTTATTGCCGTCACAATCTGCTGCTGGCTCTAAGCACTTATTTTTAATTTTAAGTATTTATTATGCATTTGTCCCCTGCTGTCAAGGTGATAGGCTTCTGTTCCTTACCTGTCAGGAATACATTCAGTCTGCTCATCAACTTATGTGTGGGGAGGGAACAGAGCAAGGATAATACAGACTGTGACAGCCCAGTACAGTGTAAATCCCAGGAACAAACAGGAGCAGAGAGAGGAGCTACAACACAGGAACTGCTCTTAACCCTGGCAGTTGCATACAATGAGAAATTATCAATCCATCCACCACAATTACATTACTACATAATAACAGAGCTTTTTTTTTTCTCTCTCTCTTTTTTTTTTTCCAAGTGGATATTTAATTAACACATCCAAATTTGGGGGTTGAAGAGCAACAAAATCCAAGGAGATGCAGCATTACTGTCGTTTCTGCTTCCGGCCCCAAAACGCTGGTGTCATCCCAAGCTGCCAGCTGCCTCTTCATGGGACTGGTGATGAGAACAGCAGAAAAACCTGGTGGAGCCACCAAGTGCGTGTGGCACGGGGCAGGCTGCTCCAAAGAAGCATAGCGGGAGGAAATGTTCTCTTGATGGGTGGTGATGGGGCAAGTTAGCTTTAGATGAAAACAAACAGAAATTCACCTGCTAAATCTTACGGGGTTTTTTTCCTGCTATTCACTTGGTAGCCAAACTTCCTGTTATCCCACTGGCTTTATGAGTAATCAGCCTTTTTAGCATTTTTTCTCCCTTGTCATGAACCTAAGTAAAATTGCATCCATCTCAGTCATTACAAACTCAAAACAGTAACACTGGAGACAAAGGGAACTCTCAGTTCTGAGTTCTGGGCAATCTGATCTTTATCTTCTTTTAAACCTTGGCATTATAGCTATTTTATTCCTTGCCATGTTATAGTTTGCTATAAGGACATTAATGATCAAATCAGCTTCAAGATACACAAAGGAGCTCTACTAACTGAGATTACAATTTCTCCCTGCCCCAAATACCCATCATTCACTACCTCCAAAACATCTGCATTTTGTAGTGTTCCAAAAAATCTGTTCCTTAAGGAACGGTAAAACTTGCCAATCCCTCTAAAACTCTGCAACAAGGCAATGAGGGAATTCCTGTGCAAGGCAAGACAGGAAGCACTAGGAAGCCTCAGCTTCACAGTGACACATCAGTTCCAATTTCACAGCTGGCAGCCAGTTTGCAAGATCAGTATTGCGTTGTGATGCCTCCACAAACAAGGAGGGAGGGAGGGAGGGCTTCTCAGTGCAGCTCCAATGAAGCTTATGTCTAAGGGCAATTTAAAGCAATTAATAAACCATAAAGTGCTCACAGCAAGACCAGCATCACATCTCCTGCCATTTATGAATTTGCAGTGCTCAGTACTGTTAGTATGATTAATATGTGGGTTATTAATAAGCTAGAAGATTCACTCCTGTTCATCTTTCTTTAAAAATACCTGAGCAATCTGCAACTTATTGACATTTGGAATTATGGTTTATCTTGCTTCTTTTTTTTTGCTTTATTTGCACATGAATGGGTCAAATCATAAGTGTTTCACAGTGCTCTTTAAGGTACCACAGCTGTGGCAGAAACAGGCTCAAAGACCAACACTGGGCAGGTCGACATCCACTGCAAGGTTAACATATTTTCTGCTTTGAACAAATGGCAGCGGGGAGCTTCTGCATCCCCACCGAAATAGACGTGTCTGAAAGGAGACAGGGCTCTGCTATCACATGAGAACTCACACACTGCTGAGAAAGGCCCAGAGAGTTAGCAGAAAATCTCCTACTTTCCCAAGCAGTATTTCTATAAAGCAAGTATGACAAGGGCTTCGTGGGCAATGTTTTGCTGCCTTGCATTTAAGAAGCCATGTGGTGGTTACAGGCAAGCACACTTCAAGCTTTCTTTAAAAATGAATTACAGTATCCAGTCTAAATTACTGAAACTGGCCGTTGTCTATAATGACCCCTGAAGTTAAATGTGCCCTATAAGAGTTCTTTTATACAGAAAGCATGATATGAATTAACAGAAGAACTGAGCAAATTTGATTTGAGGTAAAGTCCTTAAAGCATTCAAACAGGAGATGCATTTAAAACCAGGTCTATTTAAATCAACTACATTAGGAGGGTCAGGAAGAGCAACACTTAAGTTGCACTTGCTACATTTATATTATCTTTTTTAAAAAAATAAAAATAAAACAACAGCAATTTGAGTCTATTTTGCTGGGTAATCATTCCCAGTATTGCACTGTTCATCCTGTTCATCCAGTTCATCTGCTGGCATTTCCCTTTGGATCTCTTTAGATCCAGACCGCAGTGGCAGCAGCATTACCCTGATGATATAGTGCTGCAATCCCAGCTACTGTGTATCATTAGAGGGAAATCATTTTAATGCTCTTGTAAACACCATCAGAGAGCCAGGAGACTATTTGTATTTGTTTTACTGACACCGACTAAACTGCCTTATTCCAACCCTGTCCATCAAATTAAGTATTGGACTGGGTTCAAAGTACGCTAAACCCTCCCACTCTGGGCTGGCTCATACTTTAATAGAAGCCTACATCCACTTTCTAGCACAGCTCCCGCAGGCACATCTATTGCAAAGAGGTGTATCGATAAGGTGCATTTTCTCCATCACACAGAAGACTGAAAATCTCAAGTTGGTGGATCCCACCAACTCCTCTAAAGGTTTATTGCAGGTTTTATATTTTATACTGTCAGAGCACAGCAGGTAGCTCATTTCTCCCGCACATGGAAAACGTAGATGTACAAAATGTTGGTTATTCTGGTTATTTAAAGAATCTATCACTTTTTCATTGTTGCTGTTAAATGCGGAATATATTTAGTCCAAACCCCTCCTTGCTCAGGTAGCTCTTATTTTTGACACAAGGAGGATGAGAAATCTTTGCAGGAGTGGTGATTGCCTCTGGGATTGCCTGATACAATCCCTACAAGCAGTAGTACAATTTTGAGGAAAAACTCCTCCCTTTCTTTGGAAGGACAAAATAATCAGTTCAGGTCACCACAACTCGTTATAAAGCACTGAGACATGAACTAACACGTGGCTGCTGAGTTGGGCTTTAGAAGGTCGCTCCTTCCCTTCCCCTCTTTGTGCTAGCAAGGCAAAGAGAGCCGAATTTGGCCTCAGACCTCTCAGCTGGCTGCAGGGAAAGGGAGGCCGCCTGGGAGCACAAAACGCTGCCGAGCCCAGTCTAAGGCCACACCTACATTAAAAATATTTGCCGGAAGGAGCTATGGTTATCACGGCTAGAAAGGCACAGAGGTAATTAACGCATACTCTCAGTGCTGAGCAAATGCCTACGTCTCCAGAAAAATGGCCAGAAAGAGGAGAAATTCGGAGCGACAGCCCACCAGCCCATTGCTTTTAGCCTTCGCTCTGGATATTTTGTGTTCCCTTTTTGTAAACAGTCAGTGTTCACAGCTCAGCTCCACCACTTATGGAAAAGCAAGCACTAGTGTGCCGCTGTTGCAAGCAAAAATTGAATTGCATGTCTAATAGTTTGGGGTTGTAATAGTTAATTGCAAGAGCTAACAAAAGTACCTCCTAGGACTTACACAGCAAACGTATACAGCAGGAGCTTCAAAGCCATCAAATATTCACAAGTACTTGTAACCTATTCACTTATGGCTAGATGCTCTCTCCCCTACCATGCTGGGCAGGAAATACCACTAGAATCAGCATAATTTCCCACAGAAAATGTTACTCAAGTTGAGTAAAGATGGCATAATCGAGCCCATGGAGAGAAAAAATGAAAAACCTCAGTATAATGAATGTATCTGAGAATATCCTAATCTCCTTGTGAAGAAAGAGTCATAATCTAAATACATTATGCATGATGAATTATTCAGCCAGCTATGTGTGCATTATCCTGGGAATATTTCTTTAGCTTTTAAAACTTCTCCCTTAGAACATCTACATCTAGTCTGGAAAAAAAATCACTTTCAGTGGCCAAATGCATTTTCAGACTCTCAACTGAAAATAAATTTAGAAATATTTTTTTTACTATTGCTTCCTATTGTAGCAACATTTAGAAAACCCAACAATATTTTATTATTACTCTAGAAACATCTAGGAATCCCAATAATAGTTTCTCATTTTGTCTAGCACCATATGCACAAAAAGTGTGACTATAGCACTGACAGATTCAAATATAAACATACTCAACAGTACAAGATTGCATGAATTTAAATCTAAGTCTCTACAAAGAAGAACTGATGATCGACTGGCCAGGCAACTATGTATGTTTGCCTCAAGACCATTTCCATAAAGAGTGGCATGTTTTTTATTGTCATATCTACCACGCAAAGTGACACAGAATTGCATTCTAGAGCTCTTTCAGCTCCCGACAAAATTCAAGAAGCTCAAGGAAAAGATCTATCTATCAAGATAGCTGGATTTCACTTTCCAAGTTCTGAAATTTTCTGAATAAAATATACCCGATATTACTTTTTCATAGATTTGTGCAGTCAAACTGCGCATGCCTAAATAGACAAGTATGCATCGAACTCATCACAAAAGGCAAAAAAAAAATCAGACAAGGCAACACACGTGAGATTCTCTGATCTTTGCTTCCTTCCCCTTCTTGCTTTGCTATGACAGTTGCTGAAAGTAGTCATGGAAAAAAGAAAAAAAAAAAAAAGGCAGCAGATCACAGGATGAAACAGCAAATAAAGCGGTTTCTCTTCCACTAACTCCTAGCTCTAACACAACAAAAGTGCTGTGCCATTCATAAGAATGGCATGTTCAAAACCCTTACCAAATCATTTCCAAAGAAAGAAAGAAAGAAGTAAAATGCTGCAGCTGTAAAGAAGAGACAAACGAAAAAATAAATCTTTTTATCCTTTCAAGCAAGGACAGAAGGTGTGGGTAAGAACTGCCATCACAACTGGGAAATGGAAAACAGCCATGGCCAATATTATCTCAAGCTTCAGTGGGAAACTCTGCTCTGTCTCTGCGAGAGAACATTTTGAGTCCCATTTAGAATTCTTACCAGTTTTATTTTGCTTAAAATGCTGTGATCATTCCCGGTTATTTTCTCAGTCTTAATTAAACCTTCATATCAGACTTTTATTAAGATAAAGGAGAAATGTATGCCTTCATTCCTCATTCTCTCAAACTTCATTCTCTCAAGGTTATCTTGCCAAATAGGATTGAATTTACTTAAAGAGAGATGGTAGAGAATACAGCAAAATCTACGAGAAACTTGTAATTCCACTATTATTTCTAAGATTACAAAAGATCATTGTATCTTACACCTGAGCAATCCAATTAGCTTGTTATCCAGGGTTTAAGCAAGCTAGAGATCGTGCTGGTGAGCTCGCCCTATTTCAACAGAAACTGTTTCATCTGCAAAGCAGTTTCACAGTGGCTCAGTAGCTGAGTCTGCAGCGTCAGCCTGAAACAAAGTATGGTCGGCTTTAAGTGTGGCATCTGATTCTTGAAAAACATGATTGCAGCAACTTTTGTTAGAGGCTTGGTGATCATGCAATATATAGTCTACATAGTCATATCAGAAAATTTTTGACTTAATCTTTTGCACATATTAAAGGTGAGGGAAAAGATATTTGACATTTTGAAAATAAGCATCCTGTAGAAAAGCATCAGTGAGCAATGTTGTGTGCAAGGATAGGATCTTGGCCGGTATAGATGGCATATCAACATTGAGACTTGGATACAGGCCATGGGCAGTCATAGACAGTGCTGGAAAGAGTTTAAATCACCTGAAAAATGCATCTGAACCTCCTTACTCTTGCCTTTTGGTCTTAGTGAGACACAAGAGGAAACACTCAAAAGCAAGTATACGATACGTGTCCACAGCTTTGCAGCACAAAAGTCAATGAGGCAATATGCTCACATCAGTATCTGCAGTTGCTGAAATCACACGTTTTTTTAAAAAAAAACAAGCAATCCATGAGGTATTGAGAAAGTTGTTTCTGTTTCATAGAGTTTGAAAAGAAGTACTTCTAGTTTGAAATTTTCATTAAATATGTATTTCAAATCAATTTTTCTCCTTTTTTTTCTGCCCTTGAAGTGAGTGAGTGACTGTGCCTGACAGTTTTGATTTCCTTCTTGTACCTCGTCTGCTTCCTCTGACCAGCTTGCAGGGGCTGCCAGCTGCCAGGAGAGCTGCCCACGCCGCTTCCCTTCCAGTCCTCACGGTGAGGAAGCTCCTGCCCAGGCCAGCCCCAGGCTCTGGGCTCCCTTCCTTAGATCTGGTCCATGATGCTGAAAACATAAAACGTTTGCCCCCACAGTCTCGCTTGATATTACTTTTGCCAGTAACAAAGCAAAAATAGTGGAAATTCTAGAGAAATAAATCATCAGTTGACAAGGATTAGCCAAATGTTTGATAAAGGGAAGGTGCATACTTTTAGAGTTCTGAATGTTTTTGTGGCCTTCCTATTTTATTTTTCTCCAATTTTCATTCTTAGACATTACATTTATCTCCTTCTAGACAAGATAATTACCTTATTCTACAGAAGACCCTTTTAAGTCTCAGAACACTGCATGCCTTAAAAGAAAAAGAAAGAAGAAAGGAGGAAAATGACAAGAATTTAGAGGAGAGCAACAAGAATAAGAAATGTTTGTAAAATAAGACCTGTAATAATAAAATAAGAGATCTATCTATTCAATCTGGAGGTAATAAAAGATATAACTGCCAGAAAAACATAAAGAAAGCTAACAAATAAAAATAAATCTCAGTTTCTTCTGTGGCACTTCATAATGGATCCTCATAAATAGATCTCAAAGAGCTCTGTACAGGAGATCACTCTCCTTTGTTGAGGATGAACACCAGTTGCTTTCAATAGCTTAAAATTTCCCTTAAGGAATTCAGTCAGAAATGTGCTACATCCATGCAGTGGAACAGGAAGCCTTTATTAAAAGTATCCATTTATTTAATTAACAACAATTTTTTTTTTTTCTAAAAGCATTTGTCTAAAAGCGTCTGTCTTCTGGGCCCATAATTACTTTTATACATAGGTGTATATATGTATACACACCTTACTCTTATCTGTTAGAAGCAAGCAAAAGTTGGATGAAGGAGTCTCCTTCTCTGGAGAAGAGTCTCCTTCTCTGGAGATCTTCAAAACCCGCCTGGACATCACCCTGTGCCACATGCTCTAGGGGACCCTGCGTGTGCAGGGGGGTTGGACTAGATGACCTCTACAGGTCCCTTCCAACCCTAGCCATTCTATGATTCTATGACAAGATAGATAGGCAGGGAAAATGACTACTTGCCTCATATGAGGCACCATAGCCATTTCTCTTCTTTGACTGTTCTAGTAGTCCTGGACTCATTCCTGTCTCATCATTCATGTCTTTCTTGGTATTAAATATTATAGTGCATAGAAGGGGGTCTTCTCTCATTTCCTCCATAATGTAGAGAACTCTATAACTGAGTTGATGCCAAGATAGATGTATCAAAGGATTACTGGCTATCTTACCACCTCAGCTTGGCCTGGTGTTTTTGAATGTTAAAAAGAACTGTGAAGAATTAAAACATAATTTGTATAATCACAATCAAGGAAAAAAAAAAACATAATCTCTGTAACATGTACGGCTTCACTGAAGTGAGTGTGGGCTTGCAAATAGGTCACCACACTTCTTCATCCACCCAGCAGAAGCTGCTCAGCACTGAAACTATTTTTGCAGCAAGTTATCAAAAGCTTATAAGTTGAGAATTACCTCTCATTCACAATAGCCCATTTCTACTTATGCCAGCTGTCCCTGTCTCTGCCTTGAACAGTTTTCTTGATAGATAGCCCAGTGAATCAGCATATTATCTCTTAAGAGATTTTACCTCCACTAACCCATATATACTGCTGGACACAAACCAACCACAAGCCCCATACCACCTGGCACTGCCAGCTCGTTATTTCAAAGAACTCGACGCAATCGATACAACGACCCAACAAATACTGCTGTTTGTCACCTTATCTTAATGAGAAGTGCCACATTTCAGAAATTATAACTTCGGTAGAAAATTCATGCAGCATCCAATGAATAACAGTCAGTGAAAATAAAACCATATTGCAACCAATGGCTAACAAACCCAGTTCCCACACACTCCCGACTCGAGGGCAGAGTTATAATTAGATAATCAGGATTTATTGAAGTGGCAGTAGCCATTGGAGGCTTTAGTCCTAGTAGCAGCCATATTGTACTGGATGTTGTGTGAATATCTAGGAAGTCTGCAGCCCTTTGTCAGCTTTTGATCGTTTTGGAGGTTGTCATAGGCTGACTTTACTGTCTCAGTATTTTGCTTTGCTTTTATCCTCAAATCTTTTGATTAAATTAGGGTACTTTGGCTCCCACAGAAGTCAATGGGAGTTTCACCTTTGATTTCATGAGGCTCTGGTCTTGAAGGTATAAAGCGATTAACCTTTTCTGTTAAGGGTAGCTATCTCTTAATGGATTATAAGAGAAGGAAAAGGCAGTGATCACGGAAAGGAGGACAAGCATCTCCCATCCAAAGATTAGATAAAGCAGAGCAAGAAGAACAGAGAGCAAGCAGATACTGACAAATGACAACAGTATAGAGCCTTCGGGAGAGGTTAGGTGATGATTCAGAAGACGACAGGTTCCAAGGTCAAGCAAAAACATTTCAGATCTCCACCACAACAAGATGTGCCACATTTCTACCCCTGAAGGGACCTCAGTAGCACCAGCTCCAGCGGGGTGGAGACTGACTGCAAATCTCCTGTCTGTCCTGGGGGAACAGGCTACCCCTATCTTTCATTATGGTGCTTTTCTAACAGAATACACAAGGATCCTGTGTACTTATGCTACTACTCCGTGCTCAATATCTGCCACGGCAAAAGCAAAATCTGCTTTCGGCTTCCTAGAGGCCCAGCCCAGCTGCATGAAATATGTAGTTTATGTTCTAACGTATCTGTTTGCCACTGGGATCCACGCTGTCCACCTCACCATTTAACAGGTTTACCTACAAAGCACAAACAGCCCCCAGACAGCACTAGCAGTTTGACCACCTGCCCATTTAGTCATCACGTTGCCTGCCACATTTGTTGGGGAGCAGCTCCAGAAAAAAAAGATACGATTTACCAACCTGGAGAAAAAGAATTTTTCTTGATGAGCAGTGAGTCATGCCTGCTCCCTCTGAGAGGGACGCAAATTGCAGGAGCAGCAGAAAGAAATCTAACGTGAATGGATGTGGGGCTGAAGGGGGCTGTTGCATGGATTTCTGAGCCTCCTACAAGACCCTTCTCAGCAGCTTCCTGCTTACCTAATATTTTAGATCCCAGCCCCTAGGCTAGAAGCAAACAATTTAGGAAATGAACAGGCAGAGCTGTATGAGCCAAAAGCAGTTCAGCACAGAATATGTTTTGTTCCCAGCAATGAAGCTCCATTTCCTATTTTGGCATTTTTTTTTCTGATAGTTTTTTATAAGAAAAAGCATGATAGGGTTGCAAATAGATAACTCACCTTGTTGCTATGGTTTTGAGCCTTTATTGTGGAATTAAGTCCCTTTGGGGGAGCATTAATTGTCACAGCTGGATACAGATCAGTGAGATATCATACCATATACTTCCTTAATAGCCTGTAAAAGGGTCAAGTAAATTTTCCCTAGTATTTTAATGCTGAGATACACAAAATGCAGCAGACACAAGGCAAAGGGAGAGAGAGAGAAGTACAAGAAGAGCTTGAGACAGGGAATACATAAGATATCCCCCCTCCATAAAGAGACCCAGATTGATGAGCACTGGGTACATGTGCTGGGTATAAGTGCTTTGGGTGTAACAGACCGGCCCCAGTCTCCTTTTGGAATGCAAAATTATTCTTTCCATGCACAGCCTTTAATCTGCAGCTGACAATAGAAAACAAAATAGTACTAAGTGGTAGGAGCATTTTCTTAACAGCTTGGAAATAACACTACTCAGACAAATCTGCTCTTTGCCTGATGGCAGATCTCCTCGTAACAATGTTCTGGAGACTCGCTTGGCTGACTTATTGATTATTGAAAACAGGGCTTTATTGCTGAGTTTCTCAGAAGATTGTGCAGCAGGCTTGATTTTAACACTCCCTGGATATTAGCAAGTGCAAATATTCATTTTTAGAATTTAAGCTTATTAGGCACATATCTGCAAAAGAGTAATGGTTCATGTCAGACTAGAGGAACTGGGAATTTCCTCAGATGAGATCTAGTAAGAAAATTAATGTTATAAGCTATTTATTTCCATCTGCTATCGTATAAAACGAGCTTGAAATACCAGCATTGGTAAACCTGTCTCATTTAGGTAGTATTCCCTCTATGGAGCAAAGTCCACTTCCTGCATAGATAGGTATATATGTATGACCTCCATAAACCATGCATAGGTAGCCATACATGTACATATATATACACACACACATATACACAGTGTTATATTAGTATGATCTAAAGTCTTGATTTCAATCAGTTGTATGTTGTACCTACATAAAAGTACTGACAGAATCAAGCCTTAACCTTACCACAGACACACAATGCTGCCATGCCAGTGATTAAACTAGGAGTTACAAGGATGTTTCCATATAACTTGCATCTTTTAAAAGGCACTTTTCCTGGATGTGTTTGAAAAGAGTATTTGGTAATTTGTACAGTGTTTGTACAATATCTGGTAATCGTGATGGATGTTTTTCTTTTTGTTCATTTGTTTCATTTTGGTTTTGTTTTTAACTGAGGACATGATTTTTGGTGTGCTTTTTGCTTATTTTTGAGAGAGGCCTTTGTCTTCAGCTCTTGAATTTCTTTTAACTCCAAATAGGGAACAGCATTGAATTGCTGCCATAAAATACGAGTCTCCTAAGGAGACAGACATGATTACAATATTAATATTCCATGTAGTGGCAAATATATGAAGTGGTAACTCATTGCTCTGGGAAGAAATACACTCCAATGATTAAAGAACACATCTGGGAGCAAGGCTGCTATTCCCACCTCTATGAGAAATTTGACATATGGTATGTAACTAATCACTTGAGGGGGAGATTTGCAAAAGTTGTCCAAATGAGTAGAGAACACAAGTTGGAAATTATGTCCCCCCTATCCTCACAATATATTCAGCTATAAGAATGACCATAAATGTCCTTTATTTGATGTTTGTGTTCATGCTTGCTATGAAAAACATAATTTAAAGAAACAACTGAAAATAAATTTTAAAAAATCCCTCTCTACTCCTGAGGCCCTCTGTATGGTGTAGCAATTGTCTAAAAATCATAAGTGAAAAAGGGTTTGGTGCAAAAATCAAGGGAGTTTAGAGCCTGAAGCACCCCTCAGTGGGAAGAGATTTGTGCTTGACGGCTCTCTATGTCCCATCACAAATAGCAATATAAATGCAGCCAGGAACATCTACATGAGGCGTCTGAAGTTCTTGATTGCAAAGGGAATTGCTAAACTAAAGTCCCTAAAACAAAACTAACAAGCACACTTGAAATTATTACCTTGCAGGAAAAACACCACCATGTCCTGAGAGAGCGGTATCTTAACTGACAATACTGAATACCCTCTACTGAAAACTGGGGGTCTGCTTGTAATTCTACTGGTTTTGGAGCTTCCCAGCACACATAACACTAACTGTTTTGCTGCAAAAAGGGTGAATCTATCCATTTTCCATGGTTATAATGTCTCGGAGAAGATTGCATAGTCTCAAATTCAGCAAGATAGATTTGGACTGGACGGTATTAGGAAAACAGCTCTAACAGGGAAGGCTGTTTGAATCTGCTGATGGAGATTTTGAAGAACTGGATACACAGACTGAAGGAGCCTTCTCAAGGCTCTGTTTTTCTATGATTCTCTGAGATAAAATGTGTCTTAGAGTATTAGACCCACATAAAAAAGTAATTTTCCTTTCTGGATAATGCGAGAAGAAAAGGAATGCTCTTATGCCGCCTTGTACTGCACTGAACTCAGCAGTGAAAGCTTCCATAATAACTTGCATACAATTATGCATACAAAATGCACATTCAATTTCTATAACTGTTGCAAGACTACATGTGTGTTTACCTAAAGACCCCGTGACTCGGGACTGACTGATACTTGCAATTATGATAGCTCCACGCATAATTGAATGCACAAAGACTGGAGAAGTTTCATAATATTTTTTTCCAGGGAAACATCAATCTTCTCTTTAAGATGAGAAAAAAACAGGGAAAGGTTGGTTAATAAAAATAGCAAGCCAGCAAGCTAGCACCGCAAGTCCAAATGTGCCCACTAGAATCCTTTCTGTTTAAGGTGCAACAATTAATGATAAACATATCACGAGCACCATGCACTGAGGCACACACTCCCATGCCAGCCGAAAGTGGGACATACAGCGAAATATCTTATACTAGAGTCATTGCCCGTGTTTTGAGTCTCCATACCTTGCTAAAAACAGAGAAAAAGTTAAACAAATTCTGTAGAGTTAATCCAGATATACTTCAGCAGAAGAGTAACAAAATGCACTGCAGAGCTTCCTGTTTCACTCAGTAGTCATTTAGCAAGGAAGTTCTTATGGGGAAGGTTTGGGTAAAAACAGAAAAAAAATGTTTAGAAGCAATCTGGAAAAAAATAGAGTAATCAATCATAACTAAACAAGACTGTTTCAGTGACTAATGCTGTAACTTGATGGCAGTTGTGATTCCTTGGGAATGCTTCCGAACAAGAGACAAGGTTTGTGAATAAATCTCCTAAAGCGACATCATATTTATAGGCCAAGATGCACAGCCTGAATATCCCCAGTGAATGAAAAGAGGATAGACATTTCCTACTGAGCCATTAAAAACAGGTCCCACTAGAAACAGGGCTTAGTGCAAATGGAGACCTCCACTATTAATATATAACATACATTTTTTCCTGATTTTCTTCATTATGCATCTGGATTGCTCAATCATGTTCTACTACGAAGTCCTGAATAACTGCTTCCCTGGATTGTCCTTCCCACAATGCTTCTGGAAAAAAAATCATTTTTCTATCTTTATTTGAGTGGAAAGCTTTCTGGGAAATAGGGAGTTTGTTTAAAAATCGATCCTGCGTGGCTCTATTGGCGTTACAGAATCTCAGCTGAAGGTTTCCATCTCTCTTCTCCAGAGATGATGCATAATCAGCTTAAAAGAAAGAGAACACAGATAAGACTAAATCACTCTTCCCAGCGTTATTGAATTTACATCTTAATGCGAAAGCAAGCCATTTTTAGTTTAACAGGATAATTCTCCTATTTCCCCAAATACAAACGCTTTGGAGCTAGTCAGAGTTGTGCTGCTGTTTTGATTCTTCGTATTTTGCCTGTATTTTAACTTTTTTTTTTGACTTGACCAAAATACCGATTCGTTATGAACTGCTACCAATTTCACATAGCCTAGGAATATACCACTATCCATCCAGCCCAAGAGACTCCTGGCACCGATAAGACTCTCTGAAAGATAAAAGCAAAAAGCAGAAAGGGAGACCCGAGGCAGAGCTGCTCTTGAGCTGACACAGAAAGGACTGACCTTTAGCAAGCTCAATCCCATCTAACACCATATAGGATTTCTGCTCCCCAAAGCAGCTGTCAAGGTACATTGATGGCCATCGACTTTCAGTTCACGTTCCCTGGATTTAGTTTAGAGTCTGTAAAATATGCAGTGTCATGTCTTGACCCTTGACAAAAGGGCCGGCAATGGTCCTGGGGAAGGCACCATTGATAACCTCCTTGCTGTTGGCATAAAGGTCAGCAGACGCTCCATTGTTCCTTGCATAGTTTGGTCTTTAAAGGCTGCACTTACATGAGCTTAGCTGAATGGCTCAGGGCCTGTTATCTGGACTCTTGACCCCTGCAGATCATATTCATCAACTGGTGTTACTTTAAGCCTTTATCTAGCTAAACCTGTTGCCTGATTACTGGATGAATGCAGACCTGGGGAGACAGGTAATAGAACCATTTGAGAGGCCTTTGATTCTGTGTTTGAAATAGCAATTTTCTTTCTCCCAAAGCAATGGTTTAGTTTTGTAAAACTTATTTGACAACATGCATGTGTGTTCCACACTTAGTCAAAAAATAAGTTTCTGTGTACATGTGCAAGAATGAAAACTCTGCATAGGCATGCACCAGAGACATGGTGAGAACGTGTGTGTGCATAAGTACCTGATGTATCAGAATCTCTAGAAATATTTCAACTGGTTTTCACAGCTTATACACTTGGTCTGAATTTCCTTCTCCACAAAGATTTTTGGACAGATTAAGCTCTTCTAGGGTCTTTATTGCAATAATGTTCACCTCTCATTGCCATGTTACAGCATTAATATGAAATTCACTTGTTCATTTTTGTGTTTTATCCATTTTATTGAACGTAGAGTTTGGAAAACGGAAGACAATTATTTTAAGGTGTACTGATCTTTTTTAAAGCAATTCCCAGTGAAGACAGCACAATGGATACCTATGAGACCTTCATATCCAATGGCCATCATTCTCATACGCATCCCAGTCAAGAGGTGAATAGAAGTATTTCAGCCCTGAAAGTCGAGAGAAGGCAGACCAGACCCCAGCAGCAGGTAGCTGAGCTATCAAGGGCCCAGCGTACTGGGTATCTTCTCACAGCAGGATTGGGACTTGAGGATGCCAACAAGGCAGTGAAAGGGAGTGAATGAAGGAACAGAATCCAAATGCTAAAAGCATCAGACAGAGCTGCCTGATTCCTATGGGCATACTGAACCTAAGAGCCACCCATTTATACTGTACGTGATCTCATCACAACTCTTGTATAAACATACATGCAAATATAGAGATGTTATATATGCTTGCACATGCACACATATATCTGTAACTGTTTTTAAGACCAATAAGCAATTACTAGTACAAAAAAAAGGGAAAAAAAAGCAATTATGCATAAAACAATTAAAATATTTAAGTAAAAATGTCATTAGTATACAAGACTCCTTGTATACCACATCATTCTTTTGAAAAATGCCATTTAGAAAGTATCCATATAATTTATTACCTAAAATCCCCATACAGTCCGAGTCTGGGCCAACCACATGGGATGCTTTCCTGAAAGCTGTTTAATATTATTTACTGGTACCTCTGAGATAACTTCTGAGTGGATTCTCTAAGCTCCTTATGCTAAAAAGTGATCATACTGCAAGGCTAGAAGTTGTCCCAGTTGTCCCAGAGGATGGACACACTCTGGGCTGCACCACTTATGAAAGCAGTATTCAGTCAGCGAACACTGATAGATCTCAATATTTGGTAGAAAATGGCCTGCTGCAAATAAATATATATAAATATAAATGCATAGCAGACATTTACAGAAAGAAATCATAAGGAAATTATCAAGGGAGAGAAAAAGACAAATGTTTTTAAGCAACTGGTCTAAACTTTTCCCTTTATGACTGATTGAAATGAAAGTTAGAAGGGTTTATTTCAGCCTTTTGTTATGAGGCACCAAGGTACTGCAGTGTTTTTTCCTCTCTTTAATTTATATTTGTGCAAAAAAAATGGCATGAAATACAAATAAATGACAAGGCACTGAGAATTAGGCCATTTGTCTGTAAAAGCAGATGCAATCCCCAAAATAGCAAAACACAGAAAAATGCACAAAATGTATTACGGATGACAGGTCATATATTACATAGGCTATTTATGCAACCATGGATCACATATCAGTACCAGTGAGTCACATAAGCCTAACATTAAATATAAGAGCCATTGTATAGATGAATATTAATTAAAATGGCAATTACTGTTAAATACAGCATTTTGCCAGAGACAGTGACAGATGAAAGACTAGTAAGGTATTTTCACAATAAGGAGCAAAATAAACATTTCTACTCAAGTATATATTTTATCTATGTCTATGTGTAATATATTTATTACTAGGAGGAAAGAACAGCAGAAATAGACAAATCTCCATGAATATCTCATTTTAAGTGCCACAGCAATCTTCCTTATTTCCAAATCCCTGTGTGAGGGGAGTAAGTTAATTTAAAACAGCCCCTAGCTGCAGCCCTACTTCAGATGCTTTGGGTCTTAATATCTATTGTTCACCCTTAGCATTTATCCAGCTCATTTGGGCTTAGTGTTTCAACCTAATAGCATCTGGTTTGATTTTCCCCTGAATGTCTGGCTCCCCACAGTAGTACAGCAGCAAGACCCCCCATTGATCCTGTATCAGAACTACTCTCAAGGGCTAAACCCCAGGGTGGGAAAATGTGGCAGAGCCCACTCTTACTATAGGACCCTGACACTGACACGTATTTTTTCCTCTTAGAAGCCTGCCCATCTCCAAACTCGCCTGGCCAATAGGAAACTCTAGGCATAGGGCTGAAGCCTAGTGAGCTCCATCACGGATCACAACTCCAAAGGACCACCAAAGAAAGGAGCTGCACCATAAATTTAACTCAGTGGGCAATTTTCTTTCCAGTGCTTCTCTGGTATCTTTTCATGAAGCTCCATTTGGTTTAGACCAAGATTTACAAAATGTCATCCTCTCCTCCTTTAAATATCTATATAGGATGTTTGCATCCTTGTGCTGATTCGCACAATGAGAGGTCCATAAACCTCAAGTGAATTCATGCTAATTTACCTGAATATGAGAGGTGAGCTAACATCTCTTATTCAATAACTTTCATTGGGAAAACAGTGAGCATCCATCTCCGTAGGCTAAAATCTTTGTCTTACTGGAATAAATACCTGCCACAATTACTAGAAGCCTGTGGAAGAACTATTCAGAAATGAAATGAAGTATCACATGGGCTGCTTTTATCTGTGAGGATGGCAGATGAGGGCATAGCGAGGACTGGAAGGGATTACATGGCTTGAGTTTTGTGATCAGATCACTACAGTTTTGACTTAGTCACACATTTGGGCAGGCCCATAGAGCACAACATAGACATCATGGTGAACAGCCCATGCAGTCGCTTGTGCCACCACCTCAGTGTGGTCTTGGGGTCCACCTGCACTGAATCAAGGAGCTTGCACCAAAGCACTGTCATCCCCTATGACCCGACAACAGGCCTTCTGCTTGACCTGTGGAGCAGTACAATCATAGGTTGAGCAGTTATGGCCTTGTTTGCTGAGGTGGCGTCCACTGTCTGTTAAAAAAATTCCTACCCTGACAAATGAGATGTAGTTTGGTATGTCTTGGAGCTGAACGGGTCATACCCTTTCTGTATAACATCTGTAACTAGAAGAGAAAAAGGTCATTCATAATTATTTTCCTGGTATACTGGCTGAGCTACTCATTTGATTTATCACGTGTCCTTTCTGACACAACATGGAATAATAAGAGAGTTATTTTGTCTTTAGGGAAAACAGGCATCCGGCTCACAGAATATATCAGTTTCAATAGCACACTTCAAAGGAATCCAGCTCCTTTCCATCTACACGGGGATTTGCTCACCAGTTTGGGTTGAGCTGCTTGCAAAACAGATAGGAGAAACCTCTGTGGGTGATATAACCAGATGCCGTTTTACAGAGCCCGTGACATATGGTCCTTCAGACGTGGAGATAATCACGGAGGATAATTCTTGAGAGCCCGTTAGGTTTCTGGAGTAGCTGTCTCTGCCATGTGGCGCTTGCTGATGTCTAAATATGATAAATTCCCACACTTTATTTTCAAAAACACTTTTAAAAGGAGTAACATGAAAGCAAGAAAGTATCAGCTCTAACTGTTCAAAGTGAGAAATATATTCCTGATTCCATCCTACTTCAAGGCAAATTAATGAACTAAATAGAAATCTGCAGCTGAAACTCACTGATATGGGAATAATCTAATTTTCTACAATGAATGTGATGAGGATTTGAAGGGAGCTGACACAAACCCTTCAGTACAGGGTTTGGGCAGACAGTGTGTACACCTCTTTCTTTAAAAGCTCAGATATGCAAACACATTTAATAAAAAAATATTACCCAGGGTCAAAGAAAAAGAACATAAGCATAAAGTTTATGCTGCTACCACAGAAACAAAGTGTTTCAAAAATCTCTTTTGACACAGAAACTCTAAATTAGAGATTTTCTCAGCTGTGCACAGCAGATATTTGCATATATGCCATTCCTACCCCGGTGTTACCAATGTATATGGTTGGGGAGTGTTCTAAAACACCACCAGTATCTCAACACTGCCCATCTTCACCTCCTTCAGAAGGTGACCAGAGAGCAGTCTCTGCTACTAGGGCTGGACTATTCGCTCATTCCTGTGCCTCTGCTCTAGGCAGGTACTATGGTGACGCCTGGAAGAGGTCCTGAGGATCCTCCAGGGATCAGCCCCAAAGGGAGTGTGGATGGGACTGCCTCAGCCTTGACTCGGTGCCTTCACAGACAGACTTGCACCTAGAGGCTTTTCACCCAGAGGCTTTGCACACACTTGGGACACATTTGGCTACTTCTCAGGCCATAAAATCATTGTTCTGAGGACTGCAACAGCAACCTCATAGAGAATTTCAGATGTTACACATTTGAAATGGAAAATTTGTATTTGTAGAGTAAAATATTAATAGAATCAATATTTTAAGATTACAGTCTCACCTGAAGGCCCCAGAAAAAGTCACTGCAGGGGGCAATGCAGCCAGTCTGTTCTGGAGGGAGTTTACCTCAAGTCTCACGGATGCCAGGTAGTTCACGGCCCTGAATCATGAGTCCAGAGGATGCTTCCCTGCTGTCTTAGCAGCACAGATATAACCTACAAATTCCTCTCACCGATCCGAGGTAACCCACGGAAAAGACAGCTCTGCAGAGCAAGGCCAGTGGTTAGAAGTCTCATTGCACAGTAGCCCATGAGCACTGAAGCAAGCTATGAATGTGTGAATGTGATGTTACCACTCAAAATATTTAAATAAATATTCCAGTGATTACAATGGTTGTCGCCATACTAGCTGATGGATGTGAAAAATATTAAGCCTGTAGGCAGAGGTAGGACTTTATATTAACTTAGCTGATGAATCTTCATTTCCTGTAATATATTTCCTATTATATTGTTAATCTTTTTTTTTTGACACAAAGTATTTTCCCTTTTTTTTTTTTTTCAGGGAGATAAAAAGTTAACTGGACAAGTCATTCCCTTTTACTGTGCAGAGAGTAAAAGTCCTTCTGGTCCTATAAACCTATGAAAGCAATATGTGTGAAAGAGCCACCTAGCTCTCCCACGGATATCTGAAAAGTGATACCATTTGGAAACTGCTCGATACCTAGATACTACACTGTTTAGCTGGATAAAGTAGGCTTAAATAGACCTGCTGGAGCTAGAATTGGGCAGGGAACTCAAATTCATTGGCAAACATGCCTTTCCTCTAGGGCATCCTCCATTTGTAGTGCATGATTATTGTTTTGCTGTGGAGCATAATTGTCCAGCTTAGTTGTGCACATAGCATCTGGCAGACTTCTTTATATCTTTTAGATCCAGCATATCAGAGACCTCTCTTTCTCCTAAAACAGATCCATGAACATCAGTCAACATTTCAACCTCTTCTACGTGTAACACCTGAAAGGACAGGCTTATTTCGCATGGATTATGTAAAACTCCACGTGCAGGTTCTGGAAACCTGTGCTCAAGTTACCAGTAGGCACTGAGGAAAAAAAGGCTCTTTCCAACTCACTTGCACATTTTGAACTGCTCCATAGCTCATCTATGACAAAAGGCAGAAGCAAATTCGCATAATTAGCCTTAGGAATATGAATTTGTGCATCCCAGAGTAAGAGAACATCCTCTGATTTGAGGAAGAAAATATTATTAGCTTAAACACTGCACATTTATCATACCTTCCATTTTAAGAAATTAAAGTGCTTTAATGCTGTCATTACACACATTTTACAACAGAGAAACTAGAACAAAGACAAAAGATTTCCAGGCTGATCATCCTGAACTTGCTTGCTGCAAAAATGACACAGAAAAGTAGAATGTATGAATGGAAGAAACAGAAGATCTGCACAACCATGATTCAGAAATTTAGGAACTTTTGGATTAAAACAAAGTATTTATTGGCATTCCAAAACCAAAGCTTTTCACTTTCATTCACTGGTCTGAAATGAAACTTTTTGTTTTGGTCTGAAAGAGCGTTAATCTCTGTGTCTGCTAGAGCTGCCAAAAGCCTTTTGGGAGTTCTCTGCCCTCATCTGCTTGTTCCTGCAGACGGGCACCGCTCCGCAGCCAGACTGTATTTCCCGTGGCCTCTCTGCACAGCACTCCTAGGAGCATCCTGCGATGTATCACACTGACTCAGCCACAGGAAGAGACAGCCATTGCTTTTCATTTTTTCATGGGCACAGTTTCATCAAAGTATTTTTTTCCTGTGGCAAATTTCTATTTTGATGAAACCTCAGGCTTTGGCATAAAAATATTTTATGTGAACTTTTTCCAAAGGCATTTAGCCATCCCTTAGAAAACAGTCCAGAAGAAAAAATGAATGAAATTCTATACCATTGCAAGGAGGTTTTGCTTATGACAATTAACAAATATTTGAATCCATTTGGTAGCTCATTTTTTCTTTCAAAATGGTAGTTCATCTCACTATCATACTTATCTGTGTATGTAACAGGCAAAGACAAAATAATACAACCTGAATTTAGTAAACCTGTGTATATTCATATAACAATGAGGACTTATCTGATTTTATATGATATGGCATATAATTTTGAGAATTCATATGTATTTATTTATTACGAATGAAAAGTATGAATATAAACTGTGGAATCAGCTCTGTTGTACTTCCTGGATCTATGTGGTTGGTTCAATTGCATTCATATTTTTGTCAATTTAGAAGTATGGGAAGATGCACACATTTTTAATAGCCATTGTGAAACAACTAGTTCAAAATTTCACGTTTCGCAAGCTCCAGTCCTGCTTTTGGCTGGTGACGGTACACCCACAAACCTCAGTTATGGCAGAACAGCACGTGTTACTAAGTTGCTGTCCAAAAAGTCAACAGCAATTCTCCAAGTTTGTCTTACTTTCTTCCTCTCCCCAAGTTGCTGCTAACACCAGTGGATGAGATGGATTTAGTTACTGGAGAGGATGAAGTGATCTCTTTGCATGAGATGAACAACAGGTAACAAAGGATCAAAGGATGGAGAATCAGAATTGCCAAACATGTTCCTGCTTGATAGGCAGAGAGGACTTCAAAAACACTCTCCAGCTACTCTAGTGTGTGACCGTATCTGATAAAGCGGCCTTGAACCACGGCTGAATTTGTGAAATTTGTGAAAGTTGTGAAAGTTGTACCAGGCTATTCCTTTCTTCCATAAACACTAGTGTCCCAGCACTGTGTTGGGAGTTGGAAATCGGAACTTGCTGGAACTCATGTTTCCCTGACAGACCCATAGACTGGGAAAGCTGCTAGAGAAAAACAAATGCATTTACAAACCAAGGACTGAGAGAGGCAGGGGCTGTCACTCCCCATGGCACTGCCGGGCGACTCCCTGCTCCTTCGCCTACGCACACAGCTGCTCCACGAAAGGCATGCTCGGGTTGTTTGGTGTCGAAGCAAGAACCACAGAGATTTTATTTATAGGCACAGCAGACAGGTGTTCAGCACTTAACGCCTGCCCACTCCGAAACGGAATTGCCTCCTTGCCCTCATTGCCTACATGCTTGATTTCTCTCCGTGTACATAATGCATTGCATATACTATAGATCTCTCCCTTCCATTTGGATTCAGTGCATAATCCTGCTACAGCTGCGCTGCCCTCTCTTCTGCAGCAAGACAGTTAGTGATCTTATCAACATGGAAAGAAAAAGGATCGCAGCCGGTGGAAAACTAAACATTAATGGAGGAGTTCACCCTGTGGTTTGCCTGATGTGTTTCCAGGCGGCAGAATAGTGTCGTGCAATGCACTTGCATCCATCACTTGAGTACGAATCATATCATCGAGGTTCAGAAAGCCACACATGAAATATTAATTAATTACTGCTAAGTCTCACTATACCATTGTGAAACTGGCACAGGGCAAGTCTGTGCAGCTTGGTTTCAGAAACTGCTGCCTTTTATTTCAGCTACATGATCACAGCGCTCTGAATAATTTATACATGTAAGAGCCTTTTGTAGGGCACATTGGTAGAGAAGCTCATGAGTACCATAGACGCTGGGATTTTGTAGAGATTAACAAGGATTTGGGGGTGTGGGGGGGCAGTAAACAAAGCATAGCAGAAGCAGCTTCACTGTCTTGGTGCTATCCATGAGATTGGTAGTGGCAGTTTTGCTATGCACATTGCAACCAAGCAGTAAAAGAGCAAAACTAAGCGCTCCAAAAATCAAAAGGGGACAGAAGGAACATCTTGCTGTTAATGCAAGCAGCCAGTCATACCACGGCATGCATACACCTTGAAAGTATATAAAAATGAACTTTAAAATGTTTTTCGTTGGACCTCACAGAGGAGGCAGATTCCTTTTGGAATCCAGCTCTGTGCATCAGTCACTAGCAATAGAGAATGCACCAGTGCTGACAAGTCCATTACCAACCACTACTGACAAAACTGGGAAATATTTTCCTCCACTTTTCTTGCTTAGAACAAATATTCTGGCTGCCAGCTTCACATTAGTGACACGCATCAGCAGGGTGAGAATAATTTAAGAGCATTTCCTCTCTTTTGAAATATCATCAGGATAGCATAGAGCACGGTTAGGGGATCCTCAGGGGCTACTTGAGATGACATTAGTGTCAGTGAGGCTTTATGTCTGTTGGCTTCAGTTCCCTAAGGAAGAGGTTTCAGCCAAGCAGCATCAATAACCATAATCACAGCACACAAGAAGATAAGCAGGACACTGCAGCATTGCTCAAAATCCACATATACAAGTGCAAAATTCATCCCACCAAATTTTGCCTACATAAAATAAGCACCTAGCCTTGGTGAGTTATCCATGCTCCCTAAACAGTCACTGGAAAGGGACAGGCTTCTCCAGAGTGCAGCACCAACCTCTCTTCTTTGACTATAAACTGATCCCATATAGTGAGTGTAGATGAGACACTCGACTCTTGCATAGTGACATTTGTATGAGGCGAATTTGAGAGATGTGCCAGGACCAAAGATAAGGCTCACAACTCTTTGGGTTTGCTTTTCAGATCTACAATTAAGCTGCTAAACCACATTGATGATATGTCTGGATCTTGTTGGAACATCTACAGCAGTGAAACTGCTAATTCATGTCCCTGGAATTACTTATAATTAGAATATGTAATTAGAACATGGACAAACAACCAGCCTGAAACATATACAGAGACCTATCTCTGCAACTGTAAGATTTACAGAACAAGCAAATGCAATAATTATGTTTTGCAGGCACTGATTTCTATAGCCTGGTGAAGAAACACATATAATAACTAGTTAAAGAATTCTGGTGCATTTATTGTTCCTTACTCCTAAAAGATGTTTAGTATTCAATAAAAAAAAAAAAGGTTGAGAAAGCTTGTGGTCTTTACCACTGTTTCACTTACTTGACCAGGTCTGTGTAGACCAGAGTATTAACCTGTTCTGTGCTATATGCAGCACAATGCCACTCTGCTTTCCACATCCTAGAAAAATCAGTGGCAAGCCTAGAAAGCAACTGCTGTCAGAGATCACAAGGACCAAGAGAAAAGGAGCTCTGGCCTCCACATCTCTTTGGAGATCCCTGCAGAGGGGGGGCTAGACGCGGCCTTCTGCTGCTGCTGCCCAGCCATGGCAGCAGAAGGGGGAAGGGGAGGCAACAGGAGATCTCTCCTCCTCTGACTGCTTCCTTTGACTGCTCCAGGCCCATGCTATCTTCTTCTTGGCACATGTGGGCAAAGACATGGGTAAGAGCAGAAGCGCAGAGCAAGTTGGGCAGGAAGGGGCTTTGGAGAGCCCCAAGGGAACAGGTCTCAAGAAAACGTAAAGTCTCCATGTAACTGCTGAGGAACAGCATTACAACAGCGTGTCCCATGTGCTGTGGAAGGGGTGATGCTAGGGGAACAAAATACATCAGGCTACACAAGAGGCAATTACTTTGTCCCAACCACTGGGGCACAGTTGAAGGGCTGAGAAACTGGGGTTACAAATAAACAAATAAATGTCAAAACAGCCCCGAAGAAGAAAATGAGCAGATACATCTGGATGGTATATAATCAGGCTGCTTCCGTGTCAGCATCTGTGGGGTTTTGCTGTCTACATGTCGCCTACAAAAGTGCAGGCAGGTATCAAGCCTGCTGAGCCTGCAACAAGTACAACCAAGACTCAGTCAAAAATAGGCTGGATCACAAAACTCACTACAGAGGAAGGAGAGGCACAGGCCTAGCAATGTGTGCCTAGGGATAGGAAAAGATCCGGAGAAGATACAGCTCACCTGAGAGGACAGGCTATGCATTCAAGAGAGGGAAGTTAATATCCCTGGGTTTTGCACCCATGCGGCATCAAAAACTCTATAGAGAAGCTAAAACAAGCAGGGAGACAGGGGCAAATTTTGGCAAAAAATATTCCTTGCTGCTCAGGAGACCTGAGACTGAACAAATATATCCAGCCAGCAATCTGGACTGCACCCCAAAATCCAGAAAAACTCTATAGCTTTCAGAGACATCTATTTCCCCCTCATTTTTACTTTTTGGAAGTAAATTTCATAATGCTTAAAGGCATGTCCCTCCTCCCTCCCATACTGACAGGAAAAGAGTGCATACCCCACTTATGGGCTAATTAACTTCAGTCGAACTGACTCCGAATTCGGCTCAGAGCCGCCTCGTTGTGACCCCTTTCTGTTGCAGCACGGAGCTGTGGTCCTCATCTGCCGCCTTTGTCATGACTAGGTTCTACCCCGCCACAGAGCCAGTCTCTTACCTCTCAATGAGGCATATTATCAGTGGCTATTCCAAAGCCCATAAGTGCCGTCTCACCCTCACCTACCATTCAGTGAATTCTCCTGAGTAATTTAAGGGAAGACAGATATTCCCTGCAGTGATCATTTAAGCATTGTACACTTCCCTAATGATTTTCCTTATTAACTAGTAAAGAAAAAAAGCAAAGTTACTTGTTTTTATTTTTCTTCTTCGTGAGAGAGTTATAACTTTGGCCGCAATCCAGTCCTCCTTTATGGTAGCTGGATTTAGTGATAGTTCATGTACTTTTGCTAACAGATGAACCACACACAGATTCTTTCAAAACTCCTCTATGAATACCATCTGGTCTTGGCGATTAATTGCATTTTTAAATTATTCCACATCTTTATTACCTACAAAAATGAAGCTCTAGAGCTGGTATTTGTCCCTTGTCTTCCATGATGAAGATGAATGCAAGGAAATTGTTTAATTTTGCCGCAATTTCCTTATTATGCCCAAATGTCCCTTTTCAAAACAGACAGGATCCTCTGACAGCCACCTTAGATGGAATGTATTTGCTTCTCTCATTGTAGAATTTATTCAATTAATTTTTTTTTTTTACTTTTCTGACTAGCTCTGTGGTCAACCAGATGTCCATTCACTGAAGAAACAATGAAGAGTAGAGGCAATTATGAAGAAATCACTCTATTTTTTCCCATTGATTTTTTTTTCCACTTTTTCCAGCCAATGACTACTGCTAGTCTGTTGAAAGTGCTGATCCCTTCACAAACTTCTAATCCTGAGGTTCCTGGGTAGTTTCTAGCTTTCTTTCCTTACCTTTCCAGGTGCAGTTCTTTGCGTAGAGCATATTCCTTCCCACTGACATCCTAGGATTTTAATATTTACCATTTTCTTTCTCTGGCCTTCATCAAGAAAACTGATCACTCTAAATAACACACAGTCACGCCTCGCAAATGCGTTGATACACCATTACAGAAGGGATTAAAAGCATTAGTTTTGCTGGGAGTTGACTTAGTCAAGCTCACTTACGTTCCTCCGGAGGCTTTCCTCAAGCTGACAGTGCCAGCTCATCTCACCCTACGTGGCTGCCACAAGCAAGGTCAAGCAAACCCAGCTCAAAGCCTGAGCTGCAACAGAGGCAATGCCAGCAGCCAGCAGCCAGCTGCCCGGCGGCAGGAACACAAGCAGTGGGAGAGGTGAGGAAGAGGGTACTGTGTGGAGCGGGCAGTCCCTGGAGACACCAACCATGGACCCCTTGCTCCCTTTCACAAAGGACAATGGGCAGCCTGGCCTGTCTCTTGGGTAAAGAACAGAAAACCAAACAAACACCATCAGACACTGTGAGCAATTCATTGGACATGGGCTTCTCCCCATCAAAGAGAAATGCCAGTGGGGAATGTGGTAGAAGCTGGTAATACTATCAGTGATTGGAAAGGTAGACAAATAGTTGTCCTACCTGTATACACTATTCTTTTTTTCTTTACCACCAGGCAAATATAAAAGTGTGAAAGCAATAAACGAATCAGTTGTGTCAACTCCCAGCCAATTCAACACTAGGAATGAAAACACAAGCACACAGTATGCAGCACCTTTGCAAGAATTATATAAACACCAAAACCACTCATACATCACTTAGCACAAGATAATCTAATTTATAATAATACTGTGACAAACTAAACTAATAAGTATATCTTTAATCTCTCCACAGCCGCATTTGGAGAAATGTCATTGTGGGCTCAGTAGGAGTAATGTGTAATAAATGTTTCATTGGCTCCCACAGGTAATATTTTTGCCAAGACAGCTGGAGAAAACTGTTCAAGTTTACTGGCCCTCATATTCAAGCTCAGCATCTATTTGGAGAAAACAGCTGAGGACTAAGTAAGAATTTACATAATAAAATAATAAAATGCCTTTCAGTAACAAACTTAGCTCAGCCAGCATTTCTCTGTTATTATTTTTACAATTACTAATAACAGCAGTACAACAACCTCCAAAGCATGGTAGGCTTCAAAAACATGTATTTAGGGGAAAAATAAAAGAAAAAGAAAAAACAACTATTGCCTAGAAGCACATTCAGGGCATAAACATCAACCAGTGATGGAAAGCCCAGCTCTTGCATTCATTCAAAATTAATTCCAAACTTTTTGTTGTGAGAGACTTTTTTTCAAGTGTAGTACTTCAGGATGTGATTAACACTGGATTTAAAGAAGGTAGTTAAAAGCAGCATATTCACTTAGAGCAGGCATCTAACTGTAACGGTGACTTCCAAATAAGCTTAACTGGTTCTTCAATACTCAAGCACTGAACAGCATATTTTCCAAAGATGCCAAAGATTTGCCAAGGACTTCTGAAAAATCAGGCCATTTAATTGCACATGCTGATATCATCTATCACTAGCCCATCCCTGCTTATAACGGACATTTGATGAAAGGCTAAGCACCTCAACTTTGCACTTTCTAAAGGTGCTTCCTCATCCAGAGGAGCAGGGACCAGGCTTTTTCATGACCTGATTAGACCAATCAAATACATATTTGAGTTGCACCCTTTGCTAACTCCAAAGTACACAGGAGGAAAGTACAGTCTTCCACTCTTCCAGATGGCCAAGAACATCTCCAGGAATCTGACATGATTGATATCTTCCACCTTCATTATGAAAAGAAAGCCAGACCTGGTACAGATATCTCAGTCTTTCTACTGTGGCCTTCGCACAAAACCCGATACAAAATTAATACCCTGAGCATCACACAGAGAAACCACCTATGCTCTCCCACCTCCTTTTACATAGTGAGGGGTGATGGTGGAGTGAGGTGGAACAAATTTTCAGCTTTTTTTATTGTAGATAGCTTAGACATTTGGCTTAAAAAAAAAGCTATTGGCCAAAGGTCCCATCAATCTTCCAAAGCAAATTTGTATTAAACATTCATTCTTTTATTTCCTTTCTAATGCACTTGGAAGCAAAAAAGAAACATAATACGGCTGCATCAAATGTTTGTCTTGTTGTCATATGAAAGATATTAATGAGGAAGTTATTAGGTTATATTATTCCCTCTTCCTGCATTGGTAATTCTGATGGAAAGTACCATGGACAGCATATATTGTCCCTGGGCAAATATTAAATAAACAAAAAGCTCTGATACAATAAGCATTAATATTTCATGAAGTTGGGAAGAGCATCAAGAAAGCCTTTCTTGGTCACTTTACCTAGTATGCTCCCCGTGGGATTGAGAAGAGCATTAATGAAAGGCAGGAAGGAATATCTCAAGCAGCAAAAGTACATACCAAGTATGAAAATGAACTCCTTTTTGGATCTCTCAGTGGAACAGGGCTGTGTGAGAGGCAATATTTCAGATCCGCTAGCAGGATGTTTTAAAAAGTCCTGCAGCTGTGTTGTTTCGCCTGTTGTGAAACTTTATGCTGCCCGCAGACCTTTAAGCAAGCCTGCTCGGTCGTGGCGCTTAACAGGAGATTTCCTCGTGTCCGACTGCAACATGTCACGGGAGCACTTGTGCCAGCGGACAGCTGGGAAGCCCTCCCCAGGATACGCAGTGATTTCATCACAGGGTTCAAAGAGGTGCGAGAAGCGCCTTCCTCTTTCACTGCAGGGTGGGAGAGATCCTGGAAACATCTCAGGAACAGACTGGACCTCACCAATACAGCCAATACACCAATACAGTCCGGGTCGGGTCGCTGGGGCCCACTGCATTTTACACTTCCAAACCCATCCAAAACCTTAGGAAGCCTTGCCACCTATGCTAGGGCAAGGGACAGTCAGCGGGCTCAGCTGAGGGAGCCGCGAATGGATGTGCTAGAGGTGCCAAGGAGGAAAGGCTTTTGGAAGCGTGTCGTGGCCAGGGTGCGCACCGTGTTAATTTGTGTCACCTCACATGGGATTCCTTTTGTCTGATGTTAGGCAATTATAGTACAGACATCTTCATCTGAGCTAGCTGCCTAACTCCCTTTATAATCAAGGAGAAAGAGGCACTCCCGGGGCATAATTCATCTCCTGCTCAGATAGGTGTCTGAAATAGAGCGGATGAATCATTCTCCAGAAGCATCTCCAGACTCTCTCTCGTCTCCACTGTCATAAAGGAGGTCAGACAACCCCTTCAGATGTAGACTTCTCCTTTGTGGACATATAAAATGAAGTGAGATGAGTCTCACCTTTTGTGACTAAATTGCATTAGACTTATATATGATTCACTATGAATGCAGTGAAGGTTACAATCACCTTCATGTAAAACAAAGAAAATAAACTATAATTTTCAGCCCACTTTTTACTGAACTGTGACACAAATAATTCTAAAACCATTTGCAAAGAAAATGCTAGATATCCACTCTTCCTGAACACATCACAGCATAATGTATAATTTCTTAGAGCATCCCTTTTTGGCATTCTTCATTAATCAGAGCATGTATTTTATCTTGTTCCTAGTTTCTTACCTCCTAACTTGGAATGCTAATATTCAGGTACTCCATCTCTTTTTTGTTTTGCTTTACTAGCTGAAAATCAATCCTTTAACAAATGAGGAAGGTCTGTTTTAGCCATGGAAATATTATAAAATCAAAGTTTTACTGTGACCTTGTCTTCTTCGATTGCACTTGCTCCCTGCAGATTCTTCCAATTTCCAGAACAGAAAGCATGCTGCCTGCCACTAAACAACTGTTGGCCACTATTTCCCTATTCCAGTAGTAATCCACACCATAAAAATATCTTCAGCAAAAATGATATTCTGTAGTGCTTTTTTATTTTAACTCAGTTTTCACCATTCGCTTGATGACTCTATTCCAGGGAAAAAAAAAAGAGTTGGCAATCAATGTGTTTAGACTACCTGTAGACTTTACCCCAGGTTATTACCTATTAACTCAATATACTTAGCATATTTGTAAAACCTATATTTATAGTTTTCATGAAATGGAAAAGGTTTGTCCACGTTAGCCTTTATTAAATGTGTTAAATTCTTCCTAGTTTTCTACCAGTAACTCGGAGCACTAAAAGCAGATTTAGCCTATCTGATTTCTCAGGAAAAACCACTTCTTCATTAATCTGGCTAGCTCCAGACGCTGCTTTTCAAACAAGATCACAGCACAGGAGCAGAGAGTTCTTACTCTTGTAGATCAGGACTTAAGCAGTCTACACTTTCTGGTTCTCCCTTCACCATGTGGAGTCAAAGTTCATTTGAAGGCCACTGTGAAGTGGAAGGATTTCACAACAGGCAAATGAAAGAAACATTAAGTAATTCATAAAGCTTTCAGATAATTCAGAAAGCCATTACAAGAATACATATCCCACTTACATATATGATATCGCATTTCTGATGTAGTTTACAGTTAAAATAGAAATTCACTCAAAAAAGAGTATTGAAGAAGCTTTTGCATACTCATTACACCAGAACTTGGCCTTTTCGTGACTTTGCCATTTAAAACTTACAGGTAAGCCTTGCCTGAAGAAGGAAGGAAATTTTAAAGAAACTATTTCAAAAGGGAAAAAAAAAAGTAATTAAAAAGTCATTTGCAGTGCTTTGTGGTTTATACTTGAGGAGCAGATTCTTTCGTGAGTGCTAAAGTGCATACTGTTGCATTAATTTAACTAATAGGCATTAGTTATGACAGCCTGCCTGGTAAAGGTTCTGAGCCAGTGTCATTCCTACAGATTTATACACTTGGAAATGTGCACTAGAAATGAGAATCCTGCCAGTGTCAAAATTAAATTAAACTGAATTAAATCATGTGCCTGATCACAAAGACCCAAGATTCTTTTCAGAATCAGGTCCAAATTGCAACTATAATTCTAGCCCGGCTACTGAAGAAAATTAAAAGGCAGTTTCAACATCATTATACCCCACTATAGTAGCAAGCAATACAAACTAAGCAAAATCCTCAACTAAATACTTAGCTGAGCAAAGCGACTGGTACTGGAGCTGCTCCAGGACGGTTGCAGCCACCCTTGACAGGTGATATCTACCTCTTCTTCCGAAGGTCGACATCACACTCAATGATGGGTATTCTTCCAACTGTTTTGCCTCAGAGCACACCAGTCAGACCAGCTTTGACAAAAAAAAAATAAAAAGGTAAGCAGGGGTCTGCCTGCTTTAATCCAAAGATCTAGTGTTTTACTACACTTATGTGTGGCACTTTCCCAAAGAGGCTGCTCACAACTCCCTGATGGCATATTGCCTTAGGGAGATTAGGACTCCTGTTGGCGTGAGGAGCTAGGAGATGCCATCTCTTAAAGATTGTCCCTGTCCCTCCCACACCCATGCAAGGGCTCTTACCATTCCATAAGCTACTGGAAACGGCAAGGGATGAGCAAGCAAACATAGCATCTGTAAGACAGTGTACGCCAGGAGTTTTCCCAGTGGACACGTGCTCTCAGTTCTGCCACACAGCAGACCCTCTCTAGACCCATCTAGCACAAGTCATGGGAAGCATACCAATCTTAACCAAAAAAAAAAACAAAATGCATTTTTTTTTATATATGTTGCCAATGTAGACTAAGACCCAAACTCTATCAGGCTCTAGTTAAACATGAATGGGAACACTCTGAGAAAATTGGGTTTTTATTGTTGATCTGAACTGATCTTAGACCTTCAATCTACATGGCATTTTCTAAGTGAGTTATGAAAAAGCTGAAGAAAGCATCAAAGTTACACTACGGGTGTTGCTTCAGCCTGGTCTATCTTACTTGGCTAGACCAAACACAGCACTGCAGCACCTGCAGACTTGTGAGGAAATGTGTGGGAAGTTAACATAGGGGAGAGCTTACACTTCAGTGAAAGGAAATCCTACCACGTGTAACCTGGCAGGTACATGGCTCATCTCCAGGTGATATTTAGAGACTGCTCCATGTGCAGCTTGATCACAACCAACACAGTCAGCCTAGGAACCTGCAAATATCTGTCATTAACAGACATCAATGTTTGTGTCATTGCATTTAAGCAAAGAGGACATGAATGAAAGGAAGCA
This sequence comes from Eudromia elegans, assembly GCA_003342815.1. Lineage (NCBI taxonomy): Eukaryota > Metazoa > Chordata > Aves > Tinamiformes > Tinamidae > Eudromia > Eudromia elegans. The sequence goes on along the minus strand of PTEX01000129.1, from coordinate 1,174,406 downwards.
CAGTGCACAAATCCCCAGATGGCATCGAGATGATATACCTGGTTGCCTGCTGTCACGAGGGCTGTTTGGGATCTCCCAAACATTGCTCCCCCAAATACGCGAGGCACCAAGCTTGTCCCCAGCTGCTTAGAGCCTCTGTAAGCTGTATTCTCCCAAAATCAGGATAACTGCTTGCAACTTCTCTCCATCGTCTGCAGGAAAAGTACCTGTTTCCAACACACATCTCATCTGCAAACTCAGAAGCCATCTTCGTTCAAGTACTGTGCCTAAAAACGATCTCTTGGCAGCCAGTCTGCAAAGCCTCCTTGAAGGCGAGTTTATTTTTTGCCTATAAGAAACAAGACTGAAGCACAACAGATTTTTATTTTCCTTTTATTTCTTTCAAAGGAACTTTTCTCTCTATTTGAAAGAAGAATGCTGCACACTCAGAAGTATGTCTACTCCCCTATGCAATAACTTTTATGAAAAGATAATATAGTTCAGTGTAATGGATAGAGAAATCCCCCATCCTGCAGGTAATTCCTCCTCTCTCAGTCCCCTTCTGCCTGATCTAGCTTTGACAGGAGTCTCCTGTCTTGGGAGAGAAGGGTGGTCTGAACTTACTCCCGGTCCTGTCTTTCCCAGCTTAGGCTTGTGTTCCTTGCCTATGCTTTGTGGACAGAGTACAGCACATCCTGCAAGACCTTGGCAGTAGGCAGCCTTCCAGGCAGAGATTCAATGTGACTTTAATGGTCCATTACAAGTACGCAGGGAAGTAGACGTGCAGTTTAAGAAGAATGTGCAATTTAGCTTAAGACAAAACATCACAACCAAGCATAGGGAAGAGCCCTAAGAAATGTGCAATTTAGCTCAAGAGAAAAACATCGCCATCAAGCAAGTCAAATCAAAGAACTTAATGACATTAATACTGTCCGGTCTCAACAGTTGGCTGCTGCACAGGCTGATGACACTATAAGTGCATGTTAGGAGGAAAATCTAAAAGCATCTGGATGCAATTAGGCAAGAGTAGCTGCTGAAGCATGTGGAGAAAGGTTTGAAGGAGAGCAATATAATCACCAATTTCTTCCTTGATGGTAACTTCCTAAACTACCCTATCTTTCAGTCCTTCACCTCCCATCAAGATCCAATATCCACCAATGATACTCACAAGATAATGTAAACGAAGAGGCAGGTTTTGTTCTGTGACTTATAACCTGCCCAGGTAATACAAGAATATTGAGGGGACCTACCAGCTCAGCTGCAGAAAGGGAGAACGTGTGAAGGGCTCCTGGAAAAGAGGCAGCCACCGTCGAGCTTGTGCCCAAGACGCATCCCTGATGAGGGCAGGGATTCACATCTCTGAGCTCATACAGCCTGACATGGTGCTTGGAGACACTATCATCTAGGCAGAGTTTCCTCCTCACTGTGGCGTTCAGTTCACTAACCCCAGCCGTGTTCAGCGTCTTTGTGCCTGGCCAGAGAGGAGCTGGAGCTCTCAGTGCCTGCTGCCACCCTGTTTTGTTCGGCAGGGTGCCAGGCAGGTCGTTCAGACGGAGCCCCACCTGAGCTGTTCCCAAGGTGTGGTTTTCACCTCTGTCGGTGCGACACAACACCCTGGAGCCTTACTCACATAAGCGTTGCAGTTCAAGACAGTGACGCTGATACGCTGAAGGTGTGCTGCCACGTGGGCGTTCTTGATACTCACATATTTTCTGTACTGAATCCACAGAGATTTGCAATTTCTTTTCACCAGCCAAGCTCCAGCGTCCCTCTCACTCCCTTCTTCCCTCTAGGCCAGCCTGCCACATCACCAGACTCAATCTCACAGGACTCCCATTAAATCTCAGCCCCCACTTCAGATCTTCGCTGCCTTGCCCTTGCTGGCCCCAGCCCTTCACCTCTTTCAGTCCTCATCCCTCCATGCAGCCCAGTCCTCTCTCCCATGGTTCCCTGCTTGTGTCACCCACTCCAGCTCAAGTTGCAACCTTGCAGGCTCTGGTTCTTTTTTTACTTTTTTTTCTTTTTCCCTTTTCTTTTCTCCTGTTGCTTTGCTGAGCCACTCATCTCTTCTTCCTTTACATCTAATCCCTGCCTATCTCCCTCTTTTCTTGCTACCTTTCATCCCCTTGGATTCATCCCCTTCGGGCCCAACCTGAGCAGAATTCCTGCTCCACACACACGGGGCACTGTGAGAGGGGCCAGAGCTCAACTGCACCTTCAATTATGGATACTTTGCCTAAGATTTGCCACACTGATGCCCTCAGCTGCACAGGCTTCATTTGTTTACCGCAGGAAATCGAAGCAATGGCTATGCATGCTCATTTTCAGCTTACTCAGTCCAGCCTTGCAATTAGTTGCAGTCACAACCAAAGAAAAGCTTAAGAAGTGTAAAATTACATTAACATTTTTTAAACAAAACTATTTTCTTCTAAAAAATTTCAGGGTCAACCTGAAAGAGTTTATTTCATTATACATTGCAAAATATAAATCTATTTCCAGTTAGTCCATAAGAATGTTTCAATATTTTTTAGCTTGGTTATAAAAGCAAAAAAAAAAATTATTCACATTGTTCTGATGAAGTACACCTTTTCCAATTCATACAGGTATAACTTGCCTATATGTTTCAGAAGGATGGGTAGAGACCCTGTTTTTAAATACTGTCTACTCTATGGAAGGAGTGCACCTACATTTTATTTCATCTAGTAATAAAGAGGGAATAAGTACAACATATTTATTTTATATATGATTCTTCCCTCAAAATATACTACACCAAGTGTGCAAAGTCTTTAAAATTGATTTTGAAAATGAAAAAGGTTCATAAAAGTATCGGAAAAATGGCTCAACACCTGGAGATAACAGCTCACCACAAGAAATTTTCAAAGCTTGCCAAGAAGACAGCTCAGATGTCACTTGATTACAGTATCCAAGCACCTGCAGGGCAAAGCCTTCTCAGGTAGTGGAATTCTGTTTAATCTAGCAGAGAAAAGTGTGATAAGAAATTATAATTGGAAGGTGAAGCTGATGAAAAATTAGGCACACAATTTCAATAGAGAAGATAATTAACAAGTAGGAAAAGTAGGGGATTCTCCATTTCAAGAGGTCCTTAAATCAAGACTGGATGCTTTTCCAGAGATGCAATTTAGCCAAACACAAGTTATTGGGATCAATACTGGACTATCTAGGTGACATACATAGTCAAACCTGTGAGTCATATTTGTCTTAGCAGATTACATCAAGAACTCTGTCCATATACAAACTTTATGTATTTGTTCTGTGAGGGAATTAAAAACACCTCCGAGGGATTTAGCTTTCCTCAAAGTGCCTATGTACATTGAACTGTGGCAAGGATAATGCAATACTCCAAGTATTACAGAACAAGCCGTGGGATCCTTAATACCTACAGATGGTCCGCGCAGCAGCCTTACACCTTGTTCAGCAGCACTGTATCCTGATCATGCTGAGATACAAGCATTTATATTATCTTTAACCAGATTTTCATCAACTGAATTCCTAAGATAACTGACTGCAGCACCTAGGAACCTTCACTGAACAGTCTGACCCAGCAATAACATACTACACTGGGCTGCTGCCCTGTGAGAGCTTGACAGTGTCATGGCACAAGATTGCATATGAGCTGCTTTACCATTTTTATTATTCCCGCCTTATTTGAGGAAAGGGTGATATTCCCCTCTAAGAATGGAAGGAAAAGTGGTACTCAGAAAAAAAAACCCAGGACAGTGTTATAATTTTTTTTCGTATCTTTCACAGTATTGTAACATCTTGCCCCAGCCTGGCAACTGCAACTTTCTTCTACACCTCACCAAATACACAGATGTGACATTTCCACATTAGTACCATAATTGGAGCCCTGTTCTGGAAATAAGGACAACAGAGGCCAACACCTCCACATGGCTCCACAACAGCTGATAGAGCAGATCTGATTTGACCCCTAGAATAAACATGTGCCCCTGGGAAGGGGTCTGGCTCATATCTCTAAACTGATTGTCATGAAAACAGACCATCCCTTCAGCTGCAAAAGCAAAAGTGGTTCAAAGAATTTGATAATAGAAACTGCCTTCTAGAAACGAAGTTCTCCACAACATTTCATTCAGGCAGCTGATAGCTGAATACTAAACCAATTAAAGGCAATGTACATGAATATGACATTAATTTCTGTGTTGGAAGCAGGAATGTGTGGATACTTTGATCCTCATGGGGAAGGCATCTCCACCAGTCAGCAGCGCAGCTGCAGCAGCAGCCAAGGGATTCCACACAGAATTCCGCATCATCCTACTGCGGGAATGTTAGTGCTCCAGCATTAACACTGCTCTGCAGTAGCCCCAGGTTGTACTGGGAAAATAAAGCAAGGCAATCCCCTCAGGAAAAAAAAAAAAAAAAAAGGCTTTTCCGTGTGTAGTTTATGAGACTGGTATGACTGGGAACATTCCTGTGTCGAAATCTCTCTCACTTAAATTGTCATTCCAAATCAATTCTGAGTATAAAAGAAGTGCATCCACTGCACTGATCTGCTCAAAACCCTCTTTCCTATTACATCCAGTAGTGAGACAGAATGTTTCATCCACCACTTCCAGCAATTTTCAACTGTATTAGTTATCTTTCTATGCATAGGGACAGCACAGGTTGCTACTCATGTAGGGTCAAAATCAAATCCAGTTCAAGTCAACTGAAACAGTTTCTGTTGAATCAGTGTGGGACCACCTCACCTATGAATGCAGGCTGGAGGGGCAGAAGATATTTCCCAACCACCACTCTTAGGCCCCGTGTGGTGGCCTGGGCCAAGGACACAAGGAAGCAGCAGAAGCACATCAGCTCTCCAGCAGATCCATCAGGGAGTATTTCCCCAAATCAAGAGCTAAACTGACTCTAACGAGCATGAGAAACAGATCTACAACAGATCAGCACCAGGAAGGATACAAAATATAAGATAACAACATGAAGAATGTCTCCAGCCATAATGCTGACAGGAAGCTTTGCCAGAGTTTTACAATATTAATTGGTTCTTTGAATGTTAGACTTTCGAGGCAGCCAAGACTCCTATTTAGAGTGCTGTATATCAAAATTCAGGTCACTCAGAGAGAAGCTTTAATTTATTTTTAAGTTGCAATCATCTAGCCCTCATGGAACAATTTGTCATGTCACCAAATATACTGCAAGGCATTTAAGTTTCTTAAAAACACGGCATCAGTTTTCCTGGGTGTTCCTAGGTCCCTGCACATTATCACAGTGGTCTTAAAACAGGTTCAAGCATTTCCAATCAGTTTTTATGTGATTTTCATATTCATGGAATAAGAAATATTATCATCACATTGTCAGTTTTCATATGACAATAACTCAATCTAGCACTAGGCATTTAATCCAAGCAAGATCAGACTACAAGAGGAGTTTGGGATATTTGTCAAGAGAAAGAAAGAGAAAATCCACCCCAGTGCACGCTGCCTGAGCATCCAACCTGATGATGACCAACTTTCCCACCAAAACTCATCAAAAAATTCAGTTTTGCCACTACTTTACACTACTTTATCCTTCACAAATTAAGTATCAAACTCAATTTTTGCCTCCAAGGCTCTTGAGTCACTTTTCTTATGAGAGAAAGCTCACCGCCAGAAAGGAAAAATGGCTTTCACCATTTTCATTTTCACTGTAAACCTAAAAAAAAAAAATCTTTCCTTTTGCTTCTAGGAGGTTCCCTAGATTCATAGGTCTAACAGCCGCTTATTTCAATACTCGGGCAAGCAAAAAGGCTCATTTGTATTGCTCATGTACAGCCAGCTAAACAATTCATCACAAATATACCTGTTTCTTTCTGTTTTCAGATTTTCTAGCAGCATACCACAATATCAGCAGATTAAAATAGTCCCATTACAGTTTTTATGGAAAATTAATATCTGTAGTTTATCGCCCAAATATATCTTGCAAAATTTGAGGATCTTCAGCTAAAATGAGTTTGGTTTACAGAATAATCAAAAGATATGTTTTTGTTCCATGACTATGAATGTAACTCATGGCTTTCTTTGCAAGCCCCTACTGTGGATATGAAAAAAGGAATCTGTCATCATTTGCAATATTTGCTGTTTTTCAATTTCAATGAATACTGTTGCCAACAAAATCACTTTAGAAAAACATTAACATAAACAAGACAGAAAATAAATGTAAATACAGTCAAGAGAAGTTCCTTAAAAATGTGAATGAATTTTCACCCTGTTCCCTAACAGCTTCCAGGCTCCTATGGGTTCAGCACTATTCTGAAAGCAGCTTGTTGGCTAGAGGTGGATGTGGACTCAAACTGAGCTCTTCTACATTGTCATCTTGTTATGTTAGCTGGTGAAATCAACTGTCACAATGGGGGAGGAAAGGAGAGAAAATTCAAAGCAAATATACACATCCTTAAAGCGTTTATCAGTAGGGATTTAACCTACCTCCCTGCCTGACACACACAAGGATAGTTTTTTTAGGTTGATTTTCCTTGTAAGTTTCCACTTCCTACAGCAAATCCTGTCCCATCGTAAGCCAACATTTAACCATCTCTTCCCCGCTTAAAACTTCTGTTTTTTAAAGTGTTTGCTTTCCTTCTCAGTCCTCTCTGGAACAATGCATCCCTTGGCAACCCTTCAGCATTCCCAGTTTCCTGGATGTTTCCTGGTTATTTTCTGTGCTCACTGAGATAAAAGGGGACTTGGATCCTTGCCACGTGCAGGAGCCTCTGGAAGTGCTGCACTCCTCGCACCAGCCTGCAGCAGGCCGTGCTGTCATGCACCTGCGTGCCATTGGAAAAACACCCACCACAATTTTCCACAACAAAACCGCGAGGACAGGGTCTTGCTCAACTGTCTTAATTAACGAAAAGCTATTAGTTTGCTTGCCGGTTGGTAATTGTTTTAGCCCTGCAGTAAATGCCATTAAAATCATTTTTACAGAACTCTTCTAATAAGCAGCCATTCTTGTAGCGCAATTGCTTTTAAATCTCACGAGGCTAATGTGTAATACACGACTGTTCCAGTTCACAGCGCTCAGCACTCACAGGGCATATATCAGGTTTCAAGTTGTTAATGTGTTATGGTAATCAATACCTTATTCTTTTTAGCCACAGAGACAAACTCATTTGCTCGTTCAGTTTGATATTGGATTATGAATGATTTACATCCATAAATACTATAAATGCCACATGACACTTAGTAGCATCAACTAGGGATTTATAACTTGCTTTTGAATGGATTTTCAACAGAATTGTTCTGCAAGTTGCCAGCTGACAGAGATGGAGCACCAGTAGTATTTGATGACTTAGGACCATTGTTCGAAGGCAGTCCTGTAGAGAATGAAAAATTCACACAAATTCACCTCCAAAAATACTGATATCAAATCAGTTAGTCATTTACATTTTACCAGTATCCATAGTACAAGAGCAGCAGGCAGCTGTTTGGAGCCTAGCAGCTGTATTACATCTATCAACACCTGTTGGCTGTACAGGAACATAACTAAATTCAATAAAAAATGCTTGCTAATTAGATTTGTGTCATTTATAAACAGACTTTTCAGAATATGATTTCTTGAATGATTTCCTGGGTGTTGTCCCAGGTTATAAATTAACGTGTAACCCAAAATATTATCCGAGGCGAGGGAAAAAAGGACTTACTCCGTGTTCAGCTCCCTGCATTTGTAACCTGAGCTCACATCTCCTTACGCCACCAGATCCAGGCTCTGCAACTGCAAAGAGCACACTGAAGACAGACAAGAAGGCCCATGAATACAGATTTGTTTACATGACTGTGTTTTTGATGATATTTCAGATGCATTAATTTTTTAATATTTTAAAAGGTTAGAATGACATTTCTTCTTTCAATTATTTCCTTGAGTTTCTGTCTTGTCCCTTGGACAGTTATTTCCATCTTGCAATTCCTCTTTGATATATTTTTAATTGCTTTTTATTTCCTCAGCATCCCAGGTTTTCCCACCCATTCTTTTTAAACGATAGTTTATCACCAAGTGCCACGGTCACACTTCAATATTTCATCTGGGTGACACTAAACTGAAGTGGCTTAGTTTATAGGCCATGAAATTTTGATGAGTCTTAGTTAATTTTGCATGAAGATCAAGAAGCCAGGGCAGGAAAAGTCATTCATGGAAAGTGCTGTCTCTGTGGAAGAACCCTTATAAGATGAACTTGTTCCTTGATTGAGACTCTTTCTAATTACATTAACCATATTCCCCCCTAAGCTCCCACCATTACTAAGCTTGTTATTTCATTTCCTGAGGTCCCTGCACTTTTTGACTGACGGATCCTCTATGAAAATATTATGGTTATATCTAATTTCAGCATATTTCAGCTTGATTTCTTTAACTAAGCCACAGATATTTAAATATACGAACCTTTTATTTTGCAAATAGTCCAAACGAGGGTGCTCTGGCATGAGATCACTCAGTACTTGTCTAATACAAATGTTGCCCATAAAGCACTGATTTGGTCACATATTTTGTAAATTCTCATTGCTGTTTTGTTTGTGATAAGTATGTGCCTTTCCGGCTCCACATACACCAAGATACGGAATGCGTTCAAGGCAGTTCAGTCAGGCTACCCTTGCAACATGAAAAACCTCAAGGGAGCAGACGTTGCCTTACGCCTTAAGAGGGAGATGTGAGCTCTGTCAGAGCACAACCAGAGCGCCATGCACAGTACGGGCTATATACCACCGACATTTCAAAATCTGCACCCCAGCCTCCAGACGAGAGCTGAAATACCCCTCGTTTCCTCTGTTAAGATGGATAAAAGGTAGAGAGGCCTCCTCCACATAAGTGACACCATAATCACCTGTAGATCAGATAAGGACATTGAATTACACCTTTAATTTTTCTGGAAGGCAGATCTTTCCGAGAGGAATCAGTGCAAAAAGTTCTCATCTGACTCTTATCAATGAGCAAATGTAACTACATTTTAAGAAGCGTGACATATAAATGTATATGCACAGCTCATCTTTGAGTTCAGCTAGCTACTATTTCGAGTCCCTGCTAAACCACTGCCTTCTCATACACAGTGGAAATTCAAATGCCTTTGCAGTTTATTCCCTTCCTTCTCTCTGCATCAGTAACCATATCTCACTACCACCCCGTCCAAGATATTAGCTTTATTATTAGCTTTATTTGTCAGCTGTATATTCAGGAAAGCACCTACTATACTTTCTATTGCAGTCAGGAGAAAAAAAAAA
>PTEX01000129.1:1095210-1165160 GCA_003342815.1 Eudromia elegans | reverse complement strand
AAAAAAGAAAAAAAGAAAAAAAGGAGAAAAAACACACACACATATATATATATATACTTTAGATGCCCCCCTGACGCACTCTGTTGTCCTATACCTACAAAAAATGCCACAGCTGACCTCTTGGCATGTTCAGATCACTGTGCATCAAGCCGTGTTACTCAGACTCCAGGTTTCCTTGTGCTGCTCCATATATCTACAGACATCAGCTCTCTCTTGCTTTGCTTTCGACTGGAAGCTGCCGCTTCTTCCCAGTTGGTGCCGCACCCAGTACAGTGAGTCTTGGCCTAGGACTGAATGTCATCAGCAACAACAGTAACTAGAACTGGAGTTTACACAGACTTTGCTGCAAATAAATTTTTAACTGAAAATTTGTACAGACAACTCAGTGTTCACTGTTAAGCCTAGGAAGAGGAACAAACACACCATGCAAGCCCTGTTCTGAAGGACAGATGTGGACAGCATAAAATAATGCTAAGTCAGTAGAAATATGACAGTTGATCCCAAAAAAGATCTGTCTTTGAGTAGAACTTACACAGTGCATAGGTGTCTCTAACATATTTAGCTCAATATGTTGTTCACGATTTTCACCAAGCTTTTGTTTCATAGCTGTTAAACCAGCAAGGTTTTGGTAATGCCAGGAGGGAACAGAAACATGTTCTTTTAAAAAAGAACAGTTCCTAAACAACCTCACATGTCATAGTTATCCATCCCAGCTAATGCATGAGGAAACACAGACACTGAATCTATTCTGAAATAATCTGAGTAACACTAATAATTCTACCACTCACATCTTGCTTAGCCAAAACTTCAAGGCTTTCTTCAACGCTAAAGATGGTAGTATCCAATATTTAGGAAGATTACAGAAGTATAGCTAGTTATCGAAAATACAGCCATGAAAGAAAGCAGTTGTGAGTTCCATAATATCAATGAGAAGACTTGTACCTACCTCTAAATGAGCGTGGAAAAAGAGAAATCCCACAGAGAAAGGAAGGATTGAAACCACACCAACAGAAAGATGAGAGATTATCTATCCTTCTTATGCTCCTTAAAGCAAAAGGGCTTGTGGTTTGATTAATTTCTACCCATTGGCCAGTGTCATTCAGAACCATCCCAAGGGCAAAGAAAGTGAGAAATACAATTAATAGCATGAGACCTAAGTGTTTTTCCTCTCTTAAAAGCCTTCAAATGCATGAGAATGGCAAATAAAATTTCAGGTCAAAAACCTGGTTTTGAAAGTTTTCATGAAGGAAACCCTGGAGTCACTTATTCCTGGCAGAGTCACCATGTTGGGATCAACATGAATTTGTGGCCCGTCATATCAAATGCTGTTGAGTGATCCAAAAGTATTAGTATTGATTTTTCTATATATTTATCCCTTGCCAAGAGGCAACCATTTATTAATAATACTAGAACTAGTATTCTAAGAGGTGGGGGGCATTTTTTGTCTTTTTTTTTTTTAACCAGGGCAAAAGAGGGGAAATGTGTACTAAAACTTGTTCAGTACTTTTTGTGGCAAGGAACTGTGTCATACCTACCTAATTAGGCAACCTCTCACTCCACCTTTACCCAAATCATGACTCCATTAGCCGAAGTTTAAGATTATTGCTGACAGACAGATAACAGACAATTTGTGCAGAATGGCCTGCATGGCCTACCAAACTCTGTTTCTACCCATCAGAATCAGGTTTTGACCTCTCAAGAACATACCATCTTTCCAATACTTTCTCTCATGCAACATTAATTTTTTAACTAGGTATTTATTAGGGAGAATATTACTACTGCCACAAAGTTACTGCAAAGTCTCAGAACAGAAAGGGCAAAATGCAGAGCCTGTGCACTGACACCAGCTGTCAGCTCAGCATTTACTGGAAATGTTAAAAGACAGAGCCAAGGATAAATTTGAAAGCATAATCACATATATATCATGATGAATCATATTTTGAAACTTCTTACCCTAACTAGTTTGGAAGGGTGATCATAAGTGAGTTGTAAGCAAGATGCCACTCTCATTTTGGAAAATAACGACATAGCATGTGGAAGATTTATGTGCTGAAAGAGTTGGAATTTACTAGCATCTCCTAAAGATGATGTGTATATATAGCAATTAGCAAAGTTACGGTGGTATCATTGGTGATTTTCTATTTACAGAATTAGGGATATAGCAAAAATATAGCACTGCAAAAATTCATGTAGACATAAGCAAAAGAAAAAAAAAAAAAAGCAGATAAAAGCTCTTCAGCTGATCAAGATTTCTGGTCTAAGTTCAAAACAATATTTTCCTTCCTAATGGTCCACAGTGAAATTCTAATGATGTTTTTTTTTGCCATAAATGTTAGTAATGATAGAATAGCCCCATAAAGATGCTGGGACCAATGCCATTATACAGCAGACAACTTATCTGCAAGCTCCAAACGACATCAGGGCATGCAGATAGACAACTGGATCATTTCAAGTTTGAACAAAATGCATCCCCCAAAATTAACACTGTGCTGGAAAGGGAAAATGGTTTCGGGTTGGAAAAGGAAAATGGTTCCAGGTTCCATTCTCCTTTTGATTGTTTTATATATAATATTCATCAAGGTTACTAAACCAAAGAGCTGCCTAACCTTCTTCCTAAAAAGCTTTGTGACAAGCTTTATCACAAATGCTACATTACAGACACATTGCTGCATTTCAGTCGATTTCCTGAAGGAACAAGAAAGTATGAAAAATAAGCACTGCAAAGATCTTCTTTATATCTTAAGTGCCGACCAGATTAAGGTAAAAGCTTAAGGTAAAACTAGGGAGTGGAGGAGGTTCAGATGTTCTTGGAAATTATTTGACGCTTCACCTGCCTTCAGCAGTAGAGAGAAACAACTCTATGCAGGCTAAGGGGGAAAGGATACAGAAAACCCCCATTCTGGGCCCAATTCTGAAAGACTCCTCATGGGCAGAAATGTCTCCTTGGTTTCCACAAAATCCTATGGGGCAGGTGGAGCAGGTTGCAGTGGTGAGGTACATCTGAGGTGGGGTTTTTTTTATTGCTTTTCTCCATTGTAACTTGCTATCAGTGAACAACCAAGAAGCCCTTGCCTTACTAGAATGAAACTAATTTCTTTTTGAAAGCATGTCTAATACTTAAAGTGACTCAGACGATCCTTAAAAAGAAGGGCAGGTGGTTTTACTTTCATGGAGACAACAAAGAAGCCAAGATATCTTTCAAATAGCCAGGAGCCAAGACAACTTTGGGCCTCCCAAAGGAGTTGGTCTGTTTCCAACAGTCCTTTAGGGAGTAGGTATTGTCAAATGGCAAGATAAAAGGGCTCTCCCTTGAGGATATCTCTCTCTTGAGGATATTACCCTGGTTACCCCTTGCAAAGAGGCAGGTGGGAAAAAGACAAAACATGATTTCAAGAAGTTTGATATAATCACTAAGTGTTATAACGATTTCCTTACATGTCTTTGAGTGAGATGAATCCTCTAGCATATTTTAGGCCACGTGTTTGCTTTCAGATCTCTCTAACTTGATGTCAACAAGCTCATTAACAATTTGGCGCCAGCCTAAATAATTTGGGGGCTGTTTTATTCTTCAGAGAGGTAAAATAGCCAGCAAACAAACACTTGCTCTGCCCAGCTCAAGTTAATACTCGATTTTTTTCACTCTCCCTTACTTTAGATGTGATTATACGAGTCTATTTCATCCACTGCTTTCTCATCCCTTTATAAAGATGCTTAGTAAGCTTCAAAACTCAATTGGGTCAGATGATTTCAGGCTCTCAGCTCTTTATGCAGCAGCAATAAATAGTAGACTTTGTTCTCCATGACAGTTCAAGACAATTCAGTGAAGAGACTGTGCCTGAAAAACTGGTAACTTGTATTTATTAGACATCCAAGATAGGATATGAGACCCTTAAAATCTGTTGGAGAAGAAAACACATGGATGGACACGTTCATTAAAGGTTGCAGCCTAACACTAAGTGCAGCCTAACACTGAGCACCTTCCACAGTGCTTCCCCTTCCCTGGAATCTACATTTTGTATGCTCAGGTTCTTAGAGACTTGGCCACTCTGGAATGGGAAACTCGGGCCCTAGGCTGAGCAGAGGTTTGTTCCACAAGCATACAGTTTGTCTCTGTGGGAAACAGAGATTTTGTTCAGTTGGTCTGACGTGGAAGTCTGAGAAGGCTTGAGACCCTCAAAGGCCTCACCAAAATGGACTCCGACAGCAAGGTCCAGCTCTGCAATCATCATTTTTTCTTTCCCAATACAAACAGCAAGCAACAAGTACATTTAGAATGATAGGGGGAAAATCTGATTGGAATTTTAAAAATGAACAGCTCAAACTTTCCTTCCCTTTGGGAGGGGAAAAGAGCAAGAACAAAATTTCAGTACCAAATATTAGTTTGGTGTTAGTAAACAGTGTAACATACCTCTGGAAAGTGCTCAGTTATTGCATCATGAGACCAGCAAATTAACTCGTACAGAGCAGAGCAGAGTAATTTTCTGCTGAGAAAACAGACAATTCTCTTCCCTTCCAGAGTTCTAGATGATTAACATCACCAGAAAGTTGGGAAAGTCTATTAGAAAACTCACTCAAGTTAAAAAAAATATATATGATGAGTAACTTGTCAAGCAGACGTAACTGAAAAATCTTTGGGAAAACTAGCTTGTATTTAGAGAAGGCTGAATATATATATTTTTTTTTTAATTTGGGTTCATGCAGAAAAATCTAAATTCATTTAAGAATATTAATTACATAGCTCATCTAATAGTCATGCTACAAAACTGTTAAATGGTGCAGATGTAATTTCAGTATTAAGGGTTAAATTTACAATTGTCCCAAACAAAAGATAAGTATGATATTTAAATAAAAATTCCAATATAATATTACCCATTTCTAATTAGAGAGGACAATTACAGAAAAATTATTTGCTAAAAATTGATTAACAGTGGTTAAATGAACTGCCAAATTAACTAATACAATTACAGAACTTAGCATAACTTTGAGATTTCTGATTTTGATGCTTTTTCCATGGCTAAACCAATTCTTCCTACTTTGCCTCAGCCATCTGGGCCCCTGCTGGGAAATATCATTAATGTTTCAGACCCCACTGAGCAGCAAAAGTGCTGCTTGCTGAATGGAGATAATTGAAAGAGGGACAGGTATTTCTAAAATTGTTTTCAAAATTCCTTAGAGACAGATGTACAAATCTGGTAAATATTGTTTAGCTTCCTAAAGAAAACACTGCAGCATTGTTGCTGCTTCTGTGAAACAAGTCTCAAGACTTCTTTTTCCTGTTTTCTACCAGCTTTTCAGGGTTCAGTCAAAGGCTGGAGCTTCTCTGGTCTGCACCCTGAAAGACAACCACCTTGGGAGGGAAAGCAATTCTGTAAGAAAACTATGTATTATTTATTCAGCTGCTCCGTCTTCCCAAACAGAGCATCTTTGATCCTGCCTATATCCTCTGTAACTACCTCCTCTCTGACATCTCTGAAAGCAGTAACTCAGTAATCTGTGTCTGAAAGACAGCAATTTGGGAGGCTGCAAACACGCCGTCATCAAAGCACCCGGCACCGCAGGGCTCCCCATCCACGTGCTGCTGCCGGCGGGTCACAGAGCTGCGCTCCGCCCCGGCGGCCGAACGCAGGGCACCCCCAGGAAGGCTGCGCAGGGAGGTCAGAGCCCGTCCCGAGGGTTAGGGTAACTGCCTGCCCCCGTGAGCCTTCCGCCCCGCAGCAGAGGGGAGGGCGAGCAGCAAGCTGGTTTACAGCTAACGCCAATGCCACGGGACCTCGGGCTTGCGTCGGTACCACAGAGGTAGTGGAGAATCTATTGGAAAGTAGACTACAAAGAGGCTGTGATCTATAAAAAAAGAGAATATTCCCTAACAAGCAGCTATTTAGACAGTCAGCTTTTGCTGTTTTTATAAGCCTCCAAAGAATAAGGAAAAAACAGCCAGATACACTAACTTTTGGCAAAAAAAAAAAATGGTCTTTATGGCAGACTACCTGTAACAGGAGGCCATTTCTGAGTGAAGTAGATGCAGTTATAGGTAGAAACAGGCCTCCATCCGTCTGAGCCTCCGCTTTGTGTCCTTTCTTTATCGGAAACGATATTCCATTCCTATGGCACAGCTACACAGCAGCAGTCTGTGAGGCATTATAAACTGCAAACGGGCTGGAAAGCAGGAGCACGTGCACACGCATGCACGCCAACCATGTAATATAGCAAGGCACAGATAATTTTTAATTGACTGAAGTAGATTCAATCGGCTGACTGAGATAAACGTGGACTAAAGGAGTGGGCAAGTCTGCATGACAGCGCGCAGGGAGCCCAGGGGGCAAAGGAAACGCATACATAAGGTGCTGCATAACCATCTCATGACAGCACCGGTGAGAGGCTTGAAGAGAAAGCTCCAATAGGAAGGACGTTTTTACACTGCGGGTGGTTTTCAAATGACTGACTCCAGCGCTGAAAACAACTTAGGCTTGGCAGCACAGAGCTGTGACGCCAGGTTTGTCCTGCTTCACAGCAGTTTACTGCATAAACAGGTTCTGTTTTTTACAGCACCTTTTCACTCTTTGCAAATCCAATAGCATTACAATGCAAAGGAGGTTGAGTTCTGGATATTCATTTTACTCAAACTGTTCTCATTTCTCCGCAAACACTTCCACTGAAAACATCCCAGGGTGCAGTGACAGCATCTGAAATGTGAAAAGACATCAGAGCATGAAAGAGATCAGCATGTAGCCTATTTAGAGGACATGGGGAGGGGATATTTTATGTGATGTTATGTTTCTGGGCAAAGTGAGAGCCTTCTAGGATGTGGAGGCCCCAAGTTTGAGGAGGAGAACTGCTTGCTTTCCCTCCAGCGTGGCACTATGGAGGGCTGCAGCACCCTACACATGCATTCAGAAGCACAAGCCAGCACCCTTTCAGCCCTTTAAAATCCATGGCATGAAGAGAAAGGCTTCAAATCATTCCCAACTTGTTTTCCAGCTCCTCTCCTGCTGCCTCTGTTAAAATGTCCATGTTACCCTTTTGTAACCAGCCTCTGCCTGAGATGTGCAGAGCCAAGCAGCTGGAAAGGTACCGGGCAGGGAAGTATCTTCAATCAGGCAGTAACGATGCTGGATCTTTTAGACTTAATTAGGGGACACAGAGAAGTCAAAGAACCACAGTACTTATTTTTTTCCAAAGCAGCAACATACAGCTCTTGGAAAACACAAGGCTCAGGAAACGCTTTGTTGAATTTGAGTTGGATTTAACCCAGAGTTGACTTTACTATGCCTAATTCCACTCCCATCTTCCCTGCTCCTTTTATACACTAAACCACAGCTAATCTTAGAAAAGAATTTATGTTTCTTATTCTCAGCCAGTCTCTCTGGAGATTTTTAATGATTTTTTCCATTCATGTACTGTTTCATCGTGAGTCCTGAGGAAAAGCACAGATCTGCAGACCTAAATATGACTCTCTGTGCTCCTAAGATTTCATTTAAAGTGAGTATACCACTATATACCACTGTTAACCCGCAATTATTAGTGGACTTCACCATCCTAGGCAGTCTAAAGTTTGCAATCTGAAAGCAATCTAAATTCACCTAACTTAAACATGAACTCAGGATAGATTTCTTGGTAGTGAATAGGATGACAATATTTCTGCACTGAATCAGGGAGGATTTTGATCCCATTACAATAACCCCTGCATGTTAATAGAATCACCGTGCTATTTTAGCACGGAGCTATTAGTGATGTAGAGTTAGGTAAGATGCTGGAATAGTCACTATTTTGTGGTGCTGGACTGGAAAGCAGCAGTCACATCTTTGCTCACAACAAAGGTGCATCATGTCCACTCATCTGCAGCCTTTTCTTTGGCTGCATCGGAGATTCTTAAGCAAAACTGAGATGTGTCTAGACAATAAGTAAATAAATAAATAAAAAACAAATTTTAAAGTATAGCAGGACTTTTTTATGGCTTTGAACTACAACATTTGAACAGAAGCTAGGGAGGAAAGCTTCACCAAAGTTTTAAATTGAAACTATTTCTGGTGAAAATGGCATAGTTTTAAATCATTATTACTTAAAATATGCTAGTTTTGATCTACATTCCCTTGTGATATTTTGAAAGGAAACGCTGTAATTTCAAATTTTAATTGAAAAGTTTAGCATGTAGTTTCATACTGCTACCCTTGCGACAAGTTATTCCTCGGCAAAAAATAAAGGTAATAGATATTTCTACTATTCTACAAGTCAACAGGGTTAGTATACGAACTTTGCTATCACTATTGGCTGATCATAAATTAATGACAACAATCAAAACAACAAACAACTGAAAATAAAAAAATTAGAAGGCACTTTTTCAGGCACGGAAATGAAAGCTTTACAAATTTTTGCTCACCCAATCTTTCTTGAAAAGGTTGATGGTTTGAAAATCTTGGGATGTTTTCTGAAGCCAACCAAAATATGAATTTCAAAACATTTACTTTTCTCACCAAACGGAAGGGTGCTAGTTTGAGCCAGCCCATTAAAGCCTAGCTCATGTGACCTGTGCCTATACCATGCACTGCAGTATGCACTGCAGAGATCCCTAATCATGCTCTGGAAACAATCTGGGCAGTAGGATGGGAGCTGGTAGGTTAAAACAGCCCTGCACCTGGGAAAAGAGAAACCCCTGTCCCTCAGCAGGCTTTACAGACGTGGCAGGGCTGTTTTTAGGATCTAAGCTCAATAACCCACCTAGAGCTTATAGTTGCCTCTGTTGAACCTCACGAGGAGTGACAGCAGGCTCCTTCCCTGCCCTTTGTGCTCTTCTTCCCCTTCCCACACACCCCAACCTCATCTCTCTGTAGAAAACACATAGACAGAGGCTAATTGAGCACACACCAACTAAAATCCACCTAGTCAGCAAATATGACTATGAGTCAATCATCAGCCCTCCCTCACAAACAGGGGCAGCCCAGAGCCCATTGAGCTGCCCTGCATGGCACCAGGCTGCACCACAGAACTTTCTATTCAGCAGGGACGCCTCTCAAGGTTACTCCCTGAGGTCAAGAGATTCCTTATCCACAATAGATCTTAAATAAGTGATTAATACCATGCCGAAATTTTGCAAGATTCCGTGAAACTTTGCTAAATTGTATCTCTGATTTTATGACTGTGCACATAATTCTTTAGGCATAAACTGATGTCAAAGTCTGGGACTAAGATTGGATCCAGCTGCTCCCAGACTCCTCAGAGGAATTTGGAAAGCAAAGGGATCCATTCTGAACCTCATAACTGAATGGAAGGATCTCCTTGACACTTTCATCTGATCCTGTCCTTGACACAGTAAACAACTGGCTGAACACCATTGACCCTTGTTAAATCACTGTCTTATTTAATAATGAACTCTATTAAATCACTATCTTACCTCAATAAAACATATTGCTGCTTCTCTCTTTTGAGTGAAGTGTATCAGTACTCCCTCATATGCAGCACAAGGCTTCTCTCCACCCAACTCTCCACCCAACTCTCTCAGGTTCTTCTGAAGGGCAGCATAGGCCTCTGGTGTATCAGCCACTCCATGTGGTTTTGAATGATCATCAGACTTGCTGAGGGTGCCCTCTGTCCCTTCATCCACGAACAATATTTGGCCCGGTATGGACCCCTAAGGCTTCCAACTGGATTCTACCACTGATCACAACTCGTTGAACTCTGCCATTTGGCCAGTTCTCACTGCACCTCACTTTCCACTCATTCAGCTTGCACTTCCTGAGCCTGTCTATGAGGATGTCATGGGAGATAGTACTGAAAGCCTTACTAAAGTCAAGGCAGACAACGTCCACTGCTACCTACTTATCCACTTGTCTACTCATCAAAAAGCATAAGAGTATTCAAGTGTTTTGTGGCATGTCCATGTACATGCCACAAAGTGAAGAAATGTGTTAGCATTTTTTTTTCAGTTTTGCCCACAAAAAGGGTTTCTAAACAGGCTGGGCACTAATGGGTGAAGAAGGAAAATAATGTTGCCTTTTTCCAGTCATGTCACGCTATCATTAGAATTTAAATCAGAATTCCAAGTTTGCCCCTGAAAAAAATATGGTTTTTTTACATCCACAGTGGGAACTGAAATGGTATTCAGAGAGCATACGGTGAAAAAGGTGAATTTTGATCAAGAAAACTTCACCAAAGGCAAGAAATTCAGAGGCTTTCTGACAAGCTTCAGACACTATTAAATGACAAAGGCAAAGGACTTCACATTCTCTTTTTAGCAACAGCTTTTGCATTTGTCTTTTAAAACTAGGCTGAAATGGCTTAACATTTTAGGAGAGGCATTGCCCACACAGAGAAGTCAAACAATATATATTATCTATGGATAGAAGAATCCCAGAAGGCAGAAGGAACAATAGGGCAGTAATTTCTATTGTGTCCCAAGAGAAAGTGGATCCAATGGCATCAAAAAGCATGCCTAATTTTTTGAAAACGTGAGCAGTGACAATAAGAACTACTAGTAAACATTGTTCTTTTCTGAGAAAAGTCATTGTCTATATATCACATTATAACCCCAAATTTTTAAGCCTTAATGCCTTCCACTTGACACTGAAAAAGCACCAAAATAATTTGCCCTCTTTTAATGAGTCATGAGAGCGAGTAGCAGCTCAGTGACTCTGCAAATCAGGCTGGTTACTTAGACCTTCCCCTTCCCACCCCTGTATGAATGCAAGTGCTTCAGATCAGTTGTTTACTCATGCATCTCCTGTATTCAGCTCTCGTTACTAAAGATTATTTAAGAAAGAGGCAAAGTTTAAAAATGAATGAATGAATCAATGATGAATGAAAACAGGAGCAAATAAAAACATTGCTGTTTTCCGTTTACTAGTCATGACCTGTGAATGTATTCTGTAACAGTGAAGGAAGATTCATATTACCCATTTCAACCTTCTATCTCTTGCTTTACCATTAAAAAGATAAAACACATAAAAAGTCCTAACAGAGTAGAAATTTTCTCTGATTTTTTTTTCTCATCAGAGATAAGACTTGAAAAACAGAAAGCACAGCTTGACCAGAACAAACCTTCTTGAGCTGTAAGTCTGCAGGCAAGATTTCATATGATGGCTCTTCCCTTACACATAAAGTCATCAAAAAAAAAATTTGTTTTTTGGATAGGTTAGTCCCCAGCCAGTAGAGGAAGCTGAACCAGCTGAACCAGCTGAACCAATGGCCTGGATGGGACACAGCAACAGTGAGGCAAAGCAGGAAGGCAACTTGTTCCAGAAAGGAATGGACAAGAGAGATCCTACCTCCTCTGCTATCCTCAAAACTTCCTCAGGCTCAAGTATCTGATCAACCTCAACCCTAAGGTAACAGCAAAGAATTAAGAAGGATAACACCAAAATAAAGACTACAGACATTCCTGCCACATTTGTTTAGATGTCACTGCAAAGAAATAACCTTATGCATCTTTGTCATGTACTAACCATACATAGGACTTCAGACCCACATCTGCCAGGGGAGAGGGCTTGGCTTTTTCAGGGGGAGGGAGGGACACCAAGGCTGAAGTAGTGGTCCACGAAAGCGAGAAGTCACGACCTTGAACCTGCAAGTTCCTCCAGCTCTGCTCATTCCTGACTTGCAAGCTCGCACCAAAACTGGAAATTCAGCTGGTCTCAGTAGAGACAGGGTTAATGACAGAAGTGCACCCATCTACACAGGAACAAGGGCCAGCCATCATCTGGTCTGCATCGATAAATGGCTTATAGGGAAGGTAAAAGAAAAAACTCTAAAACACAGAAAATGAGCAACTGAAATCAAGTGTGGCCCAAAGTTGTTTTGTTTTAGGTAAAATGACACTTACACAGTTTTTGAGCCATAGAATTTATGTGCTTTCTTAGTGATTAATATTTAAAACGATTGTTTGGCACCGGACATTCAGTACATGTCTTGCAAGGACTTGGCACAGGGAAGAGGTAAGTAATCAAAGATGTGCCAAAGACTTGTCAAGGAAAAACTTATGCTCAATACTAATCAAGCTAAACTCTGTGCCAGTCCTTCCACTCATCCTTCCATAGGGGTGAAAGTTTTCCGAGTGAGTCTGCCCATGCTTCCGAGACAACCAACACCTTTTGCAGTAATTCAATGAAAATTAAAGTTTTGAAGGCCAAAAATAGCAATATATATAATATGTATAACTCACCTTGTGCTCTGTAGGAAGCATTGTTTCTGGATGCAGAGTGCAGTTTGCTCTGGTCTGGGGACTTTTGAGAGTAAAAGAATTAATTTGCAAGTCTGTAGCACTGAGAGATGAGTTCCAGTGTGCTTCCCTTCCCAGAATATCTCAATCTCCAGAACCGTTGCTGCTGCAGCTTGACGGAAGCCAGTTTTCTCATGTGCCTGACTACTTCTGTTATAGGCAAATTCACACAAGAAACTGCTGTAGAGCCTAAACTCCTTAGTGCCGTCCCTGTGATGACGACACATGCAGGTACAGAGCAAAGACTTTTCTTCGTTTGGCCCCTTTCACATGCAGTGTGCTAAAAAGCTCCACATACAGTAATATCCCTCGGGATACAGACCTTGCTTGTTCCACAGCAGTGGTGAATAGGGACTTAGAGACAAATTTTGCCTGGATTCCTAGGGAAAGGTGATATAGTTAAGCTATGTTTTCTTATTGTCTTTAGAGGAAAGCCTTGCACAGGACAATTAGAGATTGCTCTTGGATATCACAACCTGCCAGAGTCCAGGTCCTGCTTTTCTCAGAGCCAGTGCCAGCCAGATGTGATCGTCACAGCTGCCTCAGCTCCCATGTGCAAACGGGACTGACTAAGACTGTTACTTTTTACTCATAAGGAACTTGAGTCATATTGGAGCATGCAGCTTGGCACATTGGAGCTTATGTCTGAAACCTCTCTCCTCCAGCCGTCCTAGGTCTTGGAGCCTCATCTGCTGTGAGGACTGTCACAAAGCCACAAAGGAGACTCCCAGACGAGCCAGGACACCGTGGGTCTGAGGGTACTGTGCGCTCCATCCAGGCCAGCCGTGGTGAAGCAGCTCCCATGCACAGAGTTTCAGACCTATCATCCTGATGCTGTGTGAGGACAGCTGCCCTTTTGCCCAAGTGAATCAGCTCGCCCTACCAGTAGGGCCTATAACTCCAAGCACAGTGCAACACCAATAGAGCTGCATGGCTTCCAAACTGAGCTGGCTCCTGCCCAGGCAGATTGAAATAGGGGTAGAGTGAGGCAAGAGCCAACAAAACAGGTCTGTGTAACTCTTCTCACAGAGGGGGGCTGCACAGAGCTATGCACCTGAGCTCAAATGTACCCCTGTATCCCTCTTCTTGCTGAGCTCTTAGGAAGCATCTTCATTACTTCCCTTAATATACAAGAGATCAAAAGACTGTCTACTATAAAAATACTTTCACTTCTATTCCACCTTCCATCCCAAGGTCTGAAAGTGCCTTGCAAATATTAATGAGGCAAGCTCAAAAAAAGCCCTGCAGAGCAGCACAGGTTCGTTTCACAGAACGAAGACGCATGGAGACAGAGAGGTTAATTAGCTTGCCGGGGGGCACAGGAAGCCCTTGTCCGAGCCACAAATGCTGTTAGTATTCTTGTTATTTATTTACACAGCAACAACCATTTTCTGGATGACTTGCATTCAGGAATTAAAACGGGGAGGTCTATTCACACCACCTAATTTTTGCACCTAAATTAGAGGACTAGTCTCCTGAGGTGCCTAAATTAAGTGCTTTGAATCATCTCTGGAGTAATATCTCTATCTCCACTGAGTGTAGAGAGACCCCAGGGACACAAGTTCTGAATTTTCATGAGTAGAGTCAGCTGACGTGTACACCCCATTTCCTGTATGGTTTATTTAGCCTCCTTTCACTTAAGCTTAAAATAGGAAGTATCATAAATTGTCTGAGGATGAGAAGCCATCTATCCGTGTGCAATTGCATGTGCACAGAAAGTTTCATTGATTTCAAGAACACGATCAGAAAGGATTTAAAAGATACCAAAATATTTCTTAATGTTACATGCATTATACATACCAGGCAATGCAGGTATTTAAGCATCAACGGGATCACCAACAATACTTGGCTCAGAGTCTTAAATTCTGCTTTTAAAATTTTGCTTTTTTACCTAAAAAAATAATAATGTACCACTATACAAAGAACACTTCTAAAGAAAATAAAAATAAAAAACAGTAGCAGAATTCTCCCAGAAGACACGGACTCTCCTACCTGCCTCAGTTAAACAGAATTCCCAGAGTTGCACACCTCTCTGTTAATATTTTCAAAGATGCTATGATGCTATATGCACAGAGAATGCTAAAAACTGGGCTACCTTGGCTTCTGTTCCACTGAAACATTAGAGAAAAGACAGGCACAATTTGTGTCATTCTGGCAAACAGCACTAGAAAGAGAAATTAATCTCCCAGCTTCAAATTCACAGTGCAAACAATACAGGGGGAAATAGATATATATTTTTAAAGTAGTCATTTTATTTCTCCTCCCCCTTTTCTTTCTCTCTCTCTCTCTGGCTGGAGAGAGCTCCAGCCAAAAGTCAGTGCTTAAAAAAAAAAAAAGAAAAAAAATATCTTCCAAGTCATTTCTCCAATGTTCTTTTCCTATTAGGGAAGTTCAAAGGTTCAGTCAGCAATTCTGATCATCACGGTGCCAGTCATCAACCTAGACAAAGCTGATTATTTTCCCAGACTGCCCAGAGTGAGTCCCCCATCCCCACCAGCAAGTCATAAATGCAGCTTTCCAGAGAGCGCAGCATGAGGAGAGGTCAAACGGGAAGGAGCAGCTGATGCCTCCTGTCAGCAGAGGAGCAATCTGTAACTATTCGATTCAGAGAGGCGCAACCGGGAAATGAAAAAAATCTTCTGGCTCTAATCCTCAGCTTGAAAACATCTGAGGTGAGAAAAGAAAAGACTGAAGGAACAGTTAGGATCTAACGCTGTGTTTGTTCAGGAACATTAGCAGGAAAAAGGGGCACAGGCACCATGGCTGGCAGGCCTAATTTTATCTCTTTATTTCTTAGCAAGAGTTTTATACACATGCTGAAAAGTCCTGCACCATTATTGCTTCTTTTTCTATGCATTGTTACTGCTTCTTTTCCTGAAGTCTTTGATAAAGAAAGAGCAGTATATTCAATATATTTGTCTTGATCCCAGAAATTGCAGGGGTGGGACCAGCTCAGTGAGTTTTGGTGACACTTTTCCCCCTTCCGCTGCCACTAGATAGAGCATGGGCAGACTACTGCAACTGAAAGAAGTGCTGCATACCAGCTTGTAATGCTGTAGCATTGCTTTCCTTCAGCTCCAGCAAGAAAATGCTGCAGGATGCAACATTATATTCAAAACTGTTCATTTCTGCCTTTCTAGGTGAAGAGATACCTCTACGTCTAATATGGCTGATTGCCATGACAAGGAGAGACCTCTGTTGAAGATATGTTGAAGATATCTTCCAGTGTAAACCATGACCTCAAAAAACATTTTAAAAAAGGAAAAAAAAAAAAAATCTTTGTTCAAAGGCAAAGACAGAACAATATAAAAAATTACCATCACAACTTTCTGTGTAATTTTCAGTCTCATGACTTCATAATAACTTATATCAGATTTAGATTCTCTCCACTTTTTCCCCCTAAAACAACAATCTTTGCAAATTGTTGTTGTTATTAATCACACTTTCTACAGTGGGGCTTACAGCACCAAGGATTAATGTGAATATAGCCCAGAATTAATGTAGATAAATGGGATCTACCAACCATTACTTTGAGCAATGCAGCATTTACCTCCTTGTGGTCTGCCCTGGAACATCCAGGTCAGATAATGCGTATTTCTGTGTATCAAACACCTGCACCAAAAACCTGCAGGGAGCAGGAGCCCAGGCAGTTGACAGTCTAAACAGATAAAAAAGAAGCAGAAGGGGGCAAGCAGAGTGTGATGTGTGAGGGAAGGGAAGAACATACTAGTTTGGAGAGTGGAGCTATTTAGGAGAGAACTGGAAGATACTGAAGGAAGAGAAGAATGATCTTGGAGGTCTTTTCCAACCATAATGATTCTATGATTTTATGATTCTACAAGAGAGGTTGTGACAGGGGCGCTGTGAAACAGAGGTGTCAGGAAGGGAATGAAGATAGGGTGACAGAGTTTAGCCAACAGAGAGGCAGCAAGTGCCTACATGGGGCAGAGAAATCCAACCACAGCTGAAAAAAGTCCGTCAGCTCTATGCACGTCCCTGGCCTAAGAGCCTCCAGCATCATCCTGTCTGGATTCCCCTCAGTGGCTTTAGTGGCATTAGGACAGTGGAAAAGAGTGATTATGGACAGACCACCAGGCTTAATACTTTGCTAAGCGAATTCATCTTTAGTTCATGGATCTAATGGCCAGAAGAGACTATCAGAGCAGCTACACTCAGTCCTTTCATGAAGAAAGACACAGAGACTCACCTGGTTACCCTTGAGCAGGCACAAACAACCTATCTTGGACCACTATACAGAAAGGCACTGAGACTTCCTATGAAGATATCAAGAGATGCTGAATCCATCATGCCCTTTGGTCATTCATTCCCCTAAATAATTCTCTTTACTGAAATAAAATAGATTTCACATCTGAATTCTTTATAATAAATCTGTTACCCTTGTAAATGTCAAATAGCATTCCTGAATGCTAGGTGTTAAGTACAGTTCTGTGCCAAAAATTTTGCAGGAATAAAAAACATCTTGGATAAACAGCAAGAATTGTGACAGGTAACCATATCTGGTTGAGAACATGAATTTGAATCATGTGGACACATTCTTTTGGACCAAGTTTTCTGCCAGTGTTATGCAACCATACCGTGCACCTTCCGCTTATATTCACAAAGAGACAATGAAGTGTCTGTGAGTACAGAACTTCACAGGAGGCCAAGAGTGTCCAGTCAGAGTCAAGGATGTGTCCTCACCTTCAAACAAGCAATAGACTAGGTTCAAATTTTGTTTGGTAGGAGTCAGATCCTCAGCCTCCATCTTTTGCCCAATGCACCAATTAGGGTGTTAATATCTGCTCTGGGACAGGTCAGGACATTCTATTTCTCTGCAATTATTCATACTGAGAGAACTTGAGCTTTTGCCCACGGAGAGCTGGGAATGACATTTTTTGCCCAGTTAACTTGTTTCATGGAACATCAAGAAATTCTGCCCATTTAGTAGACAGATCCAGGCAATAACAACTAGTATGCGAGGAGAAAAAGACTGTTTATTTTGCTTTAAAGAATAATAAATCAAATTTATCTTTACACATAAATGTGGCACAACAAAGCTCACAAGAGTTTGGACCAGCAGGAATATCAAAGAAATAATTCAATAAAAACAAGAAAAAAAGAAGTGTCAACCACAGTGCCTGAACATGACAGCAATGGGAACTCTTGAAAAATAACTACCCAAACACAGATTTCTTTTTTAACGCTAACTGTCCAGTAAAGATATGTTGCAGTATTTAAAGTCAGTGGATTTGTTTATTTTACAAAATATTAATACTTCCATTGCCAATAGTCTAAGAAAATATATATATAATATATAGCTATATATAGATACCCATAGTATCTATATATATATATACACATATATACTTAATGCTTTGCTACCACCCCTTAGATTTTTCAATGGTCATAAGATGACAGCAAGGGCAATGCTTGGTATTAAATATTTGTGATCTTTTTGACTGCCATTGACAATAACAAAACCAGTTTTTATATGGCAAGAAGCTGAAAAGAGCATCAAAATTACATCATTAGCCAAAGAATTCCGTAATGGAAATGAAGGATAAGCCATGAACTGTAGACCAGAATGTGAAGGATTTATAGCTAAGGAAAAGAAGTGCAATGTTTGTGTTTTTTCAAATGTATTTACAGGACTTTATAAAAAGAATTAGTAACAGCCAAGACTGAAATCTTATCTCCCTAAAGAGCAACAACTCTTCTACAAAGAAAAAAGAGAAGCTTTCAACTTAGGCACAAAGTAAAATAAATAACTGTAGTTTTGGCCAGGAAGGAGACCAAGTATTTGAATCATATTTGAAGTTATCTTTGACTTCAAATGAAGATGTGTCTAGAAATAATACTGGGTATTATCTTCCACCTGAAACTGCAAGAGAAATTGCTTCTTTCTGCACAGAAGGACCCTTCCATGGTGCTATACACTTAATCAAATCATTAACAGATATGTCAAGCTCTGCTGATAATTACCAATACACTCTACATAAAGAAATTTAATCAGGAATGGCCAGTGTTTAAGACCCCTGTTCAGTGAATGTCATTCCAAAATGTCTGATATCTTTTACTTAATGTTCCAATATTCCTCCAGCGCAAGACAAATTTTGCTGCAAAATGGCCCACCACCTCCCAGTCTCCACAGTTGTACATTAGGCTGCACAGACTCAAGGCATCACTTTAGCACGGGAAAAACTGCATTATACTGCCCCAAGGAAGACGGATGGACCACCACAAGCTTCCTCCTGCCCAGGAAAGGTAGGAAGGTAAGAGGAGGCTGCAAGGCTGGCGCAGAGCTCTGAGAACTGGGGTTTGTGCTCCGAGGAAAGCCACAGTGTGCCGTATAAATCCTGATGCTGCTGGGATGGAGCAGCTTCCCTTGCACACCTGCTGGCCCTATCCACAGCAGCAGCACCAGCTGCCAGGCCGGCAAATCAAAGTGCTGGTGTTTTGTTCCTTGAGTGTGGAGAAGCACGTGGCAAGTGCATACAAGAGTTGTATAAAAGGACACGGCTTGCTTGTGAAAGAGGGAAGGATGGGCAAGAAATATTGCTTAGATCTTCTCCAGTCTATGCTTATTCTCAATAGCTACAGCTTTGCAAACAACTCGGAAAGATACATATCAAACAACTCAAATGAAGGAGTATTTTTAATATAAAATGTAATTTAGATAAAATTTTGTCAATTCTACCAAAAAACAAACCTGATTTAATTCTGCAAGAATTCATCCTAAGTATTACAAAGATGTCCACAAGAATCTTGAGGATCTATATGTAGGGCTGACACTATTTGTGAAATGCTTTCAGTGAATGCAAGGAGACAGAAACCTAAAGGTTGCATCTGTTCCCCTTGGAAACCACAACGATGCCCTGATAAGGAAGGACTGGGCTGACTGTTATATAACAATATGTATAATGGATGAGACTTTCCAGGGGCGGGAGTTCAGGTGCCAAAAACTGATGCACACAAAATCATTAGTCACATCTGAAGTCTTTGGCAGGTTCCCTAACTATATGGAACCAATCCATAGCTGTACAACTCGCAAGCCTGAATGCTACAGACTTAATGGTCTGTTCTTGAGCAGATATATGATTTGTTTTTGTGGAGTTATTGAGTTTGTTGATGGCTTTTTGGAGTAGAATGGGTCTGAATGAAAAAGGGAAGGTGATTCACAGAAAAAAAAAGGCTTAGCTGACCAATACATACCTCTCTCCACTGTGTTGCTGGCTGCCACTGTCTCTCCCTTTAGAGATAACTTGGAAAGGTATTTCCTTCCTGTCTCTTTTCTTCTTACTTCAGCACCAGTGCCTGTTGGGGTGCTGTTCTTCAGAATGACCAACAAAGGTCTGAAAGCATTTTAGGAATATAAGCAGGAGAAGAGGAATAAGTCTGGTCCACTTTTGCTGGAGCATTTCAGGATCATAACTATTGTAGATACATCACACCAACATGGAAGAAGTTGCAGCACTAAGCCTTTAACCAATTTGTCCTTTGTCAGAGGCAGTCATCAGTCTCCAAAATAAAATGGATATGAAATGAATGAGAAATTTGACATTTTCTCCTTGCTAATTGTCAGTCTCTTCACTCTTTTAAGGTAAGCAACTTATTATTCTGTAGTCAATATATTTCTCCTTTAAATTATTACCAAAAACAAAGGATAAAGAAAGGAAGTGTCTCTCTTTTTTAATGCCAGTTGCTTTTAGAGCATGAGGCTCAGCTCCAAGATAAAAAAGATGCCCAAGCATAATGGGCATCAGAGAGCAAAGATACATATGAGAACGGCTTCCACTCAGCATTTTAACTTCATTAAATATGACTCTTTTTCAGCATTCATGCCAGGGGGACTGTGGCAATAGTGTCTCCCCAGATGCTGAGACACTGCTCCATGTCCTGGCAGATACCTCATGGGAAAAGAGGGCACCCTGGAGATACACTGACAGGAATACATAAGGAAGAGTGGCAAGACTAGAACTACAGTCCTTTGATAGGGAGCTGCCTGCTGTGGGACCTAAGAAGAAGGTGCAGCAGATAAGCAGAAGGCTGCCTTGAAGAGCAGTGAGGTGCCTCACCTGAGCTGACAGCAGTGCACTCCTATGCTGCTGTCAGGCAGAGGCAGCAAGGCAGACGTGGTGCTTGGGAGCACTCAAGCTCTGCTTCTGCCCCATAATAATGCGTTTTTCACACTCGGGCTGCTTAACATAAGTTTGCTGCTGGGCATCTCAGAGCTTGATGAAGGCACCACAGAGTTAATTCAGGGAGAGATGCCTTTATGTTGAAAGGATTGAGCAAACTTATGTTAAGTAGCCCAAGTACCTGTGCGATGTGGTTGGGTCATCTGCAGTGCATACTCAGACCTCTGGTCTTTGAAGTGTTACACCTTGTGCTGTGCACGGGATGATCTGAATGAAAAGTGACGCTTGACGTGCTATAGAAATAAGGGTTGAAGAGGAAAACTTTGGAACTGTCCATAAACAGATATGCCCTAATTCCTGTCAGACATTGCTGTTCACCCATTATGGACTTCCTAATGTATTTTCCCAGTGTTTCTCTAGGCACAAACACTATTTTCCTGATAACTAGTACAAAACTAAGTTTGGCTTCTCTCTACATGCCTCTGAACATCCACAGATAAAACCATTTTATCGAAATACACAAAATGTGTTATGTTTGCATGGCCCAGTTAGCAGTCAACACAGAAATCAGTTCAACATAACTGATAAAAAGACCAGCCTATTCACATTTGGTTCGCACCTACCCCATGTCAAGGAAATCCAAGGGGCTTTGCAGAGAACAGCCACGTGCAGTGCATTGGCACTAAGAGACAATGTTAACAAGCTACAGAAGAGCTCTGGAAAAACCTTCCCCATGGGTCTCCTCCTCCTTCACCCATGGTGAATTAAGCAACGACATGATCAACTCCAGGTTCTCTAATGGTACGACCTTGCAGAGCTGTCAAGCTTCACTTATCTTTCAAGATTTGTGCATTTGACAGGCATGTCACCTATCTACAAAACTTAGACACAATCTCAGGCATTGACAAGGGACTGAAAACCATTTGGCTTAGGTACCAAATTGCCGGTCAGGAGAATGCGACTTTACTGTTCACCTCTTCCCCAGGCAGCTCTTAATATTTTGCAATTTGCAAGCTTTACTACAGGGCTTTTCACACTTGCCTGGGAAAAGAAGTCAAGGCTTCATCATGGCAGGTCGAATCTAATGCCCTCTGTCACAATGACTTTCAGAATGAAAGTATCCAGCCTGTGGTGATTCTGCTGTACAAAATCAATGCTTTCACTGCAGTCTGCTCAGCAAATCAAGAGAAATTGGGCCAATATCTCATTTTGTTTTAAAAGCCCTTTAGAACTCACTGCTACAGCAAGTAATAGGTTGGTATGTAGCGTCTACTTCTACGTACAGGTTATTTATTCTTGGAATGCAAAAAGAAGCTGTGATAACAATCTCCATTTAAGTAGCACTTACTGGATCCAGCTACAGCTGAATCTCTCAGCTTTAAAAATAAAAAAAAGTCAAAAATTATTATTTACAAGGAGAGCTAAATACCTCATGTCACAGCACAGTACAGCAAATAAATCAACCACATTATAAATTAAAATGACATCTACTAATCACTGATTGTATTTCAAACAACGTTTAGAGTCCTAATATGAATGGTCTAAATCTATGCATCTCATTCATATCTCTATTGGTCCTGACGAATAAGATTAGAAAGGCAAACAGGTAAAGGGGAAAGGTATGGATAAAGTATTGCCTAGATTACTCAAAACACAGCAGCTCCTTAGATCCATGAAAGCCAGCTAGACAGAGACATTTACTTAAGTTGGCAGTGGACACTTCTCCTCTGCTCAGCCCTGGAGCGGTCATACCTGGAACGCTCTGTCGAATTCTGGGCTCTCCAGGACAAGAAAAGTATGGGCCTACTGAAGTAAGCCCAGCAAAGGGCCATGAATGACTAAAAAACTACAGCCTGTCCTATAAGGAGAGGCTGAGAGAGCTGGGATTGTTCAGTCTGGAAAAGAGAACGTTCCGGTGGCTCTTACCCATGTTTCAAAGGGTTGATGACAGGATGTCAAAAGAATGGGGCTGGGCTCTTCTCATTGGCGCTCAGAGACAGGATGAAAGGCAATGAGCATAAACTGAAATATGGGAAAATCTAGTTGATCACAAGAAAACATTTTTTTACTGTTACATGTTTTTACTGTTACATGCTGGAACATGTTGTGCAATGTCCAACTTGGAGATACTTAAAGCCCAACTCAACATGGTCCTGGGGAACCTGCTTCAGCTGACCTGGTAAGCAAGGGGATTGAACCAGCTAATCTCCAGGTATACCTTCCAACTCCAACCCTTTGGTGATTTTGTGATATTAGATGATTACATATCTAGCTATTCAGCAGAAATGCAAGGAAGAGTGCATGCCCCAATCACACTATGAATCTCACTCAGGAGACATCACCTCCATTTTTCAGCAGGGCCACTCAGTTCAGAACAGTTTCTGCATAAGAAACGCATGTGCTCTGTAGTATGCCTTCACTGAAGACCCATAGTAAGCCTGCAGCCATGCTCCAGGCACCTCTGAGCTACTGTCCTCATAGTCCAGGTTAAGCAGCTGAAGCCTACAAAGAACCTTCCAGTCCAGTGCTGGCAAAGCTCCAGTGAAAAATAGTGGAAACACAGGCACAATGCTAGCGTGCAGACTGGCATGGCCCTATAGCATGGAGCAATCACCAGCTGGACTTGACAGGTCTAGGCGAGAACAGTCTTGATGTTCCCATTTTCCTCAGTGACGGATAAATCTAGCTATCCCTTGACATCATACATATCTTTGGAGAATTAAGGATTTTATCAACATTGTCCACTATCCAAGAAAATTCTTGAGATTTCCCCCACTTGTAAGCAAGGAATACAAAGGGTAAAATGTCTGCACAAACCAAGTAAAGCCAGAGGTATAGAAAACTATTAAAAAAAAAGTTCTGAAATGGAACAAAAATGTTTTTAAAACTTTACATGAAAAGCTATTCTGAAAAAAAAAAAAAATGTATGAAGGCAAAGAAACATTCTTCACTATTGCTACCCTACCCTGCTTAGAAGCGTTTACTGCCTTCAGGTCCATATTATTTCCTAGGTTTAAAGGAGTCCCAGGCCTGGTGCTCTGAGGCCAGGCTTCTTGGCTCACAAAGTTGCCGACAGTGCCTTGATTCTCAGCTCTCCCTCAGAGAGTGATTCTAGAAACATGCAGATTCCCTCTTCTAAGTGGTGTGCAGAGCACTGCAAGCATCCAAGAGCCATCCTGCTGGAGATAACAACCCAGAAAAGAACCTCAGAAAAGACTGCAGATATGAAAAAAAGAAAAAGAAAAGCTTTCCTTGCAGTGAAAGACATCTTAATATGCATTGTTCATCTAAGGGAAGGTTAAAAGGTGGCTTGATCACAATTTATAAGAGGCTGCACAGAAACACAGATGGATATCCTGTCTTTTTCTCCTCCCAGATATTAACGAACCAGTAGAGGGAAACTGAAGCTAGACAGTTCCAAATTAGGAATGAGGTGTGCATTTTTAACAGTGAAGATAATTAATCACTAGAACAGCTTACTCAGGGTTGTGTAGCATTCTTCATTTCTTCATCACTTGAAGTCTTTAAATAGATACTGGATTTCTTTTTAAGACGACACACTAGGTCTCAAACAGGAGACAAGGGCCTGGTGCAGAACTGTTGACCACGTTTCTGTTTTTCCCCCGTCTTGGCCAAGTAATGCAGGCTAAATAACCATAATGTACTATGTGAGATAAAAATCTCTAGAGTATATGCACATTGTCTAACCTCAGACATCTAGTGGATGTTTCTAGTCTCACTTTACAGCCAAAAGAGGCAGCAAATCTTCTCTTTTAAAATTACAATAGCGGCCCAACTCGTATGCTCTGATTTGCCATTTTGCATTGGTTTTCCTAAGACTGGTAGTAACCAAAAAATTTACAATCTCTAGCAAAGTCACAGTTCCAGCAAATGA
Source organism: Eudromia elegans (assembly GCA_003342815.1). Classification (NCBI taxonomy): domain Eukaryota; kingdom Metazoa; phylum Chordata; class Aves; order Tinamiformes; family Tinamidae; genus Eudromia; species Eudromia elegans. Next base: position 1,140,919 of record PTEX01000129.1, on the reverse strand, counting down.
TATTTCCAACAGGTTTTATCTCCAGAAAACTGTAGAGCAGCACTTAATTAGAAAAATCCCAAGCTAAAAAAAAAGAAAAACCACAGGCAAATGATCCATTTCATATCTGTAGCTTTTGGACAGCCATGGATGTTTGGTCAATTTTCAGTTGTTGCAAACTGGCATACCTCAAGTCTGGAACCTTGCCATCCGTTGGGGTGCAGCAGACCTGAGAAGTGCCTGGAGAAATAGTCCAAATGATGCTAACCTAGGCTTTATCTCTTCTTTCCATTGAGGTAAATTAGAAGAGGCCTTTCCCAGGCTGTGTATCTTTGGAAAGACAGCCAGCCTCAGCACTGGGAGTTGCTCTTCCATCCTCAGCACCATCCTCAGCCCACGCTGCAGCTCCGTGCCCCTCTCCTCTGCCAAAGTAGCACAAGAGTCTCAGACCTCCATCATCCCCGCGCTCCTCCCTCCTTGACATGGTGCTTAGGCAGACACAGGGAGAAAGCAGCAAGCTGGGGCAGCTGCAGCCCTCCTCAACCCACTCTCTCCCCAAGCAATCCTGTTGACTCATGTAATTGTGGAGCACTGGCAGGAGTCCTGCTGAACCCAGGCTCTGCTCCACACCCCAGCTTTGGGTTAGGTTCCCCCCACTGGCAGGCAATCACATCCATATTACTGGCCTGGATCATAAACAAGCCATTGCCCTTTTCCAGTTATTTCTGCTGTAGAAGAAAGGAATTTCTCACATAACTCTCTCACATGTAGCTGTATTCATCAGATAGCCCATAAGAAGTAGGTTCACATGGTTTGGGTGGTAAGTTTTTCTCTGAAATCTTCATATTTTCTAAAGAACAGTAACTTCTTATAGATCTTTACAAGTATTTGTCTTTTCATTGGGAAAAAAAAATCCCTTGGAAAAGAACCATCAGCCTTAATTTTTACCAAAACCAGATTCATAACCAGAATCACAATCTCTGGGAAATCTGATTTAGGAAATCAGATCCTGAATCAAGAGACATTGTTTCTCAGCCACAACACAAAATCTGAGGCATAAAATCTTTGACGCATATTTCTATAACAAAGACCAATACTATGACTGGCAGCAGCCTAATCACCTTGCTTGTACACAGAGGTTATAGAAGACTAATTTTTATAATTACACATGAAGCACTAAAAAAATGAGGTGCTTGGCAATTAAAAGATGGAAAAACCCACACCTTATTCTACAGGAGTTAACTCTATGGAGCATACATATTCATTTGATGATATGAGCCTTCACTTTTTCCTCTTCATAGTTTCGGATAATTGCTTATAATCAGGTAATAAGCTGCTTTTTTTTAATCATTCTTTCCAAAATATTTCTGATATCAGCATGGCATCTACAACACCCACTATTGCCATAAATGTCTTAGATAGATGAAATGCACCAGGATATCAGTTTACTGTGACAGAAAATGCATATGTGTGCAAACTCATGCATAAATATATATGCATAAATATAAAAATATATTTATATTGATAATATAAATAATATGCATACATATTTGTTCATATAAATAAATGGTTCCATTTAGAGTTTGACAGAGATGTGGCCTTTCCCATCTATGTATGCTATTATGTTGAGACTAAAAATGAGTTTCAGAAACTTAGATGTTAACGCACGGAAGAGGCACAGATTACTTCTGTGCTGTTCATCTGCAATACCTATTTATGGATTTCGACATTTCTCTGAAGCCAGCCACTCAAGGAAGCAGCTAGAGCCAGTTGGAAGGCTTAGGAAAATGAAGCCTAACCTGACAAACTCAAATAAATTGGTGGTTACTCACGGTCTGACACATGAGCAGAACCCACCAAAAGATCAGCCAGCAAGGAGGATTTCCCATCTCTTCATTAACCGCATATATGAACCACAAATTAACACTAATTTATCTGTGTAGTTATAGTGGGTTTAGATTGATTCCAAGAAAAAAAGTAAGGATGGTGGACCATTTTTTGACTCTTTCCAATCCACTTGGCAGTATGGTGTTCACGGAGCACAGACACAGACAACATCCAACCATGCCCTTTAAGCCATTTGCCCGCAGAAATAGTGCATGACTCACAAAGCAGGGTATTCTCAGCTGAGACAGCAGCATCTGAGTCAGCAGCAAGCAGGCAAATGTCTGCTGGTAGAGGTGATAGAAAGGTCCAAGTAGACTGATAGCTTCAAGTGAAGGAGGAGCTGGTAAGGAGTTTGGCTCACCAACTTGTGCAGAAGGGTTTGGCTAGAGAAGCTGCAAGAGATCCTCCTGGTGCTGCACTAATCACTGGAGCAGTAGGTGCATGTTCAACTGCTTCATTAATCCTAGCACCTACATGCTTCCAAAAGTAAGCTGTTCCTTTGGAAAAAGAAAGTGACACATGGTGCTCTGCTGCACGGACATTCTTCTATTTTTCTTAAAGAATAGTCATTAAATAACAACAGTTTTTGTTCTTTATGGACCCTAAGCAAAACATGTCATTTGCTAGAGCTCATTCCACCCTTCTCTGCAAATGCTACTTGCAAGTCAAAAGACTAACACTCTCCAATGATATTTTGCTGCAAACGAATACGTATGAGCTAGATCTTGAATCAGATCCAGCAGGGATGAGCCCACATAGAGGTCACAATATCTACTGCTCTCTCTAGAACAGGACTGGTACTTTGCAGCAACAGAGTCAGCAGGAGACAGAGGTAGCCCTCAGAAAAGGTCCTGGGGTACCACATGTTTCTCTGGCTCTGGCAGACAGGCAGAACAAGCCTCACAGAAAAAAACGTGATGGAAGGTCCACCTCTCGGTGCATCATCCTGTGACCTAGAAATGGTGGCAACAGGAAGTGAACACTGTAAAGATTTAAAGAAATCACACAGGAGAGGATACACCGTAGCTCTGACTTCCTCTAACACTTTGTGAGGATTTCGGAATATGGCGTGTGCACTTCTGAAGGGTTCCCTTACAAAAACTCATCACCACACGCTATGCTTACTTTCTGCAATGGAAATTTACTTACCTACTACCCGATAACACTGAAAAGATCCCACCAAAATGGTCAGTGTCAATGTGACATGTTACACACACAGAGTGAGAAGAAATACGCGGTAAGGACACTGCTAATTTTTATTTCCCTTCACCCAGGAATAGATACTGCACTTACTTGACAATACTATTGATGGAGGAAAGTAGTAAATGTTTAGTTTGCCTCAGGAAAGGTAAAGTGAAAGATCTCCAGAATGAAAAGACTGAAACGTGAGAGGAACTCTGAACTGTTGCACTTTTTCTTCCAGTATCTAAAATCAAGAGTGTTAAAGAGCACGCTACTGAGCTGGATGACCACGACTTCTGAAGGCACAGCAGGGTGTCTTAAGGTAATAAACATGCTGGAAGAGCAAAGGATGATTATTTGGAGTGCAGAAAAAAAAAAATTAGTACAGTCTCAACACTGCTCCTTTTTGGAAGCAGTCCTATAGTACAAGGTGTATGTACAAGTACAAATTTCAAACAGACTGGGTGGCATCTCAGACAGGACTACCTGGCATGGGCCAAACCAGTTAGGCAATATGCCGTCATTTAACTAGCATAGTCAATCAGAGCACCAAAACTCAAAGAAGTTCGTAGGCTGCGTTTTACTTAGCAGCATATTTTCAGCCACTATATATAGGTTTGCATCTTCCCTTGGCTGAGTGATCACATCAGATCCCCAAAACATGACTAGCCCAGAAACAGAAAAGAAGAGGCCTCAACTCCCTTCTTCCTAACTCTGACAGGTTGTGCCTGTCCTTGCAGAAAGCTATTTGCTCCCTAAAATTACCAAAGGAAAAAAAAAAGAAAAAAGAAGAAAGGAGCTACAGAGCTACCATAAAACGATGCTTTGCTGATTGCAATACAGCCCTTTTAGTCCCTTGAGCCATTTTATAGAACTATAATAAGAACAGTTCCCTGAAGCATGGGATGTTGTCATGAGATAGCACAGAGATATCACACTGAGATGCTTTTTTTTTTTCACCAAATGGCATTACTCGTGAATTTTCAAGAGGGCAAGAAAACTCACAGCTGTCTGGAAAACTGATAGAGTCATCAGATCTGCCCATCTCCAGATTCTCTTGGAATTCTCTTGGTCGAGTATTTTGAGCTCTGTGAATAAAAGTCACAATGCAGATGACAAATACATACACTCACTACTTCTGCCACATGTCATCCCTTGGACTGCTAGGAAGATTGCTCTTTTAATCAGTGGTGACTGAATCTTCCTGCCAGGGCAGAGCCAATTCATATTTAGAGCTGAGAGACATTTGTAACCTACTCTGCTATATATCACACATCTAGAGCAAAAGGGGGACAGAGGAAGAAGTGCTTTGCTGCTCAGAGATCCCTTACACTTCTGAACACTACAGGGGGTATGCAGGGTTGAAAAGGAGGAATCTGACTGTAAGCCTGAACACCCTGGTTTTCTCTGTTTTTTCAAATCTTTAACTGTATTTGATCACACAGAAAGCTATTTCACAGTTTCTCAGCGCCATTACTCTGGTGCGTGTAACCCACAACCATCAGGAGCAATCTATCTCACTTGCCCACACAGCAGGACAGTTAATGAAAGCAAAGTGAATCGGATTCTTCAGCGCCATCCAGATGCGGGAGCTCACACCAGCTGTCTCTCCTCCTTCCCACCAGCTGCAACAGAGGACTCCTTTCTACAAAGCAACATCAGCAAATCAAGTGAAACGAGAGTGAGAGGGGAGGAAAAAAAATGCCTCAGACTCTGTGAGTTTTCTTAACTACAGCTGCACTTCTAAGCTTGGAAAGTACAATGCCAGGAAAAGCCCCAAGAGAATGGAGGGAGCAGAACCAAGGAGCCACTTTAGGAGAGGATTGAGCACTCATTCATTCTCTGGATATTTTTTCTAACATTAGATAATGGTCAGTTAAGTCAGATGTTTCCGTTGCATTTTTGCTGTTAATTGACTGTTACAATGAGATGAGAATCCAACTGGTAGTATTGCACATTATAACATTATGCACACTTTGAATCTGTGCCTAAGATATGGGAAATGTAACAGAACTAAATCTTTGCAACCGAAAACATAATTTGCATTTTCTTATTCGTGGGGCTGTGCAGTAATATTTGAAATTTTCTGTCTCATCTATCTGTTAGCATGCCTGGCGCTTGGGCTTTGCATTGCTGTCTTGCACCGTATGCCCCTCCGAGGCTAGTAACACAGGACATAAACGAACTACACTCCAGAGCAGCTGCAGACTGTAATGCCATCCCAGAGAAACAAAGGATCGTACTGCAATATCAGAGCACTGATAAGCTTCCCAAAAATCCAAATCCAGCTTTCCACAAAACATCAGTAAGACAAAACTCACAGGTAGACAATCCAAGACAGGAATTACTTTCCAGGGTCTCCAGGCCCCGGAGCTGTTTGTTGAGCCAGGTCAGCATCTGGGGCTCTGTGCCTTGGGAACGGGAGCCCCAGAGTCCGGGGAATCCGTGCAGCTGTTGGGTGACAGCAACAAAACTGACAAGGCTGTCACCTGCTCTGAGCAGCTGCCAGCACGAGTAAATTGCACTCATTTTAGAAGCACCTGCTTTTTAAAATATTAATTTCTCAGAATTTCTGGTGCGCAGGACATTCTGAGACTATCCTGGTACAGTCTAGATTTTAAGGCAACTGTTCTTCAGAAATATGAGCCAGAAATACAAGTCTCAGTGAAGATTTATATCCCGCAATTCTCATTTATGTTTGGGCTTGGCAAAAGTTTGAAATACTACCTAATTTGGGGGAACTGCAGGTGACTATTTGGTCAGGAAAGGATAAAACAAAAACCCTAGATACTGTCATTTTTCAAACAAAAAATATAATTTTGAATAGAAGTGTTAATATAGACTTTAAAAATGAAACAGGATATTTCATGTGAGCTGAGTGATAAAAGGACTTTGAACCTTTTCTGAACAATCTCTTTGGTCACCCTCACCGACTCAACTGATTACATTTTGCCACATATCCATTCCAAAGGTATACAAACCCCTGCAAACACACATGACCATGTGCTTCATGCAGTTGAATGGCATCCTTCAGCACACATCTGCTTATCATTTTCTGGTCCTTCTCCCCTGACCCAAGCTTGTACTTTTCGGTTTGGTTTCTTCTGACAAGCTGAAGCTTTTATTAAAGCCAAAATTTCTCAAAACATCCATTTCAGATGGACATGAGTGAAAAAAAAAATCATTTTTTCGGTATATTTTGGTACGTTTCATTAATAGAAAAAGATTTTCACACTCTTCAATGACTTTTCTCTACTCTGTCCCACAGCTGGCTAAAATTAGACTCATAAGTATCCTTCTGTCAATACCTCTATTGCACAGAATCAGAGAAGAGAGTACTTGGAGGTGCTAATACAATAAGAAAGCTACTGTGCAATAGGGCCACAGGGACAATATTCAATATTTGCATTACCGTTCCAAGAAGATTTTTCAAATCATAGACCTTGAAATCTACTATTTGCGAATGAAATTGTTTTTCGGCATCCTGGGAGTATGGGTCAAGAAAAAAGCTAATGACAGCCTTATAAATTATACACGTAAAATAAGCATCCCTCACACGCTAGGCTGTTCTTCAGAGTTGGTTTTTTTGGGGTTTTTTTTTAAAAAAAAAACAGCTTCATAGTCTGAATTTCTCAGTCTTGACTTTCAGACAGTGGCCAAACAGCCACCATGAGTCACTCATTTCTTGGACTTAATGTTTATTCTTAGCACATCTCATCTGCCCCACTGGGCTATTTGGAGGTCTCCTTATGAGATACTCCAAATGTTTTCCCTGATCTTGCCAACCCCTTTCGCCATGCTTCTCCTTCAAAGGACAGATGAACCATGAGGCATTTCAGTCTCACAGAGCTGTGGCCTCAGGTTCTACCAGGGTAGGAGAAAGGGGGTACCTAAGGTGTAAGGGATAAGGGTGTAATTTTACTGAGATGTACACTCAGCACTGGATCCCCAGTCTGAAGGGGCCTTCACTACCACTTTGTATAATGTCTAATGCCGAAAGTCACCAGACCCACTGCTCAGGCACAACACAGGTATTTGCAGGTCTGTGCTGCAGGCACAGAAGGACAAGAGCTTCTGCTCTCAAGAGCTACAAGCAGGGCATGCACAGAACCAAGGAGAGGGTATCTGGAAGGTTTCAAATGGCTTAGCTGGCAGGGTGCATCACCAGAAGCACACCAAGGAAAAGATGTTCAGTAGAAGGAAAGCTTTCATAAATTAAATGAAAAATCACTAGCCTAGAGGCTGTAAAGCTCACAAGCCCCAAGAACACCCTGCTGTTTTACCACCACCTTTCTATCTGTGTAGACTCTACATCACCCCATAACATCCTTTCCTTCAATTTAGTAAAAGAGTTAGCAAAAGCAAAACTAGAATTAAGCTATTTTATATGAGAGGCTAGAAAAGACAGGCATTTTACTGTGCCACAAGTGCTAATAGTCAATTTTGTAGGAAAAAAGGTTTTGCTCTGTGGAGCAATAAGCTCTATGGCTTTCTAGTCATTATCAGAACTCATCTCCTCAGCAAAATAGCTGTGATTCATACACACATGCTCTCTATCGACACAAAAATTAGGCCTGGGAGCCTTTTATCCCCCCTTTTCACTCTTTAGTTCCCAGAAGCTGCATAAGTGAAGCATACAGAGACCAAATTCCTCCTTCAAACAGCCTTACACCATTCACTTCTGTCAAGGTAGGCCTAAATTACCCCTCTGGGAGGGAATGCATAAAGCCTACAATTTTCCTATCACACAGCCTGGTTTGCTTACCTCGCTCAGATTAGCTCCTCTATGGTTCATCAGAATGACTGAGCGAGCAATTTAGCCAAGTAAAGGCTTCCAGTTCACAACTACCCTAGAGCTTTGCTGTGAACTTAGCAACTAAGGGTGAGAAGGGAAAGAGATGGGAGCCATCCCAGAACAAACTGCCTTTCTGTCTAGTCTGCCTTCCCAGCTGCCAGATCTTTCACGACTTAATCAGTGTATGACATTATAGACAAAAGGAAACACTATAATTGACACAATCAAGATTTTCTGTTCTTCACAGCTCCTAATTTCACACTATTTTTCTCAGAAGAAGGCCAGCTCCTGCCACTCTTGAATTGTGAATGCAGGTAGTGGCAATAAATCACAGTAATTAGATAGAAAAGTAAGAGCTGAAGGAGGAAGAGTCAGAGAACATGGCAGGAAGGGGACAATGTATTTTCACTCATGAGGAAACATGGCTGTAAATCACCCAAGTATCTGAATCATGAGGTACCTGTTACCCTTTCCATGACAGTTCACTCAACACAGCCCTGCAGCTCTTGTTGGTGGGGTCCATCCCAGCGCCTTCTTTTGATTTCATGGAAGATACGATTGGGCCAACAGGCTGCACCTGTCAGCCCTCAAGCCTCATTACACAGAATAGGACCCAAATAGGCATCTCAATTAATCACACTCATGTATTAGTAAGTAATTCATTAATTCAATAAATTGCTTCAGGCCATGGTATAATCAGTCATGTCAGAGATTATGACAAAATCACAAACCAAAGTGTTAAACATGGGCCCATCCTTGCTGATTCATCATCAGTAGTAATCATTCATGGCAGACCAGGTATATACTTTATATACTTGAAGACAGCTGGCATGGAAAATTAATCACCTTAATTGTGCAGATTTCCTCTATCATCAGATCTGGTGATTGAGCAATATAAAAACTAAGCTGCATAAAATTCAGGAGAGGACCACCTTGGAAAAATAAACATTTTCAAGATCTCTTCACTGATAGCCTGTAAACTCTCTGTTTGATAAATGGAGGCTTTTATGTTCAGTAATACATAATTCCTCATCCCCCTAATCCTCAAGCACAGAGCTGCGAATAAACCATAGAAACTGAGATAAGCCACAACCACAGCTGGACCTCTATGAACATACTCTAAGCATACCTATCTTGCAGTGCCGATAACCTGTCCTGTATCATCCTTGTTTTCCATTGTCTTTTCCTAAATATGCCAATATACCACAGCTGAATCCCAAGAGATAGGTGTCATTCATCTGGCAATATCCACCTAATAATGACTGTATGGAAAGGCAGTTCTACATCACAGAATCCAAAGAAATTGTGCAGGAAGGGACCTCTAGAGGTCTTGCAAGCCCCAATGTCCAATTAACTGTACCCATCTCAGTCTTGACAGATGCCTGTCTAATTTCTTCTTGCAGATTTCCAATAACATCAACCTCAGGCAACACATTCCAGTCATTCACTTTCCCTATGTTTAGAAAGTTTCTTTTTCTTAATGTCTTTCTACAAACTAAGCTCATTACTTCTTGTCATGTCTATCACAGGCTTAGAAAAGACACTGTTCTCTTGCTTCCCGCAGCAGCCTTTTGTGTGTTTGAAGTTTGCTGCTCTCTTCCCCATCCATTTTCTCCGCTATACTCATGATTCAAACTGTGTGAAATGTTTTGGTTGCATTTCCATTCCCCTGCACAGGAAAAAAAAAGGCAGACTTAGATAGAGCAAGACTTCATATAGATTCATTCTGGTGTCATTAAGTTGTTAAAAATATATAATATTAAAATAAAAATAGAAGCAAAAGAGAGAGAGTATGCTTAAAACTACTTACTTGTCCTAAACAAAACAAAACACATTCCTATTGACAGTTCATTAATTCTATATTTTTTTTTAAGCCTAGAAGAGAGACAGAGACAGAGACAGACAGATCAAGCTACAGGGCAAGGAAGAAAAAAATAGCTGATGTCTCATCTTTCTTCAAATAAATTAAATTATGAGCTATAGAGCATAGTTATAAAGGACCAGAAAAAGGTACACTTGTGAGTAGAAAGAATTGACTGAAAAATGCAAAACTCACTTGCTCACACACACAAAAAAAGGCTCTTTTTTTTTTACAAAAAATATTCCCATTCTTTGACCAACTGCACTACTGAAGTGAACAGGCTGTTAATATTGTCGCACAAACTTGCGCATGCTCTTTAGAAGGTCATATTATTTAGCTGGGCAGTTTTCGATTACTGTGTCACTTTATTTAACAGGAAGGACATTCCTGCACCTACTAGAGCTAGGGCCAGGTCAACTCAACAGCTTGTCCATTGCAATGGGACTCACACTACACAGGTTATATTCACTGTGGAAATCTATGATTGCTATTTGCGTAAACTGTCGATAACCAAGTGCACAGTTCTTTACATATTCAAAGTTGTTATATTTACAGATTAAATAATTACACCTCATGTGAGACAGGTCCCACATGGTTAGGATTAATGTTTAATCAGGTCGTTTACAGCTCTAATAACAGGCACGGCTCTCAGAAGTGTGCCTACACATTCTACCCGCTCATAAATCAAATCCAGATTTTTCTGGTCTTTCATTACAAGAGATGGTTTGAGCTGTCAGAAGTGATCCACCAAGATCCTAATCCTAGAAAGTGCTGAATAATTCCAGTGAATTTCTGGAAAACCCAAACTTCTGCTGAAATCGTTCAGCATTAGCTCTTTGCAAGACTGAGTCCTTTTCAAAAAAGAAAAGGTCATAAGGACAACCATTTGTATGTGTTAGGCTGTGGACAAGCCCAATAGATGTTACATGTTTTCTTGCCCCTGTCTGCTATATCATCATTTTCTTCACACTGCAAACCAGTACATTAAAGGCAAGATTCATCACAGGAACCTGTCTAAGATTCTAGTCTAAGCTCAGCGGGTCTTATCCCTGTGTAGTCAACTGAGATAGATGGGCACACTCCAGAGGGCAACTCATTCTGTCCTGAAACAGATGCCAAAATGCATGAAGTGACTCCCCAAATGCCTATTTCAGACTACACATCTAGCTTTGAGATGGTTTAGATTTAGCTATAGAAATTCTCTGTGAAAAAAAAAAATCTTTCCAAGCAAAAACTGACTTTATTTGAAGTTCAACACTCTGTGCTTCGAACAGGGGCAAAAGTAGCATATATGATATATACTGAGCAAGCAGTGTGTACCATGCAAGCTAGGGCAGCTCTAAAGTCAGGAATGTCTGGTGGGCAAATAAGGACTTAGTCCATATATCCAGATCATCTTCTGGTTATAGAACGCTGTTTCAACGATGACTAAGTAAATGCAAGGTTCCTGACCTAGGAAAAGAAGTGTTTTTCAGGTTTCCTTTGCTTTTATTCGGGACTTTTTTCTCATTCTTCAAAATCCACATAATTCAGGCATTCAGATCTCCCAATATAAACAAAAAGCTTTGCTGCTTCAGGCAGATAACAATGTCATTAAGATCCATACCAGACAGAGCCCTGGCTGTTCCTCAAAATCAGTGCAAAGTCACAAACATTGGTGACATGGCAGTCAAATGCAAAGGCCAGATGTAATATCAGTCATTTATGGCCTTGGGGAACCAGACCACCTTACCTGTTGGTGACATGTCATCTGCCAGATTTCTGTCCATCTTCCGACTTGCCCACCAAGTAGAAAGGAAAGCCAATTTCCATTTCTTCCTCCTGAGATATGTCTGTGACATGAGTCTAGCTAGCACCTATATTAGGTATAAAGGGCAAATTCCTGATTCAGGACTGCTGTTTGCCTTTCACATCCTTTATTGCTATTAAGCACTCAAGGTGAGTAAACGTACAGATCCCTTTGTCCTTGCTACCACACAGCCCATGTCTTCAGCCACAGATCTCTAACCAGATGGGTGGAACCCAGAAGTTATAGCAGTATTTCATACATTCATTCTGGAGTAGGTAGAGCAGAACTATCTTTTCATGGGACTGTTCTGTTCACCAAAAAAAAAGCTATGCAGTCACTCAAGAATAACAAGCAACCATCAGCCTCAAATCATTGCACTCCAGGTTGCAGCTCTGTTCCTGGGCTGCCATGCAGGTTAGACTAGTCAGGAGGGCAGATGAAGCACAAAGCTGATGAGAAGCTGCCCTGAGTCTAGATAAAAGCATATCTGTCCTTCTCTTGCCCAGTCACAGGTACTAGACTGGTGTGGTTTCTGAATGGCTGGACAGCAGCTGAGGATGCAGACAGCCCGGCCAGGATCAGGCTGATAAGAGCAGACGGCCTCTGTCTGCTGTCAAAGATTTCTGTTTTCTTTTTTGTAATACTACCTATTTAGTGAAGCACTGTGTTCAGGTGGCATCTGGATGACACCTGCACATTGAACAAACACAGAATAAACTGCTCCTGCAAATTTCATTATCACTGAAATGGTGACTGTAACAGAGTCAGGGCTTGCCAGAAAAAAGCCCTTCTACAAAGAAACGAATGACTTCAACAGAAACCTGTGATTTTAAGATTCAAAATTTTTAATAAATAATATTCAAGATAAATGTATGCTAAATGACCAGGGTCTGATTTCCTATAAGAAATTCACTGGCAATATTTTGAGCTATTAAGCATATTGAGATAAAACGTTCCAAAAAGTGATTCTAGGGCATCAATTATTTCATGTATACATGCTCTCTCTATATATATTTATATTATATCTGAGGAAACTAATTCTAAATTCAGCTGTGAGAGAAAGAGGGTGCAAAGAGCAGATAAGTTGCAAAACATCAGTATTACAATGCAGAGTTTGAAAAAGAAAATCAGAACTGTTTTCAGTGGTTCAGAGAAGCCTCCTTGGACCTAAAACTATTTGATGTCAATGGGAACACTCCTTTAAGCAGGATTTTGCAAGCTCACAAACTCTTTGCACTCATCAGAATCAAAAGGCTTGCCTTTGGTCAGAAATATCTTGGCAGAGCACAAAAGCTGCAATAAAATCAAGATGGTCTTTTCTGAACAGAAAGAATTTTCTTCTGACTTGTGTGGCATTGGGCTCGTGAGGGGAGATTGGTCCTGTGACCAATAACACATTTTGGGGCCTGTATGTGCATGAGCAGCACTCTCCACATCCACCCAGAACAGGGATAACCCGGAAGCTCCAGCTCTGTTAGGTTCTGTGGGAAAACCTCGCCAGCTTTTCTCACAGAACTATCACTAGTCACTCTCCAATCTATTTCAGTCACATAGAGCGGGGCCACAGGAACCCTTGGCTTTGTGAGTCTATGCTTGTGCATCTACATTTTGATGTAAATACAGGTATTTTGTTGGATTTACACAGTAGCAATCTTCTTAACAATCACTTTTTTCCCAAAAAAAAAAAAACTGATTCTCTGATTCTAGGTAATTAAAAAGACAGAAAAATAACTTTTCCCAGAGTAATCAGAGTTGCTCAAACTAATGGTCCAAGGAATTCCCAAATACTCAGATGCCCACTTAATTGCAGCTGAGCAGCTATAACGGTAACAGGCAGTTCCAGCTAACTAATGGCTGCAGGGTAGACAAGCTGCAAGATTCATTCTTGCTAGAAAGCCTGCCAAGGCCAAGCACGGAGGGTGACAGCTGCATTCAGCACCATTTCCCCATTCTACAATAACGTTGACAAATTAAATGACACTTAAAGCAAGAAATCTTGTTTGAATATTTGTGAAAAAATATGCCACGATTTACTTCTGGAAGGGAACATATGGGTAACACTGAAGAAATGGCTGCATCAAGGGACAAAAGAACCCACATATTTCAAAAGCAACGGGTTGTCTTCTTCTGTCTGTAGACATCTCTATTTGCAATATGCACAACAGAGACCAGCTCTTCCCAGAGTACAAACACAAGCCTAACGTTAATGATGTTAGTAGGATACCTTCTACATTAGACACATGTTTAAGCACCTTGTTAAACTAAAGTCTGAACTTTTTAGCAATTTTATCACACAAGCAAACAGCAATAAAAAGAATTTGTGAAAAAGATGATCATCGATGGCCCTAGTTATTTTCTCGATTTTGGGGATAAAATACTAATGATCTCGCAGTCAAGGATTTAAAATAATTATTTTTTAAGGTAGTTTTTCAAAGGGTCTAATAACCTGGCTACTTATTGTAACAGTTAAGTCCATGATCATAAACTGTCCCCAAAAAGGTGGCCATATGAAAGCTGAACAGTTTTGAAAAAGTGCTATATATATGCAGAACTTTTGATTAATATCTTTAGGTAGGCAAATATTCTTCCATAATATTCACAAATTGTCATGTCAAAAATATTCTTACGTTTATGATTAGCAACCATTTTTCAGAATGTACATCAGATCTAAAAATTAAATATTTATGCGCAGAGGTCAGGTGGTTCTGAGATTCCTACTTGAGATTCTTGAGATTCCCACTTGGTAAATTTGACATAAACAAGACTATTTCAGTTTATAATGAGGTTTTCAAAGCCAGTGACATGTGTGGAGGAATGGGTGTGGGTGTACGGCTGTGCTAGGTAGTTTGGGTGTCCCTGCTACAACACTGACATACTGGAGCAGTGCCATGGTGGATCACCATGATGGCCAGGGATTCCAGCATGGGACATATGGGAGAGGCTGGGAGGGATGGGGCCATTCAGCCTGGAGAATGGGAGGCTCAGGGAGAGCTGACTGGCCACTCTTCCCATGAATTTTTTTCCTTATGTCTAATTGCTCCAATTTGTGTCTATTTCCTTTTGTCCTGTGTACTGCTAAGAAGAACCTGCTTATGTCTTCGCTATAACTCCCAGGAAAAAAATTTCCTTTTACTGATTCTGCAACAGAGAATGGTATTTCCCTTAAAGCGAGAATATCTTTCCTTCAAAACCACTGTGTGTCTATACGTTCGTACACGATCACCTCTCTAAAATTATAGAAGAGAAAAATATAAGCAAATATTACTCAGGACAACCCAGGAAGACAATTAAACATAGTCTTTCTGTTTCTAAAGCAGGATTATAATAAATCCATAACTAAGTTTCATGTGCCTTGACCTAAGAACGCACCAGCTTGTTCAGCGCTGTAATACTTCTATCAGTATCACAGGTACTGTATGTCTCATTTTGCATTTTCCTTAAACATACATGAGGAAAACACACTAAATAGTTTGGATTTAACCAACTCATTTTCTTTGGTTTCCTCTGAACTGCAAAGAGACTTAATAAATCCTTTGTTCAAAGTGAGAAGTACTTCTTAATAGCTCAGACAGCATTATAAAGAGCAAGATTTCTGAATGCATAAGAAAGTGAGAACAGTAATATGGATGTCTGAAGGTCCAGCTCTACTAGGACTCCATCCATGAATAAAAATCCTCAGCAGTAGCAAAAAGCCGTTACGTAAAGGAGAGTGCAGCAGGGAAGCATATAAGCTGCTTTGCCTAAGTATTCCTCCAGCTTCCAGCACTTTGCACACTTTCTGAGCTAGAGGGTTTTTTCTGTGTATTTAGTAGCCTTCCATAGATTTCTCTTCTACGAAACCTTCCACCCTTTCCACACAAGTGTGTAGGTCCACACAGGTTTTTTGCGTCTATATATTTCCTGCTATGGCAGGAAATTCCAGAGGATATCTACACGCTGCATGAGGAACCACATCATGTGGTTTGTGCTGAGCCTGCTGCATGCTGGTTTCACTTAAGGCTGTGTTGTATTGAAAAAGCCAGCAAACAACAGAGTTCTAGGCTCTATTTCTATCTTTTTTTTTAATTCCTCCTGATGTACACACACTTCTATACTTCTGCACAACCCGCTCTTTACTGCATGGCCTAGTAGCCTCTTTAGGTGTTCTTGTGCAGAAACCATGCTACTCTTTGCTGTCCTTCTCTGCCTTTCTTTCTGCCATGTCTTTTCTGAGCTGGAGGAAGCAGAATGGCCAACAGTGTTCAGAAATCAGTTGCACTATGGATGTACATAGTAACTAAATAATGTGTTGATCTTTGCTCATTTTCAGATTCTTCCAAAAGAAGCACTGGACTGATGTTTTCATAGGGCTTTGTATCATGACCCCATGACTCAGCTCCTGAAGGCAAACAGCCACTCCCGTCCATCATTTTCACGTGTGAAGTTAAAATTCCTGTTTCCTAGTGTGCACCATTTTAGATAAATTTCCATTTTTCCCTTTTTATTGCCAAATCCCTCAGCCATGGAACATCGTTCTGCAGTTCCGCACAGGCGCAGATCTCATCTTTACCAATCTGAAGAATTTAGAGTCATTAGTAAAAGTTTCTTAGTAGTTAATATTTACCCACTTTTATAGAGCATTTATAAATATGCTGAACTGCACAGGTCTTATTCACCCTAATTAGGGCCTTCTTTATTACTATATGTTTATCCAGTTTCCTATGTAATCTTGGTGAGGGAACTTTAATGAAAGACTTCTTGAAATTTGTGTAGATTAAGTCAACCAGTCCCCCTGCATTTATATGCAGAGAAGACCTATAGCAGGCATGCCTTCCCTTTTCAAATGGTAAGATGATTCTTTCTCAAAATTTCCTTAGTCCTCTTAAAAAGCAGCATTTCCTTACAAACCTCAGAAACCAAAGGGAGTTCTGCGAGAGGCTATACACAATAAGGAGCAGTTCAGCTGAGGTCCTTATGGATGCTGGGGGGATATAATTTCACCCTGGTGACTTGCTTGAAGTGAACTCAGTATGGCTTTTAAACACTGATGCCAAAAAAATAATATTTAGACCAATATGTTTTGTGTACAGAATATTTGCATAATTTCTGTATTTTGTTCTAACCCATTTTGCCACTCCCTGTCACACCATTTCCATAACTCTAAAGTTAAGAGTTTAGCTAAAACCAAAGCATATTATATTGTGGAGTTATTTAAGTAGCTCACTTCTGCAGGAATGAGCAATTAGGAACATGACAGCTTTAGATGAGTTATACTGTTTCCATAAATACACCTATTGTCTAAATTAAAGTATCTGATTAAGTAGATTTGTTGCCATACATATACCTCTATTCTTAAAACAGTGACCAAGTCCTACCTACATATTTTTGAGCTTGTTTTACAGCACCCAGTTATCTGTAATTGTACATACCCTTATGATTGTTCAGTGAATACAGTGTAATCAAATGCCCAAACACAGCAGAAATGCCAAGCACAGAGAAGCAATCAGTGAATTGCAGCTTATGCAGCCCTGTCATCCTGTGTAAGTCCGTAGCACATGAAGTACATGAAAGAGAAAAAGGGATCTCAGAAATCAGAACGCTGCTGCCCTTGGCACAGGCTTGTCTCACAGTTGCACATTTCAGCCGGCACTCAGCAACTTACAATGTCCTGGTAATATGTCCCTGGGTTCATTTTCTCTAGCAGAACATGAAATAAAAACAGTTAAAACAGATAAACAAGTTTAATTCTAATCTGCAGTGAGAAAACAAGAGTTTCACTGTTTTTAAGACTGCAAGTTTTTGTGCAACAATATGAAAATTTAAGAAAGTCCGTATTTGCCTATGGATTGAGGAAGAATGCACTTCCTTGTCTCTGGAATAATACTTGGACTCAACAAATGTTTTTAATCGGTCTCTCTGGCAGCAAGGCCAGCCTTTTATCATTACCCTAATGTCGCCAATTAGTTTCAGTTAATGCCAGATCCCTCTCATTAATGTCAAGAGAACATAAGCTCCTCCTCTTCTCTTGAATTCTCCTTACAGAGGCAGGTTTTGTCTGGAATGGAATGTGCGCCCAAATCCAACCCATGAGAATTGCTATATCAAGGCTGTGATAACCAAATCGGCTGCCTAGCCACTCACGCTATTTAAGACCGGAGTGGGTAAAGAAAACAGGTTTCAACGCTGCCCTTCTCTAGCTCAAGGTATAGACAGCAATAACTTTGTCTGTTGCACACTGTGTTATAATTCAATAAACATTTGTATCTTTGCACTTGTAAATACTTTCATTTAGCAATCAATGTCCACCTTAGACTGAAAACATAATATCCAGCAAGTACAGCACGTGTGCCAGTGTCTGCCCCATTTCTCAGTCCAACTACAGGAAGCCCTGCAGATCCACCCTCAGCAACCCATCCATTTACCCAAGCCCACTGCTTCTCCTCACGTTGTCTTCAACATCTCTCCCAGATGCAAATCCCTCCCACTGCTCATCAACAAGCCTCACACCAGATCTGGCAGAAGCTTTTGTACATAAATTTATGCCAGAGAAGTCCGTGATACTGGGAGAACGGGAACACCATCTCTGCTTCTGCACAGCAAAGGGAAAACCGTCTTTCACAGTTGATCAGGGAGGGAGAAATAAATACAAGTGAAATGGCTTGTACAAAGCATTTAAGCTGCCCACCCACAGCATGTACTCAGTACGCGTATTCAGGTCAGCATACTGTTTCTTATGAGTCACATTCAGCTGTGCCTTAGCTGCATATTCTAGTCAGACAGATCTTAGCTGAAGTCTGTGCTGTGAGGAAGCTGATGGCGCCCAAATTTGTTCTAGTATCTTGGAGTTTTTCTCTTGAGTACTGTGACTCAGTATAATACTACAGAATTAAACTGCTCCTGTATGCTATTCCCACCGAGCTAATGAAAGAGTTAAATTCCTATTAATGTATCAAATAACACAGTTGTTTTAGCATTAATAATACAGTATCTAGGGTGGTGACAGCTCAGATTCAGCTACCCAAGCATTAACTGGCTGAGCATTTTGCCCAGGGAAAAAGCCAAGGCTTCTTTTCCTAATGCCAGTTCTCCTGACTTTTCAAGTTCCTTTATTATACTTATCTCAGCTAGCAGCATGAGCAGCATTTTTGACTATTTAGAAATGTGAAACGGCAGCTTAACTGCAGGAATATTTGAGGGGCACGTCTCCGGATAGACCACCCTGCCTTCAGACAGGTGACTGACACCAGCCCTTGCTCTGGCACCACAAGGACCTCCCTCACCCTCTGATTTATGGAGAATCGTGGCCCATGTGCCACCCGTGACTCCACAGTCTCTCTCAGCAGACTAACACCTATTCTGCCATATCTTCAAGAGGAACAAAAGCTTCAGCTCCAAAAACGTCCAGGGAAATCCCTAGCCTATTCTCGTCCCACACGTACTCCCCGGGCTTGTGCTTTGCCAAAAGCATGCTTTTCAGCATGCTTTGCCAAAAATTAGCTGCTCACATGAGTTTTCTGGATATTTAGGCTTGGTCCAGCCCTGTCCAAGCCCATGCCAAAGGGCTTCAGCATCCATCATATTGTACCAGCACATTACATTTGTGCACCACAGTGAAGAGACATCTCTTTTTTGCATTTCACAAGTACACTCAGTATTTCATAGCAAAATGATGAATGCCACACAGCTCCAGAGCATGAGAAAGCTCAGAAATTTCTTCCATGACAAGTGGAAAAGTGGAAATGTCAGGAAGAGCACAACAGATTCAAGAGAAAGAGCAGGCAGTTCCTTTACCAATCTTTATTGTATGCACAAACAGAAGAAGCAGAATGACTCTGCACAGCAAGGCAAAGTTTCTGCACTTCCCCGACCCAGGTCACAGAGTCCTGCAGCTATTCCAGGAACAGTCTTCCTTGCTCCAGTATCTGCTTTTTTGCAATATGTACATCTAAATTCTTCTTTAGCTGGGACCCTACATAGGGCTGACAGCTGGAAATTAGGCTGCTGAGCTATCCCTGGACCCATACACAGTTTGGTTACAGAGACTGACCTGCCAGCTCCTTAAAGGATAGTTATACAAAGATGGGTTAACTGTGTCACTAAGAGAACACAAAGAGTGAAAATAGTGATGCCCAGTCTCCCAAAAATAATAGCAACGTCTCAGGAATTTAACAGATTGTGGAATTGCTGGCAGCATGAAGGATGAAAGGGTAGTGCTTGGGAGAAGACACAAGGCTGACTCATATTTGATAGTAGCACAATGACCAGGAAACTTCAGAAAAGCAAGCAATGATAGCTAAGATAGCAAGTGGGCATGAAAGAATAGTTCCCAGAGGAGAATCTTCAACCAATATTCTCATCTTTCACCAATACTATTGTTCCCTCACTTCACTAATGCAAGAGTCTTAAACAGTATGCAACCACTGCATTTATCTTCAACGTTGTTGAATTTTCTAGTTAAATTAAAACCAGCTTCCAAACCAAAAGCGTTTGGGTTTTTTTTCTCTCAGTGTTTCCTCTTGCTGCAATTCCTCTTGCTTTCCAGAGTCCTTTCTCAAGGGACCTTATTCTGTCCGTGGCAAAGTTAGACCCAGGCCCAGTACAGCCTTCCCCTCTGCACTCATCTTCTCTGAGCGTTAAGCTCAGTCTTGTCAGCCTCAGTTGCTGTGGGCTGGTCTTGCCAAATTCTCAGGCAGCATCCATTCACTTTTAAAGTCACTGATACCCCCCTCACTCTTTCCAAGCACAAAGGCAATGTGAGATTTGACATGACAATTCAATACGCAATTCCTGATCCAAAGCAAGGGAATTAAATCAAAACATTTCTTTACAAAAATAGCTCAGGCCTACCAGAACTGTCATTACGCAGTACAACCTGTACTGTACCCCTATATGGATGCACATTGTCAGCAGGAGTCTGCAACCAGAAGAGGAAAGGTGGGTGGGAATGGGTGGCTATAAAGCACTAGATGGCCTGCGCTGCAGCTTTTGCTTGTTGCACACACAAGATGAACCCGTATAACTCTGCTGTCACCAGTGAAACAGAGGATTCTGCCCAGCAAAAGCTTCATAGGAGGCAGAATACCTTAGTGAGATAGTATTAAATGAGTTGTCTCTGCACATGGGGTTACAATTAACACTGGAAGGAGATCCAAGACATCGTAAAAGTTTAAAGGGATGCCTGTCATGTAATATTCTCTTCAACTTAAATTATATCAAAAATCTGGAGCATATGCTTAATAACTGAGAGCAGAATTAATCCCCTAGCTGTCAGCACAACTGCTCTGAAATGGCGGCTTACAACTAATCAGGTATTTCTTTAAAGTCTTGTTGCAATCAGTTACATTCTGCCCTGGCTCACAATGGTAGGAACCAAGGCTGGGATGTGACACTACATTACATTACTATATGGGTATTTACACCAACTCACTCAGCTACCTAAAATGGGGGCAGACTAGTCTCCTTGTATAACCCATGGTAAGATCAAAGCTTCTCCCAGAAGGGAAATCAGAGCACATTTTAAGCACGCTGGTTTGCCCACTGAGCGAATCTGCCCTTTGTAGGGATAATGACCCCCTCATATACCAGTTGTGATGAACAGTTAAAGTTGGATGGAGTCAGTACCTCCATACTCACCTACAGTAGTGCATAAGGATAGTATACAATAAATAACCACTAGCCTGTTGTCTGAGAAAGAACATATCTTCTTAGATATAGAACATAGTTTCTACCTCTAATGCCACCCTATTCCCAATAGTACTTTCCAGATCCATTTCCTTTTCATCTTCACTCCTCATCTCAGTGATTCACACCAGTTACCACAACAAATTGACCAGGCATACAACAGCAATGAACGTAGGGTAAGAGATCTCAACAGCATGGTTCTCACTGGCTTCTAATAGGAGAGAGAATATAAACATACACCATTATGGGGTATTTTTAATAACACTCTTTTTTTCTAAGGTATTATTCATCTAAGGCAATCTGTTTAGTCTCTCTGATCTTTCTTGCCTTTTTCTTTTGCATAAGAGGGATTTATTTTTCTGCTTTCTGCATATTTCCATACTAAGGCCTCTGCAATATAAGTGCATGAGTTTTATTAGCTCTATTTCCTCAAGTGCAGGTCAGTAACAAAAGACCACATCCCTTCACACTACTGGCTTGAGTTAATGTTGCAGTAAAGTGAGAGAGTCTTAACCCAGAAAATACTTCCAATGTGAAGGTACTGTAAGCTTCAAGCCCTACACTGCCAGCACCAGTCCTCAAAATGGACTGAATAAAAAATATCCCCCAAAAAAAGTCAGACCAAAAGAACAATTATTGGACAAATTTAGTTTTTACATTAAAGGGTGCTAATGAAATCCTTACCAATTGAGTTTTAGATTCATTGTCTAAACATGCGCCTGATTGTCTGAAAATGCGCTCCATGGTTGGCTCGGCTTTGGAAAATAGGGCCTGCTAAAGTCCTTGGGAATTGTCCCCAGTTCAGGGAGGCTTGAAGGGGCAGCCTCTTTTTACACCAGACACACCAAATGACATTATTTGTAATGCTTGCGTGGCAGAGCTATCCAATCAATTCATATTAGAAAACCTATCTGATGATTTTTGTCAAATACAGTTTTTATTACTAAACTACCTCTAGACACAGCTGATTGGTACTCTTTAATAACGTATTCAGGTTTTCTCCTATCAATCATCAAATAAATTACTTTTTTTTGTTGTTAAAAGATCAGCTGTGTCATGCACCACTAATGAGGGAGGAGGAGTAACTGGAAAGGCGTATTTCGGTGAACAATCAGGATTCCCCTTTTTTTGGCACGCTAAGGCAGGCTTCTGCCATTGTTTTTACATAACATGGGCTTCAGAGATAGAAACAACATCCTGCAGAGAACAGAAACGTCTTGCTTTGGAATACATCTATAAACCTGACAAGAATCAGCACCCAGAGACTGCTCCAGTTCCTGTCTGCAGTCTTTAAAGTTTTCAGCTGAACTATAGTGAAAACGGGTTTCTGCAGTGCTGGATCCTAACCAGGCAGAGGAGTATGTATACTGCAGGCTTTCAATCAGGAGTCTTCAGCAAAAAGCAACAACAACAACAAAACTCTGTTGCTTCTGTTTACTAAGAGAACCTGTAGAAACTGTCTGTGTGCGGGGGTAGAAAACACATTCGTTTTTCCAGCATTCAGTGTGTAAAGGAAAAAAACTTTCTGTGGGAAGTTTTGCTAGTGAGAACGGGCTTTATGATGGAAGTGGTTTCCAGGACGTCTTGGGAATGGTAGATGGGAAGGAAGCACCCACTGCTGCTGATGTTGAACCTAACCCAAATGCACACAGAAAGGATAAGCTGAGGGGGCTCAAAGTAGACATGCAAAGAGCACATCGCTCTCCCTCAAAAGGCAGAAAGAGTCTGGACATGAGGCCAGAAATCACACAGCAGCAGCATCTTCTTAGCAGATTGAAGTAACCCTGGAAGAGGCATGCTTGCTTCTTGGTATGTGCCATTCTCTTATTACAGGCCTTTCACAGTACGGGTTATAAACGGGTGTCAGATACAAAATCAGGATCTCTGCTTAATCTGTCAAGTAGTTTAGGATCTAGATGTACCACTACCCTGCGAAAATGAAGTTTGACAAAGTAAATCCCTAAACAGTATTTGTGTTCCCCCCCAGGTGTCTGAATCCAGAGGTGATTGGAAGGAGGGCTGAGGCACGAAGGAGTGATTCCCTATGAAACCTCCTGCCAGACACACTGGCAGGCAGAGCACTGGTCACAGCCCCTTCTGACGTGGAGGTAGACTGAAGAAGCATGAGAAAAGAGACCCTCAGGAAATAATATTGAGATCATAGGAACATCTTGCTTGGTTTCCTGAGAATCAGGGAGCTGAAGGGATAGCCAGACTAATCCCTTAACACCCACCAACTCTACTCAGTCCTAGAGCACTCAGAAAACCCATGCAGAGGGCTTCTCTTTGAGTCAGTGAGTGTTCTGCAAAACAAGCGAAACCTCTGGGTATTTCTAATAGCTTTACTCTAGGGTTCAGCCTTGGCACAAGTGCAGTTAGACAGTATGATTGCACCGTGACTCAGTATTTGTTCAATTGCAGGACATTCCCTATATTTCTCTCAGAAAGCAGGCAACTGGAATCAAGAAGAGGAACAGAGAGATACTACAAACGTAGGAGGAAGGTAAAGAGAAGGACCAGCAAATTTTACCTGAAATTAGTTGGAGATTGTTTTGAATTAAAAGTAGCAAATACACTGTACTTTCCATGTGTTCACTGCTAAAAACAACAGAATCTCAATTTCCAAAAGGCTGGCATAATGCTTCCATATAATGCGTGCATAACTATATTACTTCTATTATCCATAGAATCAATTTGTATTTGGATTGATGGGAAAATACCACAGAAGAGATTATTTCATTGATCTTGAGAAACAGTTTGAAAATTAATTTCACTAGGGTCAAGGAAGAACAAGTTTTCAAGCCTTTCCTCATTTCTCCAGTCTTTCCGTTCATTCTACCCCCTGTATAAGTCTTTTTGCTGCCTCAGTTCAAACCCAAACCCAGTAAGAGCTCTTGCTGTTGCTTTGGTCCTTTGCTCTTACTGGCTCAGGTCACCAGAAGAGAGCAGGGCGACTCCCAAGGAAGACTTCCCTGCTCATGTGCTTCTCGGAAAAAGCTTGGAGTCAGTCTGCAGGTATTAAAGAGGGCAATAAAGCTTCATTCTGTTTTCCACCTTCTGAGGCATTTTAACAGCATGCTGAGGCTACAGTTTGATATCCATTGATATTGCTTCTACTGCCTTTAAAGCACTCTGGTTCAGGTTTCAAGTGATTAGCAGATTGTGTGCCGTTTCTCTCCAAACCTCAACATTTTCCCCTGAGGCAGGTAATGCTCCCCAGGGCTGTTTCTCATTCTCAAGGACACCTGATACATTAACTCCACCTCTCTGCAAGGTTCCCGAAGAAAATTCTTTTGTATAAAACATTGGCCCTGGTAACTGCAAATGAAAGACAAATTCACCAGATAAATGAGCTGGATATTATTTTATTGTAATTTAAACAATCGTTTTTGAAGTGTGTAAGATTATATAGAACCTGTAATCAGAGCCAAGCGATGTCACTGAATAATACATGACATGCTATAAATTAAGAAAAGAATGATTATATGTAATAAAAAGAATAAGAAATTTCTTCTTGCAGAAAGGATAGGAACCATATTAGTACTGAGCAGAGAGCGATAAAAATCACCACCTTATGAATAAAGCAACGGAAGGAAGGAATGCCAGAAGGAGTAGAAATGCAGGAGGAAGGTTTGGCCAGCACTTGGTGAACAAAGCCAGAGGGCTATAACCGTTCCACACAGAGCTGCTCAGTGATGCTCACAAATAATTTATTCAAGAATTGATGTATAAACTATTGATGAATAAATTTTGTTTTTCAAGGAGTTTTGCTCCCTACAACTTTTTGGCTGATGAGAACTGGCATAATGATGAGACAGGCCCTGAGAAGAAAGTGGAGTATCAGCCAGCAAGAGAGCAACTTCCTCTGTGCTAGAGCTATTAGCCCTGAGCAAGGGATCCTGCAACGGCACTTCGCTACAGCAGGATGACTCATCAAGCCTAACGCTACACTCAGACACACATCGTTCCTCTACTGCCAAAGTTACCTCTATTAGCACACTCAAAAGGAGTTAAAAGTGCATTCATTAAGCGGAAATCCAGGCCTCCACAATCTCAATCTATATTGAGCCATCATATAATAAACTGCCTATGCTTGATACCACTCATGGTACGACAGCCCATTACCCACAGATGGCAGTACCGGGTGCCCAAGAGCAGTAACTCCCAGAAGCTTCTACAAGTAGCAGTAGTCAAATCTCCCTATTGTCACTCATCCCTATTCACCTGCTCCCTACTCTGATCCTGCTCCCAAAGAAAGGCATGAGTGGCTTTGACTTGCACCCCATAAGCACCCCATAAGCAGCATTTACTGATGGTTGATCAGAATTTCACCTAAAGTCACTTTTCACCCAGCTTCAAGGAAGATGAAAGACAAAATGCTGTGCTCTTCTGAGGGTAGAGCATCAACGCAGCTGTGACCCCCATCCCTTGATCTAAGCTTCCTTTGCCTTGCAGCGTGGAAAGCAGCTTCATGTCCAAGGCCTAGCTCGAAATGCTGCCACAAACATGAAGAGCGGGCTCTGATTTGGTGGCGCACAGAGCAGTTTCCTCTGGTTCCGAATGAGCATGAGGTGGTGAAGAATCAGACCTGTTGTCATTTCCTCTGCTGGACTTGATAACATTCACTTGAAAACAGATGGAATTAAGCTCATGCTAAGAATAAATAACCTGTGGAGCTTCCAGAATAGACGTAAAGCTAAAGACGAGCTTTCAGCTTAAGAAGTAGCGAGTGGCAAAAATCACTTTCACGTCAACTTACTTATCTTCTTGTATCTAAGCACACTTGTGTCCCTCCCACCCCATAATATGCCAGCCCTTCCTAAGTATTTCAGCACCGACATGACACTCAATTGCTTCCTTCTCAACCATTAGGAGGGAAAAAAAAGCCTTTTTAGTTTACAGCTTGGGATGAGAGTAGGAGGGAGAAGGGCTGCAGTGCTCATGAGGAAACGCTAAGTCAGCAGACTGAAGCTGGCATTCAGCTGGGCTCCCAGCTACTCTCACAGCCTGGGGAGCAAATTCTGCAAATCCTAGAATACACATTGGAATAAGCAGAATAATGGAGAGGTTTTTTTCAATGTTAACTGAATCTTCAGAAGAGCAAAGAAATGCCCTTTTAATCAGGAAAGAAGCAATGTAACCGCAGCTATTCAGTATGTGGGATTGATTTCTGAATGAAATAATGCACAATCTGCTCATAGCAGTGTTTAAAATCATGTCTCGAATCGTTCTGTGTGCAGTGCGTATGTCTCTGTACCTTCCTTCATTCTAAAAGATTAGCTCTTTGAGCTTCTATTACTGCCTTCCCTGGTGGCTGCTTTTTCCTGCCTCATTATCTATTTACAGTCTAATGTGTCCAACAGGCTACCTGCAAAGTGCTCTGCTGTTTTCCTCCCCAGTATCACTGAGCTACTCTTACTCTGCACAGAAAAACTACCTTTCGCACCTGCCCCTTGTCGGATCCATTTGTTGTGGCTCTGGTTTCTGCTGTGCTTCCCCTTGGCTCCTGTATCTCCTAGTTTTCTGGCTGCTCTCACTTCCCCTGGTGAGGGAATCTGGAAGCATTCACTGCAAACAGTCCCCATGTGTGCTGCTGCAAGGAGACCAAAGGATGGTCTCAAGCGCATAAAGCTTTGGATGGAGTTTACAATTTATTATTTATAGAGTACTATCTGACAACAATTTCTGGCTAAAAATAATCATTTTCATTAGAAAATTCCATTCTGTGAAAGTTGTTTCCCACATCCAAGAAGCAATGTCTGACAAAGTTTTTTCTGCCTCCTTGAGGTGTGGACTTTGAATCTTAAACATTACAAACACAAAAAGACATGAGCTCATGGAAGCATCTTGCAGATTTCCTGATTCTTTTTCTTTTCTTGAAGTGACTGAAATTTCTATTATAAGATAAGAAGAAAACCTAGAAATTGTCTTTGCTGGATAGCCTTATTTACAGGCTCCCGTCTGCTCATTCACAGTTGGCTTGCAAGCTAAAAATGTTGAGAATACTTTGCTGAGTAATGCATATTAATACAAATATTAATTTATTTAAGCTTGTTCAAAAGATTCTGTATCATACCATGCAAAAAGCATTAACAACTTCTTGAAATTTTTCTTCCTTTTAGTTATCCCTGATATATTTATCCCTCTCCTGTGTTTCTCTACTTGCTAAATATTTTGCATCAAATTCTTTTGATAGAGACTAGTAAACTGAAGCAGCTACAAACCAAGTTTAATAAGAAAATTGTCCTTCTAACTACTGTTCCTCACTCACATGGACTCTTTCAGCAGAGATCTCAAAATATTTTATAATAGTGGATTGAGTGATTGATAAATTAAGCCTAATAACCCCCCGGGGAGGCAGTGCAGGTAGATAAACAGAAACACAGAAAGGTTAATTGTCCAAGGTCACACAGCAAGTGATTTGCAGAACTGGGGCGAGCACCTAAGGAGTCCTAACTACAGTTGCTGCAATTTGCGTGGTGAAATATGTCAAACCTGATTTGCCATTGCCTTCATCTTTGCATAATTATTTACTGCAGTGCCAGGCGAGTGTAAAATGGGAGTAAAACTGGTACCAAATCAAAATAGCACAGGTATGAAGGGACGGACAAGGGAGAAGGCAAAGGAGAATCCCCATCCTTCTTGTACATCATGACCAGCTGGTCTGCGGTTCATTAACTTGCTTGTTTATCTACCACCTTAAGTGATAAGTTTAATAGTGCTCTGTTGACAAAGTGTTTGTTAGTTATCTTTTTGCTGATGGATGACTCTGCAGCAAATGAAAATTTTATAGGTCTACTGTGTGCCATACCACTTCTTCCTCTGTTTTTTAGCAACAACACATAGAATTAGAATTTGGATTGTTTTCTTATTGTATCAAAACATGTGGCCAAATTCTCGCTCTTAAATATAATGAAATTCCCTTAAATACAGAAATATATCATGTATACATATGTTTATCTGAAATCTCATGACTTCTTGTATATGCCTAACTTGGTAGTTGTATTATGCAGTCTACATTAAATAACACTTACTTTTATATATAACACACAATATAGATATAGCGTATTTAATAGATCTATATAAGTCCAATTAAATAAATTGTAGAAAGAGTAACTCAAAATATTATTTTTTTTTTTTAAATATAAAGTTGCTAATCAGCGAGATGTTTCTCATAACATTATCCTGGCCTTTTATCAGATAGCTAACATTTTAAAAAACAACACTCATCTCAGCAGCAACTAACAATTATTTGTGCTATTGTGTGGGAGAGGTTAAAAAGTCGGTACTATATCAAACATATTTTGAACTGTTCCTAAGTAGCATTAGATCAGAAAGTCTATTCTGCAAAGATTTTTCAACAGACAATGCATCTCCCACACTGGTGGGAAGGGAGAAATGTGATGCTTATTTTTCTTCTCAGCATTCTAACCAGAAAAACTTAACCAAATATCTTGGTTTAGATATCCCATTCAAATGTAAACATTCTCTTTTGACACAAAATGCATATGTTTCAAACCAGTTCAGCTGGGCTTTATGTAATGGCATGCTTCCCACTCATAGTTCAGTGCCCCACATTTGTTTGGGGGCAGGTTTCCTGAACAGATATATCTCCTGTGTTAAAAATAGGCTTCCCCGCTAATGAGAAGCTCTGCATTTGGCTTTAATGATAGAACCATTTTCAATAGACTGCAAATTACAGGAAATCTGTAATCCACAAACTGTTTTATATGGTCATTTTATCATTTCCCGATCAGAATTATTTTAAGATTCTGATAATTTAACTTTTTTTCTCTCGGCTTGTCAAAAGCTAATGCTGAAAACCTACCATTTTCATCCACCTCTAACCTCACCTCTTCCAAACTGAAATCAAAAAGGAAGACAAATGATTCCTTCTTTCAAAAGCAAAAGGAAGCAGACTTTTAAAAAAATAACAAATAAGACAGAAAAGCAAAAATGTTCTCTTTACATTGCAAGTCACTTTTAAATTAGCAGCAACACTAGCTCATTCTGTTAAATACAGTGCTAACAGTACCTATTTTAAAGCATAAATGGTAAGACATCAAGCAAAACCTTTCTAGAACGATACTTTTACTCAAGTGCTTTGCATGGTACTGTCCATCCAAAGATCTCATAGCAATTTACCAGCACTGATGCATTAACTCCCATGACACTCTGACAAATACACTGTTGTTCTGTTTAGCTGATACGGAGGCTGAGTCACAAAAAAATAAAGCATCTCACAGGAGGCCTTGCAGGAAGCCAAAGTTTTCTAGGTGTTAGAACTGCAACTTGACAAGTACACAATTTCCTCCACCCTGTGGATGCCAAATCTGAACTCCTGAGCTGTGCCTTCAGTAACCTTGCTGCCACACATCACTTTCAAGTCTGTGAGGTGGACTTCTCCTGCAGCACTGCTGATGGCTGCTGGTCAATACCACCAACTTAAATATCCTTAATTTTTCTTAATAAAGTATGCCTGGCCATAATTTTGCAAAGGGCCTTGATTCAGGAGTGCATGTGGTCTGCTTGAAAGCTGCCTTCTGCTGCTGACCCACTCCAGGACGTCTGCTCCTTTGTCTTCCTACACCTGACGCCTCTTCCCAAACACAGCTTGTCCAAAAAGGGGGCTGGAAGGTAGAGATAGGAGGAGGAAAGTCTACAATTAAAGGGACCAACAAAATACATTCATGCTCATTGTTGAGCAGAAGCTTGAAAAACTCAAATATTATGTTAAATGTTTAATTCTCTGAGGTGGTATCTGCGTGGCACCACATTTAGTTTTTAATCTATCACTGCCTAAAACTGCCTATCTTTGTCCAAGGTGTTATCTTGGCTATGGAAAATGTCTTATGGTTGCCTGCTACTACAGCATTACACAACCAAAATGTATTCCAGGATGTACCCATCTAACATCATAAAATATCAACATCAAGCAATTTGCATCTCACCATCGACTATACATGTACACAAGCTGAGGAATATGTATGCATATTCTGTCACTGGTTGGCATAAATCAAAATTTGGCAATAAACACAGTGAATAATAACCAGAGTTTGCAGTGCAGCCTATTAATCTTAGGGGAGATGAGAGTAACCAGGGTGAGAATGAGACACAAGGATCTAGAAATGCTTGTCTGCAGAGGCAGCAAAAGCTGCAGGGCATCGAATACAATGAAATCAAAAAGTACAAGCGACTCACATTGCAGCTGGTTCTTGTAAGCAAGGTACATGAAGTCAAACCCACCGGAGGTGTGTTTGGAGCACGCAAGGGAGGAGGAAAGTCAGAAACTAACCTCATGGGTGAATTTCTCTGGGTCTTCCGGGAAGGCCCCTAGTGTTTTCCATATAGACACTCAGGAGTGTTAGGAAAGGGCTGCGGAAAGCCAAGTCTTCATAGCAGAAAAAAGTAGACCAAAACAGTGGTCAAAAGAAACTGTTCTTCCCCGCTTATTGCAAACAACTTAAAAAAAAAACAACAACACAGAAACCAGATTCTTCTTTAAGGCCTCCTAGCAGGGTGGTGGGAGCTCCTCTTCTCCTGCTCAGTTTAGCAGAACCATGCAAGAAGGGGAGGTGATAATCCCCTGGCGACATTTCACTTAACACTCCTCTGGTAGGCAATAATTCCTGTGTGCCACAGCACAACACAAGCAGGCTGTGTCTCACAGAATGCATGTTAATGTTATCTGCAGCACATGAAGGCCATTATTACAAGCTTAACCCAACTTTGGATGAAAGCAATGCAAAGCTCTTACAAGGTCCTTGCAGCTGCTTCAGAGCCAGTGTTGTTTGTCCAGCAACCTAAGCACTAAAATTAAACCTAAACCTGACCTGCTGAGCAAATGTGAATTCCCACATGCAGTGGGGAGCTGAGTTCCCTTCTCCATCAGTTCTGTACAAGCTGAGGATAACAGCTATGTCTAAATAACTGGATGGCAATATACGTATTTCCTACCCAGCCATCCCCTGGCAGCTCTGCCACTCATTCGCCTGGTAAGAACAGGTCTCCCTGCAGCTAACACTGGGGTTGTCTACAAGCTGCTTTCTCTTCACAGTCAGCACCAGTAGTGCTCATAACATCCTCACACACCACCATATTCTCACACATGTGGACTAAGATACGTATGGCATATGAAGAGAGAGAGAGAAGAAAGAGCAGAAAACAGGGCTGAACTGCACTGGAACTGTTGTGCTGCCACCATCCCTCCAGTGCAGTGGCTGTGGAACAGGGGAGGCATAATTTCATCTGCTCCCTGTTTCTCCTCAGCTCCCCTCTACCTGCAATTCCAGGAGATGACGGTCATGGGGAGAACTCGTACTTCCAGCTTAGCAGAAACAACATCCTGCCCTACCACTGCTGCTCGCAACACGAGTAACCCATATACACTCCTCTTACAGTAAGTATGCTAGTTCCAGTTTGAACCCAAGCATAAGTTTGTGCATGGTGAATATTTCACCACACATTTGGTACCCACGCTGTTGGCTGTTACTCCATCTGTAGCTTGGACTCAAAGTGCCAATATTGCTTAACACAAGCCAGACTCAGGATACCCACTGATGTATCTTGGCCTCGGATGGAGACAGTCTGTCCAAAATGCATGCAAGAAACCACATTCCCACAGGAAGGCACCAAGCACACTCAAGCTTTCTTCGTTGCTCAAGGGCTCCAACAGGCCTATACTGCAGCACTGGAGAGTGTGTATGTACACCAAGGCTAGGTTGGGTGATGTTCATAGGCTCCTCCTTAGCCCACACAAGGAGGAAGAGAAAATAATACACATATTCTGCAAAGAAGAAATTAAGGCAGAGAAATAATTTGTCCAGGACCATACCAAATAAATAAATAAATAAACACTGTCTCACAGCAGGGAATCATTTCAAGTTTTGAATCCTTACTTAATTTTTCTATTATAAGACACTCTTGCTGTTATATAAAGCATTTTTGTTATTACTGAGTTCATGGAATAATGCTGTGCATCGTCTTTAACCCAGATAGCTTCAGAGCTTGGCTCAGATGACCCAGAGCTTTGGAAACGCATTTCTTAAGCCTTCTGCTTGCATCTCATGAGATCACTTCCCCTTGCGAGGATTGCTGGAGCCTGTTGCCCTGCTGTACTTTAACCAGCCATACAGATCAGGGCCTTGCTGCAAAATCCTCTCCGCAGCACTTCAGGCTTAGAGCCCTGCACATGGTCTGCCTTCTCCACCCAGCCCTGGGTGGCAGCGAGTGTGTCTCTGCGGTGCCTCTAATAGGCACACACTGTCTCTATGGCAATGAGAGATAGGAAGAGCCTGAGAAAGATGCTGCGGAAAATACCGTGTCTGGCACCAGGAGGAGAGCGCAGAACGTGCGGGAGCCTGGAGGGAAACGCACCCTGTGGGACTGAGAAAGTGACGTGACCACAAGATGATAGGAGTGACCCAAAAGAAGACAGGAACACGTTTCTTTTTACCTCAAGTCAAGTATTTTTTTTTCCATCTAATGTTTCCATTCACATTTATAATGGATTAAATTTTAACTATATGGTGCTATAAAAAGCATTTATTACCTGTCACCCAGATAAATCTTCATCAGGCTCCTGTACACTGGGAAATGTTACACATCCCTTCCAGCTTTCTGATGCATAATTTCACAACATAGTATGTACATTGTTGTAGTGCAGGAAGGGGAGTTACGAAATAACAAGTACTGCAGAAGAGCACTTTCAGATGCTCTCTGTATTTGTGTCAGGCTTTTCCCACTCTGGAAGTACTGCAATTGAAAGACACAGCATTAGCAGGAGAAATATTTAACTAAAAACATACTTTTCTCTATTAGGACTAACTGGTGATGAGAATAAGAAAGAAAAGAATGTAAAACCTTCTGACTTACACCTCCCTATTTATTTTTTGACTCCTTTTAAATTTCATTCAAATAGAATAATGAAATGGTCTTTTCAGGCTCAGTGTCTGTCTATGGTCACCTCTCAATTCTCACGTACTAGTCTGATCTTGCTTCATATACAGCAACAAGTCAAATATGTTTCCCAATTTTAATGTTTTAACTTGGGGGGCAGGAGGGGTGACGTGTCACTAGAAAAAGTTCTATGTAAGTCTACAAGCTTCTGTTATAGACTGAACTACTCATTGTAATCAAGACAACATGACAGGATTATTAGATTCCTGGTTACATTTCATATTCTGAAAATAATTTTAATCATATATGCATGCATTTGCTTTCAAAAAACTACCAAGATCACAAAGATCACATTTATATTTAGACTACTTTTAAAAAGAAGTTAACTATAAAAGCCTTTGCAATTCCCATATATAATTTCGAGGGGCAGATTAAATAGTGCAAATTTTTATTTCCACCAAGTAAATCATGGAGCAATGCAGCATGCATTTGCAAGCTTATTCACTTGTTTTGTATTCCTAGTGCATGCTATTTCACAGTCACCTAGTCTCTATATTTGGGGAGGAGTGAGGGGGAAGGAGGAAAGGATACTGAGAAGGATGGGAAAAAAAAAATATATAATCCTGAAGCCACTGGAGAAATCAATGTGGAGCTAATATATTCAAGGTCCATATGTGTGTATAAACAAATGATGAGGACTTAGCTAAAAATCTGCATATGGTACATGAAACTTTTCCTGGAACAACTCCCTGCGAACACTCACTGCTGCCCTACTGCTGCGGTTTCCAAAACCCACATCTTTTCTGGAGGGGATAACGTCTGCACCTAACACATTCCAACTTCGCGTGGGTGTTTAACTGACTCGGTTACCAGAGAAACTAGTTCATGTGCTACACCGCTTAAAACTAGTACTACTATTAGAATAAATAATTTGAAGGAGAGGAAAGGAAGGGGGGGAAAAAAAAAAAGAAAGGGAAAAAAAAAGCATGACTGCACTGCAGATTTGTAACAGCCAATTAATGGCCAGAGAGAGAAATGCCATAGCCTCTGTCACAAAATCTTCAGCCCGTCTCCCTCCGCCAGCCACGCAAGGCTTTTCTCTGGATGCAGATTCCTGCAAGCGAAGCCCCCGCGGCTCTGCTCGCGCACCGCCGCGCTGCCTGCGCGACGTGCCTTCTGCGGGAGCGAGGGCAGCTCGCAGACATCTTGCACTGCTGCCCAGACACGCTGGCACTGCCTCCGAGCCGCCCGCCGCTGCCGCCGCTGCCCGCCGCTGCTCTGGCTCCCCGCAGCTCGCAGCCCTCCTCGCTGCCGGCCCTGCGGGCCCCTGGGCCAGCTCCCTGCCTCCCTGCTCTGCCACCTGCCTCCGGAAGGGCAGCAGCAGAAGGGCAGCAAGAGAGCCTGGCGCTTTCCTTTGGGCAGAAACACCCAGTGTTTGCACTGTTCTGCATTCCTTATACCGGCTCGGTGACACCCACGTGCTTCACGCCGGTGCAGAGCACCTCTTTTGTTATCTAAGGAGGCCAGGCCTCTGATCCAGGGGTGTCCCAAAACAACGCAAGCCTCCCTCCTGGAGGCCTGCTATACTCCTCGCCATCATTTAGATGGGGAATCTCATCGTCACCCAGTGGCGTTCAGAGGACACGGGATTGGATACAAGAAGAATGAAGCCACCTCAGGTCTCGGTGTGTCTATGCATCAAGGCATCAAGGACACATGGAAGCAGGCAAAAAATGGGGAAGCTGAAGGGTTTCCCTCTTTGATGACTTTTTTTCTTTTCCTCACATCTGAGCTGACTGTGCCCAAGCCCTGGCACACATTCATACCCTGCTTCTTTCCTTCCGTTGCAGACTGGACCTGCTCTCGCTGTCCTCCAGGCCACCTAAAGCCACACAGATCTCTCGCCACAGATCAGTGACCCAGGGCTTAATGCTTGATTTTCTCTTTTGCTTGGGAGATGCCCCTGCCCAGACACCAAGACAGATATAGCACATTTCCAAAGCTGAGGCTGAGTTCCCCTCCCTGCTGCTGCTCTTCACCATCCAAGCACCCCCTTCACCATCTTCCCTCCCCTTCCTCCAAACACCACCATACTTCCCAGTACTCAAGCATCAGAGCCCTGATGCAGCAAGACACAGCAGTTCTAGTTTACAAGAGTGTATATACAGCAACATAACTCACGTAACTCTTTTTTTCTTCTTTTTTTCTTTCTTTTTTCTTTTTTTCCTGATAGCCTCTGTTTTGTTCCATGCCAGCTTCCTTCCAGGATCTGCAACAAATGACACAGGGCCTGGTGTCCAGGGAATAAACTTGTTCAGTATGCAACCTTGACTCCTTCCCGAATTTCTATTGATCCTGGACACCTAATAAGGAAGGGATCAGTCCTAAAAAAAGAAAAAAAAAAAAAAAGACTAATGTGCTGCCGTGTAAAATGTGTGTGAGACCAAATTAAGGTTGTATTGACATCCCAAATTAGGTGTTTCTGAACCTTTCAGTGCTTGACTCAACAACCCGAGCGGTCTTTAAATAAACATCCGTGTGTAAGTTCAGGAGTGGGAAAGAAAGAGGCCGTTTTTAAAGCTAATGCCTTGCCCTCCCTGGCAGGAATTCCCGCACACAGCACCATCCCAGAGGGCCTGCCTGCAGCTCCCAGCTCCTGGCACATGGACTCCCACCTCTCCAGGTGAGAGGGAAGGTTACCCCTTACTGGGGAGTATGAAGCGGAGCTCCCTTCACTGTGACAGTTGTAACTCCTCTGTGGCAGCAGCAGAGACCCAGCAACACATGGGGAGGGATACAGGTGGATCTGGACCCATTCATTGCCCATTCCCGTAAGCAAGGTGTTCCCCATGCCTGGGACTCACTCCATCCTTTGGAGTTATATCCCACCAGCTGGTCCCCATTCCCCTCCGCACCACTGCTCCCCATCCGTCCTCAGACATCTCCATCTCCATGCAGCTCTGCTCCTCTCCAGCCCAGCCTAATTCCCCTTCCATGCCTGCGGAGGAGGACATGCAGGAAAGAGCAGCAAAACCATTTCCCTGAATTCAGCAGGATTGCCAGGGACCAGAGC
Organism: Eudromia elegans; assembly: GCA_003342815.1. Classification (NCBI taxonomy): domain Eukaryota; kingdom Metazoa; phylum Chordata; class Aves; order Tinamiformes; family Tinamidae; genus Eudromia; species Eudromia elegans. The sequence continues at coordinate 1,104,795 of PTEX01000129.1, read as the reverse complement.
AGCCCCTGGCTTCCGAAAAAAGCAATTGCAAAGTCCCAGTCTGAGCATGCTGAATGCAGTGTGGTTTTAGCAGCCATCTCCTAGGAGCCATCTGCTAAGCATGTGCAAATAGTGACTTTCCAGATTATCATAATTTAGCAAAATTTGGAAGAATTTTACAGAAGCAACAAGAGTACTCTTAAGTACTACTGTGACATAAATATTACAGAATAATGAAAACTGCTTTTAGTGATAGGAATAGCATATATCTTCCATAAACCAAAATGTATGCTTGCAGCAGCCTTGAGGAGAAAAAATATTTCTAATGATTTGCTTAAACATTACAGTAAATTTCAATCAACTATAAAAGAGCCTCTCCTCGTATGATATTCCCATGCAGTCAAAATAAAGTGTGTGTTTTCAGGTGCAAAGCCAAACTCAATTAGCATTATACACAAACCAGAACATACCCTGAATTCTGATCAGAGGCAAGCTGATGATTCATACTGCCTTGGTCTGCATGTTCGTGTTTGCTGGGAAAGCCAGCGTACAGATTGATAAGGATTTTTTTCTTTTTGATCCAGAAATAGGCATATATGCCATTTTAAACCTTACAAAGCCTTACAAAACAAGGTTTTGTCATTCTGTTTTAATTGTGTGTTGTCTAACGCTGATGGGCACTTACTCATGCAGAATTCCAGCTCCTTGATTAAAATGCAAGATGTTACATCTACAGTAGTAATGTAATTCTACATTCATGGGTGAAGAGTGCTGTTAGGAATGTAGCTTTCGTAGAAGGCAAAAACAAACAAAAAAGCCATACAAAGGTCGAATACAAATCATACAAGAAGGAATTCCCTGCTTCTGTTTTTATCTCAGGAACAATCGGAAAATCAGGCCACTCCTATGACAAGCACATAAGGGAAAAAAGGACCCTGCCGTTTCTAACTTTCAATACACACCTGCTTAAATATCAAATGCTTCTGCTAAGCTGAAAATGTGCTCCACACAAGGGCTCTCCATCAAACGCTGCACGTGTTTCACCTGCTCATGGGGCGCGCACCTGTGACAAGCGGCAGTGGGTTTCCTTCAGCACTGAGCATCCCCCGGTTTGTCACGGTGTCACCTAAAAATAAAACCAGACAGACTTTTTCCTTATCCCAATGACATCCTCAGAAATCCTTCAGCTACCACCCTGCGTATTCTCCACCTGGCAATGGTGGATAAACAAGTAGCAGGACACTTTTAAGCACTATTAAAATATGGCTGTGGTACGTTTTCAGTGACCCCCATTTAGCTGGGGATCTGCAAATGGACAATATTCTGCTTTAAAGCAACGTAGCTGATTTGTTTTGTTTGGTTGTCAGGTTGGTTTGCTATTTAAAGTTTTTAACTGATCCTCTTCTTCATTATTTCCCAGCTGTAGCCGGTCTCTGATTCCATCCACGGCTACTGAGAGGGAGGCATGAGAGTCTGGGGCAGACCAGAAAGGCAGCAGAGGCTTGACCCAGCACGGAGGCACATCCAGACCCTGTGATCCAGCACAGCTGTGTGGTACAACTGTACAATATGTTGAAAAGGGGGCATTGGGGCAGGGTGCGACGATGATCGTAGGGCATCCCTACTTTTATGGGAAGATGAAAACAATGGGGCAGTTAAAGAGTAGTTAAAACTCACTCCCCCTTTGCCAAGTATTGAATAACTTGGCTCATTTAATTAACTGAATAAAACAATACAAAAGGCATGTTACTGGGAATAAGGGCTTCCTGCTCTGAACACTGTGGAACTCCACACTGGTTCATTACACCGTGTTTCCTGAGTGTCATCAAAAGGCAGGTTAACAGGCTCATTCCACTCCCTGCAGGAGGCAGACAACCTCTCTCATTCGAGTTTTAAACGTGGGGAAACTGAGCCACGGAGCGACCAGCAGTGCCCTGACTGTGAGCAGCCAAGAGCAGTGGTATAACCAGGTCCCTGGAGCTCGCAGCCCTCGACCCATATGTCCTCCAATAGTCTCTGCTGCAGCCTCTAAATGAGGTTAAAATTCTGTGATTTTGTCTAAAACCTAGCCAGTGCAATACCAATTTATACAGGCGTTCTCAAGGGCAGGGGAAAAAGTAAGAGGTTTTCTTTTATATGTCCTTGCTGAAGGTCTCTCACTTTATAGCCAGCTACACTGTCAATATGACTCAATATGCAATCTCGATACAGGTGGAAGAATGTGACAGCGCAGTATGGGGACAATTCTGGGTCAAAGTGCGCTGTCCCAAGGTTGAATATCTGTAATTTATATGTATATAATTGTCTTTACTAACAGCTTTAGAGACACAAAGCCTAGCCAAAGGCTATAAATTGGACATAAGTCAGAATGGGAGGCAGCAATCAGGGAGGAACAGGCTGATCAATCCTGTATACTATGAATATAGGATTGAATGCCATGTTGGGCACAAACCTGTGCTCGCAGTTCTTGTAGGTGAGCTGTCTTCCATGCTCAGGAGTAAACGTCTCTGCACCTGCAGATCACAGACTATTTTTCTTTCACCTCATCACATTCCAGTACAACTTCCTGTGTTTCAGTTTGCGCACACTGCCTTTTATCCTGCCGCTAGCGCCACTGAAAAGAGTCTGGCCCTGTCCTCTTGATATCCTCCTATCAAATCATAGAATCACAGACTCATAGAATACTTAAGGTTGGAAGGGACCTCTAGGTCATACTCTAGGTTGGAAGGTCATCTAGTCCAACCCCCTGCACACGCAGGGTCCCCTAGAGCACGTGGCACAGGGTGATGTCCAGGCGGGTTTGGAAGATCTCCAGACAAGGAGACTCCACCACCTCTCTGGGCAGCCTGTGCCAGGGCTCTGTCACCCTCACTGTTAAGAAATTCTTCCTCAAGTTCCTGTGGAACTTTTGGTGCCTCAATTTGTGGCCATTTCCTCTAGTTCTATCGCTGGCCACCACTGAGAAGAGGCCAGCCCCCTCCTCCTCACTCCCTTCCTTGAGATATTTATATACATTGATCAGGTCCCCTCTCAGTCTTCTCTTCTCCAGGCTGAAGAGGCCCAGCTCTCTCAGCCTTTGCTCATAGGGCAGATGTTCCAGACCCCTAATCATCTTTGTGGCCCTGCGCTGGACTCTCTCCAGCAGCTCCACGTCCCTCCTGCACTGGGGAGCCCAGAACTGCACACAGTACTCAAGGTGCGGCCTCACCAGGGCTGAGTAGAGGGGCAGAATCACCTCCCTCGACCTGCTGGAGACGCTCTGCTTAATGCACCCCAGGATCCCATTGGCCTTCTTGGCCACGAGGGCACACTGCTGCCTCATGGTCAACTTGTCGTCCACCATGACGCCCAGGTCCCTCTCTGCGGGGCTGCTCTCCAGGAGGTCGGTCCCCAGCCTGTCGGCATGTCTAGGGTTATTCCTCCCCAGGTGCAGGACCCTACACTTGCCCTTGTTGAACTTCATGAGGTTACTCGCCGCCCAGCTGTCCAGTCTGTCCAGGTCCCTCTGGATGGCAGCGCAGCCCTCAGGGCTGTCAGCTATTCCTCCCAGTTTCGTATCATCAGCAAACTTGCTGAGGGAGCACTCCATCCCTTCATCTAGGTTGTTAATGAATAAATTGAACAGGACTGGATCGAGGACTGATCCCTGGGGGACACCACTATCCACAGGCCTCCAGCTGAACTCGGCACCACTGATCACCACCCTCTGAGCTCTGCCATCCAGCCAATTCCTAATCCACCTCACTGTCCACTCATCTAACCCACTCTTCTGGAGCTTGCCCAGGAGGATGCCGTGAGGGACGGTGTCAAAAGCCTTASTGAAGTCCAGATAGATCACATCCACCGCTCTGCCCTCATCTATCCATCTAGTCACCCCATCGTAGAAGGCTATCAGGTTAGTCAAGCATGATTTCCCCTTGGTGCACCCATGCTGGCTACTCCTGAGCACCTTCTTTTCCTCCACGTGCTTAGAGACAATGGCCAGGATGACCTGCTCCATCACCTTTCCAGGGATGGATGTCAGGCTCAGTGGCCGGTATTTGCCCGGCTCCTCCTTCTTGCCTTTTTTGAAGACTGGAGTGACATTGGCTTTCTTAAATATTTATAAACATTTATAAGGTCCTACGTCCCGCTTTCCAAGCTTTTTTTTTCCCTGCTGATCAGTCCCAGCTCTGTCAGCCTCTTCTCATATGAAAGATGCTCCAGTCCTCTAATCATCTTAATGATCCTTAATCATCCTTAATCATTCCCCTGCCCAAGGCGGGATCAGCAATACTCATGTCACACCTTACATATTTATCTTGCTTGTTCGTGAAATCCTCCAGTGATGGAAACTCCACATACTTCTTGGGTGATCCTAATGCTCTGCTTTACTACTGGAAAGATGTTACTGTTAGAAATTTATGCTAATATTTGACTTTCATGTCCATTGCTTTCATTTAAGCCTGTGTGTGTGAATTATCTATATATATAAAACAAACATATATTTATGGCATGTGTGTGTGAATACACACATACAAATGTGTATATACACATAAATATACCTAAATACAAAATCAGGTGCAAGCCTATTTCAGTAGCTCCATGTTTCTTATTCTGCTTTCATTTGAAATCTATATGTTTTACTCAGTTTTATGTGAAGAGACATAAACAGAAAATAAACATTCACACTTTTCTGGGAGTTACACTCTGCCAAAATTCCAGTGTCTCCAGACATACTTACTAGACTCCTAGTTAATGTTTTGTTTAATACTAAAAATTCTCTCTTGAAAGAGTGTTTTACTCTTATAGAAAAGAAACCATACATTTTATACAGTTAATGTGATAGCTGAATATTCCTATTTTCCTAGAATATCTTATCCATGAAGAATATTGCTTTTCTTTGTTGGTTCCTTGAATCCTTAAAAATATAACTGTTCTTCTATCAGCAGGGCTATTATTAAAATATTGACTTTTTACTGTGTTCATACACATCTATGCTTCTTCATGGGCCCGTCAATGTTTTTTTAGAAGAATATATTGTTTAAGTTTGAACGCCATTCTTTGTACAAATTCATGTTGTTTACAAAATATGTGCATTTTCTAGTTTTTAGAAAGCTGCATCATCCAGTTTTCTGATAGAACTATGTTCAATTAACATCACCCAGACTGGGACACCGGGCAGATTTATTGTGCTGTCTTGCCTGTTTGTTTTGTTTCTTAAAATGTAGTATGAAAGCTGTAAATTGACTCGTCTGCTTGTATTAGCTGCTACATTTCAGTACATCAGGACCATTTAGACCGCATTTCCGAATAAGAACTTAATCCATCTTTCTGCACGAAGGACTTTTTGTCAGGCCATTATAGTTCGCAGTGAAGGAAAGACCCTTCTCCGAGGCCAGAGGCAATTCCGACAGAGATGTCAACAGCCACTGCTTTAAAATGTGCAGATGAGAGGCCGTGACAAACAATCTGGTCACTCACAAATATCAAATGGCCTGGGCAAAAATACGACCAGCGAAGGATGCTCCACAGGCTGCAGCTAAAGAAGCAGGTCTAAATCGAACGCAGCATGAATGGACCCTAAAATAAGCAGAGCTGTGGTTTTGTGCAGCTTGTGCCAACATGCCAGGAAGCAGAATCATCCATCCTCTCCACTGAGTTTCCATACAAGCCCAAAACAGCACAGGCTCCCCTTTTGATTACGGTTTGCTTTCTCAATCTGTTCATGTTCAGTCCGTCCAATCGGGGATCTCCGACCCGATTTTTGTGTCATCGCTGCCAGCAGCAGGCTAATGGAGCAGCTCGGAGACAGACCACGGAGCTGCCGTTCCAGCCACACAGGGCACTTCCCGCGTTTATTACACTCCATAAAAGATAAGTCACACACGCTTTCTCTTAGCGGTCTTCATGAATCAGCAAAGAGCTGCTGAGGAGTGACCACAGGGGCACTCGGGAGAGAATCAGGTGCCAGCTGTCAAAGTATTTCTTGGTGATTTACACTCTTTTCATATATATCTGTATCTGGAAGGAGAAACAGGCCAGTGAGGCGCATTTACCCATTTCAATTTTATAGGACAGGCTGGAAAAAAAAAAAAAAAAAAAAAAGCTATTTTCATGCAACATACAGGGAGGGAGGATTTCTTTTCTTTTAGTTGATGAAAAAAAAAGATAGCCCAGTTGCTGTAATTTCTCCCAAGATCTGCATTTGCAGGTCCAATTAAAATATGTATGTCCTGTTACGGGTGGCAGAACATCAGGGCACTGGGGAGCACAGCTCTGAAGTGCATGCACAATGTAGCTAGGCTTCATTTTTACCTCTCTCCTCCGTTTAGTTTGGTGAACACAAGAGGCTCACACATGCTAAAGGAAGAGGACGGATTTTGCCAGAAGCCCATTTCAGGGAATATAGTATTAAAAAAAAAAAAAAGGCAACCATCCTAAATGCTGGCACTGGCATCTATGGATGTAAGTTGCAAAATACGTGCCCAGCTCTTGGCAGGGATCCTGCCTCCTGGTTTGTAAGTTGGGTTAGAAAGGTGGCCTTTCTTTGGGCATCCCCGTCCTCTAAGGCCCTAATGCACTTGTCCTGAGAGAGCTCCTCAAAATCCTGCTTTGATCCTGTATTTCAATTCCACTTTTTCTAGTTGCAGAGTAAAGCAATCACTTGGGTTTGGGGATTCTCAAGCTGTGACTCATGCTGCTCAGCCCATGATCTCCCCCCACTCCTTCGTGACAACCAAGAGAAGGTAGGACTGGGGAAGTGAAAAATAAGATGAAGAGCAAAAGCAGTTTCACTGATTGACGTTATCCCAGACTAAGACCAAGCAATACAAAGCAGGACTGAGTTGAGTGATGCTGTGAGGACTGCTTCTGTCCCATCCCAAAGCAGAACAGCTTTGCACATCACCAGACAAGCCGAAACTGTCTTTAAGCAGATACAAATGAGCATGACCCCAATGAGGTTGGTGAAAAAGGGTTTGCATCACTTAAGAATCTAGCTATAATCAAATTCCTCAGAAATCTTCTTGGTTCTCTTCCAAAAAAAAAAAAAAAAAACACACCATCTCTTTGTTACCCATCCCCTCTGTGGATAACCTCACTCTCGCCAGGCTCTGGCTGGAAGCTGCATCACACATTGCTCAGTGCTGTGCTGCATTCCCTATTTGCATCACTAAATCCCATGCACGCGCTCCCAAAATATCGTATTTGATTCCTTATGCCTAACAAAACAATACAAAATCCTGATTCTCTGCATGCCTCCCACAGCCATCCCAGCTGCTCCTGCCACCTTTCATTTCCCGCAGGCCCTCTTTACTCAGCTGAAGTTACTCATCAGGAATCCCCTCCTCCATCGCTTGTCTAATCTTTTTCTTTCCTGGGAGCCTTTTTGGGTTGGTTACTCTGCTAGTGGTCACTACATGAAGCAATTGCATCAGGATGAGCATTTGAACAATAAATATCCACATCCTCTCATGTTCTTCTGACCAGCCCCTTGGGCAACTGTAACAACTGTAACAGGAGCAGGATGTTGTTTTAACTGTGTCCAACCCTTCCTCTCATGTGAGGTTTAAAACTTGCAGTGCTAGCAAGATTGGGCAGGTGTGTGGACATGCACATCACTGGAGGCTCCAGGAGTATTTCACGTGCTCGCAAGGAGCCAAAGCCCCATGACTGCAGCTAGGCTGGGCTTGCTCCACACCGTGCTTCCCAACCCTAGGAACAAGAGCATGGCCACCGTGTATGTTTCATCTCCCTTTTGGAGCAGCCTCTTTGCACAGGTCTGAGATTTAACAGCATTCATAGAGGAGAGGTCTGCTCTGAGCAGCAGACTTAGATGTTGTCTTTGTGAGTCACGTCTTTCCCATCATCCTTTTGAACTCTGTCCCCAAAAGTAGCTGCCCTGAGGCATCTGCTTTGAAAAGACATAATCATATTGTCCTCACCCTCATTATCCCTCTTACCAGTATCTGCACCTCATTGCATGGTCAACTCTTCCCATCGCTCTCTTCCTAATGTAGTTTGGAAACTCTCTAGAGCAGTAAGACGTCGTTATCTACTTTGTCTGGCGCCATTCAAAGCCATATTGGAGTGGCACTCATACGTGACAGAAATCCTCCCTGTCCTCTTGCTCCAAAAGGCACATGGTGCTGGTTAATGCTCAGAAGGTGAATGCACCACGTCTCGTCAGGTTGCTCCTGGCAGGAACTCCAGTTACTGTCACTCTGCCCTAAAGCAAACAGACGTGTTTCGCTTGTACCACTGAAGGCCTGCAGCTGGGTGAAAACCCATGACCACCTTCAGAAAGTCTCCATTTCCATAGGAGCTAGCTGTATACGGAATCACATAACCACAGAATGGTTGAGGTTGGAAGGGTCCTCTAGAAATCATCTAGTCCAACCCCCCTGCACACACAGGGTCACCTGTAAAGCACATGGCACAGGGTGGCATCCAGGTGGGTTTGGAAGATCTCCAGAGAGGGAGACTCCACAGCCTCTCTGGGCAGCCTCTCTGCGCAGTCTGATGCAGGCTACAACAGGCCATAAAAGAGATGCTGGCCTGGGAGGAGAAAGGGATGCTCGTCAGGACTGCTGATACACCAGTTTTCCTCTGTTCTAGTAAATTGGATATATTGTATTTAATGTGCTGGGAATTCTTAAAGCCATTTTCCCAAGGAATCTGGGAGAAACATGAACTAGTCACTGCAGAGTTGCTCAAATCGTTAATAATCCCCTTCGATTTTAATAATGATGAAAATATTTTAATGGAGACAAAAAAAGATACCAGCACAGATGACACTGTCAGTAGCAATGACAAAGCTCTTTACTCGCTCCTAATGACATAAAGCACTACGCACATCCTCATGTTTCACCCTAATGCATAATAATGCAAATCAGCCCTATATGATCATCTGTCTCCAGCTACAAACAGGCAACACGGAAGGAGCATGGGCCTGACAGGTAAGGGGCTGGCACATACTCCTTGTTCTGCTACAGAACTCCACACAAAACTGGGCCAAATCATTCCCACTCCTGCACCTATCTCCATCTGTGCACTTTTGTTCAAGTTTTACCCTAATTAGGTTTTTCTTGGTTGCACAGAGGACTGAGAGAGCTCTGGTGCAGGACCCTGAGCAGTGAGGACCCATCCCTGTGGGGAGATGGCGGTTGCAAGCGCAGAGGGGCACGATCTCATTGTGACCACAGTGCTGCGGTCCAGCAGGACGGCGGATGGCAGCGCCTGGGCCGGACCGGGGCACAAGCAAAGCCGAAGACGCGGGGCAGGCGGACGGGGACGTGACCGCCCGTGGCTCAGCACCACTCAGTCGGGAAGCAGTGAGGCACGGCAAGCGCGTGCACGCCACGCAACCCCGCTGCGAGCAACGACGGCAGCGAGGCCAAGGCGCTCTTGTGCCTCCGCGGACCTGACGCCCCTTGGGTCAGGCACTGACAAGACGCGTCCCTCCATCCGTCCCTCCATCCCTCCGTCCGTCCGTCCGTCCCTCCGTCCGCCCGTGTCGCGAGGGAGGGGAGCGGCTCCCGCGGCAACAGGTGTAGCCGCGCAGCCACACGCAAACTTCCCTGCCCCGGCCGGCCGCGCGCACCCGGCGCGTCGCCCCGCGCGCCC
>PTEX01000129.1:1075113-1094805 GCA_003342815.1 Eudromia elegans | reverse complement strand
AGGCGGCGCGGCCCCGCGGCGCTGCCCCATGCTCTTGCGGGGGCCGTGGGGCAGGCGCGGCGTGGGCGGCGCGGCGCTGTCCCCCCTGCGCGCCCTCCGCACTAGGATGTTGCGGCAGGTGCTGCACAGGGGGCTGGGCACGTCCTTCTCGCGGCTCGGGCACTTCGTGGCGAGCCACCCGGTGTTCTTCGCCTCGGCGCCCGTGCTCATCTCCATCCTGCTGGGCGCCAGCTTCAGCCGCTACCAGGTGGAGGAGAGCGTGGAGCACCTGCTGGCGCCCGCGCACAGCCTCGCCAAGATCGAGCGCAGCCTCGTCAACAGCCTCTTCCCCGTGAACCGCTCCAAGCACCGGCTCTACTCGGACCTGCAGACGCCCGGCCGCTACGGCCGGGTCATCATCACCTCCTTCCGCAAGGCCAACATGCTGGACCAGCACCACACCGATCTCATCCTCAAGGTAACCGCGCCGCGGCCCCGCGCCCCGGCGCCCGCCCGGCTCCGCACGCGTCCGTAGGGAGCGGTGCGTGCCGCCCGCCGGCCTGCCGGCTGCTGCCCACTCGCAGCCCCGCAACAGTTGGGATGACGGCCCCCTTTTCTCCTGCTTTTTTAAAGGAGAGCTGAAACCTTTCTCTCCCCCCCCGCCACTGTCTCAGACAAAGCCACAGCAGAAGGGAATGTGCTTTCTTTTGCTACATTTTCTGTTACTGTTAATATTATTATTTGCTTTGGAGAGCGAGGACGGCAGGCTGTCCCTTGCAGAACAGTGTTCCCGGTCCCTCCGCGCTCATCCCGCAGTCGTGCTCCCGAGTTGAGGCGGCTCGAGGACGGGGTGGTTGCTCGACTCCAACTCCACGAGCAGTTAGGGAGCTCTCGGCCGAGCTGACGGGAACGCTTTGGGGGACGCTGCGTGTTGGCCGCGCTTCTGCCTAGCGCAGGCTGGCGCGAAAGCGCCTTTTCCACCATCCCGTGAGTCAGTTGATTATTTTTAGTTGGCAATATATTTTCCACCTCTCTCCTTCCAGCCCGCTGCACGAACCACGCTGTTCCCATAGCCGAGGGGCAGCGCATCTCGGCAGCAGCTTGGAGGTGTGGGGCAGGTCCTTATGCGACGTGCGGCTCCTCGAGTTGTGCGTGCACCGGACATGCTCCTTTGGTGCCGGCCGGGCAGCCTCGGGGGGCACGTCGGTGAGAACCGCACAGGGCAGCCCGCGGCCTGGCCCGGCACAGCGCGCCGGGGGCCTGGCTCTCTCGGGGCTGCTCGTGCGGTTGGCGCCGCGGCGGCTTTGAGCGTGCGGGTGGGAAAGCCGGCGGGTGGGATGCAAAGCCGGCGCGCTCGGCGGGTCGAGGGGAGCCCTTGCAGACCCCCGGAGGAGCGTGGCTGCCTGGGCTCGCGCACCTTGGGCGCCGAGCAGCTCGAGGGAGGGCTGCCCGTCTGCACCCTGCCCTTACGGAGCCCCGGGGACTCCGTGTGGCTTTTCCCTTTCCTTCTTTCTGCTTTTCCCCCTGAATGTCAAACTGTCAGACCACACAAAAGGCAGCGTTAATACCTCCCGGCTCTGCTCTGGGGAGGGCTCTGCTAAAGTGAGAAGGCAGATGCAAATACCTATTCCGAGGGGCTCTGGGAGCTCTCGCTCCTTTCACCCAGCATGGAAATAACTGTTACAAAGCATTTCTTTTTACTGTGTTTCCACTGTAGCCCTGTACAGAGCCATAGCAGAGAGCCACTCGGTATTTTATGTTTTCCCTTTTTTGCTGTTGATGTATTACCCAGTGGTAATCAGCAAACAGATTTAATGAGCATAGACTCACTAAGTACAGTGGCAGAAATGTTGCTGGCGAATGGGGAAACTCCAGAGAGACGGCTTTCATTCCTTCATTTTCTTGTACCATGAACTGCCTGCGCAGCCAGTATGGGCACACTTACTCAGTCGTAGGATAATAAGGATAATGGATTTTTTCTCTGTGCTGCTTTCTCTAGAGATCTGTAGTTTTATCAATAGCATAGTGACACAAAAATAAATGTTGCTCTGAATCTTTCCACAAGCAAACTTATGCAAAAGATTTCTTACATCAACAACAACAACAAAGGTATAACTTGGAAAGTTCTGTCAGGATTAACACTGCCTCATTTTTAGTAGATAGAATTTGCCAACAGAATGATTATTTTTCATTTGGAGAAATAATGAAACACCATTACCACTTGACTGTTTGCTTACTGTTAATCTGACGCTGTCAGGCCTATTTGATGCATTATTTCCAACTCTTTACTTGTCTAATTAATTCCAGTATGCCTTGTGCAAAGTGATTATGTCTCTGTCCTAATTATTTCTCTGTTTGTGGGTAGAGCCGGGCTCAGACAGCTGCCTCGAGAACCCTGTGGATGGGTCAAAACACAGCAGACTAGGAAGGGGAGCAGCCAGGTTCCAGGGTTATTATATACGTGGTGACACAGGGCTACATCATTCTGTGCCAGCAGCAGGAGCAAGGAGATGAGGAGAAGGAGATGGGGAACGGTCTGTCCCTGGAGGTTGTCAGGCATATCCATATGTGTATCATATGCATACCTCATCCCCTCCATGCAGGGGAGAAGGTAGCAAAGATACCTGAAAAGTATCCTGAGCCAGCCAATGCAAAGTGCTTTGCTTGTAAACCAGTGTTCTGGGTGAAGGTAATCACCGTCCCAGCTACGTTCCCGTATACGCTGCCGCGTCGGTCCAGCGAGGGCAGATTCCGTATGGCAGGCAGCATGTATGGCCCTTTCCTTTTCCGAAGAAGGACGACCTCGCCAAGGAAGAGATTTTGCTTTGGAAGAGGCGTCAGGTTGGATGCTGCCTCCTCCCGTGTGGCTGTTGCTGCATCTGCACCCGCTGGTGGGAGGCACCCGGAGATTGGCCCTGGTGGCACCTCTCCTAGGTTTCCTCTCCTGCTATATCCGCCTCAGCAGTCAAGGAGAGCCATGAGCACTTCCCAAGTCTCCTGGCAAGGGAAAGAAGGAGCTTCCTCCCCGGTTTCAGCAGCACGGGAGGTGAGCTGCTCTTACCCTAACCGGAGTAATGAGGCACAAAGTTGTGCAGTCCGAGCAGTTGGAATGGAACGAGGATGCTGCTCTCAGAAGTGAATAACTCTAATATCCCAATTAATTATTTAACTAATAAAGTGATAACTTCTTTGGTGGCTTCCTTAAAAAGCTCTGGTTGACTTAGTGCAGTTCCTAACAGGCACGTTTCCAGCCGGAGGGATTACTTCTTGCCACTTGAGCGGCGGAGAGGTTTGGGAAGGGGATCGGCCTCCCGCCTGCCTCGGGCCCGGCTGCCGGGCCAGGCTGCGCGCGCGGTGGGTGCCGTGGGGCTCCCTGCTGGCAGCGTGCATATGTTAGCGCGGGGCTGGCTGCTCACATGACGGTGGCGGTTCTTGCTGCACGTACAAGCTGCTCCGCACGCGTTCTCCCCTGCTAATTAGCAGGGAGGCATGTGGCTGCCTTATATGTAATAGTTTTGACTTGAAGAGGGTGCCGACTACCCTTTTTGGTGCAGCGCTCGGTCTCCATCCATAGTTCTCGTACCTCCCAACCATAAACACTTAAAGCCTTTCTGCGCCTGCGGACCATTGCATTTCCCACTCGCCTCGTCATCTGCAGAAGAAAGGAAAGGGAAAAGCCTAAGCCAATCCTAAGCTGAGCCAGCGTGAAGCTCTGCAGAGTGGCAGGTATGCAGGGGATGCACCCGGGCCGGACTGCTCCGGGAGGGCAGTGGTGGCATCTGCTCTCTGCTGTAGCGGCTGCCTGGCTGAGCACAGGGCACTGGCACCCTGCCCTGTCACAACAGGATTTCACTCTTGGGAAAGGGTGAAAGAAAAGCACCTAGCTGAAGAAAGCATGGCTTTTCATCCCTGTGTTTAAAGAAGCCGTTGGAGAAACAAAAATAAATAATTTGGATATTTGGTGCGGACCGTCATGCAAAAGTTCAGATGCTTATGTAAATCCTGTACAAATCATTTAAGCCTAGAATCAAACCTAAAAATAGTATGAGAGCAGCTCCATCCCATTCCACTGTGATATTTCCACTTGCAGCTAGAAACTTGAAAGGTTAAAGGCATATAGACTTGCTGGAAATACAGACATAGCCAGATATTTTTTAAGCCTCAGGAAGAAATTTATTCTTTTTTAGCTGGAATTTGAGACACCCATCTTTATGAGCCTGCCTGTTTATTCCTCCATAATTACAGTGAGTTAACTGTAGCAGACTTTTTATTTAAACTTCCTTTTTACAGAAGAAAATCTCCTCTTCTACTTGCGTTCTCATATTTATTGCATTAACACTATGTTAATACTTTTTGCCAGAAAAGTCTATTAAGGTGACAAGACACAAAGATGAAAAGAGAATAAAAGGTAGTGCTCCTCCTGCAAGGGATTGTGTTTACAGTTTGCCTATGAAATTCTATAGATGTAGGGGGTTTGGTTTTGTGGATGTTTTTTATGTTTTATTTTGTTTTTTTTTTTAAGAAGTCTGTCCTAAGTGTCAATTCTCAGAGGCAGTGAGAGGCTCAGAGGCTTGTGCATTGCCCCTCTCATATAAGCCATGAGTGGATCTAGGTAAATGCCTGAATACCTACTTGCATATGCAAGCAAGTGGTGAGATTTGACATTTATGCAAAGAATGCATTTATTTAAGAACTGCACAACTTCCGATTAATGCAAAACTAAATGATTTAACTTCAGAATTTTGTAGCTGTCATACCTGTTTGGATCTTGTTTCTTCTGCTCACTTTTTAATTATTTTATCTGTGTAAACGCAAGTGCTCACGTGCTCTGTCCGCTGTCATCCCATATTTCCTCATTCGCTCTCGCCGTATGGAGAGTCACGAGGGAGATAACTGTGGTTGTGTTCCCCGGTGCGTGGTGCTTCCCATCGCTTTGCTAGACCAGCTTGGCACGTGTGTGCAAAGTCTGCGGAGCCCCTGGTTCTTGGGCGCAGCGGCGAAGTAGCTCTGTAGTGATGTGGGCTAGTGGCAGGTACCCGGTATTTCACAACTTGGGCTACCTCAAAATGCCAGCACAGGCACGGGCAGCGGTTCTAGCCAGGGACGCGGTTGATTTTCACCTTCTCCGCGTAGCTCACGCCCTCGCAGCACTCCCAGACAAGTAGCCAAGTGAGCAAACATGGGATTTCTGCTGGAAAACGAAGGGTGAAGTCACGCCTTGAGAGCCAGGCTGGAAGAAGAGGGGAAGAGCCCTCCTCGAAGCGAGGCACGGGTGTGAAAGCAGCGCAGGCGCGCGCCTGTTGTCATAGCAGCACAAAGCTGCAGGGCCGAGAGGCATCTCACGCGGAGACAGAGGAGCATCGAGATCCGCAGGTGAGACGCGGGGAGGGACGGGAATAAGCGGCACGCTGCGAGGAAGCGCACGCGGAAACCCCGTGGCCTCCCCGAGGGGAGCGCGGAGGTGTCGGCGGGAGCTCGCCACCTCTCATGGGGCCGGAGCAGAACTCGTCAGAGCTGACGTCCTGGGGGGTGACGCCTCCTCGGGGGAGGCTTTGCCACCTTCCCCGGCCTCCTGGAAAGTTTTCTCTGGAGCTGGAAGATCCTCATGGAGAAGGCCGGCGAGTGACATCCACCAGCAGGACTGATGCAAGATCAGCAACAAAAATCAAGTTTTTGTCCTGATTCCAGTCGTAAAGCCTGGGTCTTGGATTCACATCCCGAGCTCCCCAGTGGGATTTTGACTGCCTCTGCATCGTGTCGTCCTGGAGCAGGAGCTCTCAAAACTTTCTGGCCAGACTGGAGTGTCTTTAGCTTGGTGAAACAAACCTGGAGAGAATTACCAGAGTGATGGTTGCAGTGAAGACCAGGATGGCTGGAAAAGCCTTTCTGCTTTGGAGAGGCAGCAGCATATCTAGGAATTTTCTATCAAGAAAGACGATGGAAATATAAATGCACACATATCTGTCAACATACTTGCTGACGCACTAAGAGTGGGCCCTATGTTGAGGATTTGTATTTTACATTTTGTTTTTTACATTTTGTTTGCGTTAAAATTGTTTGGGAAAAAAAAAACGTATATAACTGAGTTATTCACTGACCAAAGCAATTGTAAAAAATGCAGCTTAAATGATTAGCGAGTTCTTTTAGAAGCTCGAGCCTGCTGAGGAGATCTGCCCATGGGCGCCTGTGCCCCTGGCGGGCTCCGCGTCCGGCTGCGCTGCGCGCCGTCCCCGTCCCTCGGCCCACGCGGCGGGTTGGGGACACCGCGGCCTGGCTCGACCCCACGTCCTGGGCATGGGGTGGCTGTGCCGAGGGCAGCGCCCAGCCCTCCCCCAAGGCCTGCCCGTGTCTGCAGAGTGTGCGGGGGATTTTCCTTTGGGAATAAAGCCGGGAGCCGGGCAAGGCTTTTCCCTCGTATAACCGTTCTGCTTTTTGACTGAGGCAGTCGCTTGGAGTGAATAAAAAAGCACTCTGTGAGGATAGCACATGCCAAAGATTACTGAGATCATAGGAAAAGAGGAGAAGTTTATAGCAATCCGATAAAAGCTTTTCCCTCTCCTCATTTTCTTTGGCACTGGTTACCTGCAAAGATTACCAAAAGAGTAAACCAGCTTCACAAAAACATTTGAGGCCCGCATTTACTTTGTTGTCTTCAGACTGAAAAGCTAGACAGCAGGAGCCCAAAATAGTCATGAGTTTTTAAACATTAATTCATAATGAGTTCATTTTGCTTTGCTTTATTTCTGAGCCTTCTCAGGCTTCCCTCCATAACCATGAGATCAGAGATTTCTTTTGCTAATGAAAGCTGAGGGGAAAAAGGAATCCTTCAGACTCCAGGGCTCAAATACCAGACTTAGTGAAAATGACAGTAAAATTTTAAGAGTTGGTACCACTGACTCAAATAAAGATCATTTCTAATACCAACCATAAGACACAGACCGCAAAGAGAGTGAAATGATAGCAAGAACAATACAGCGTAATGTGGCATTGCAAAGACCTGCCTCTCGCGAGTAAAACGTGTCTCTGTATGTGCCAGATCATCCGCAACCCAGGAAGAGATACTTACATCTAGCCAGCTTTATCTAGTTGGCTGCTCATCGACTATATGTCGAGTAACAAAGCATAGTCAAGTCCTTATGATGAGTAATGTCACCTATAAAACACTGTACGTCACTGCTCAACAGCAAAACCAAACACATTTTTGCACTATAATGACCACAAGCTGGCTTTGTGCCTCCTTAATGCTGGAGGTGGTGGTGGTGGCTCCGCCGTGATCCTGCTCCCGAGGGAGTTGGACCATCTTTCCCAGGGCTGGGAGAGGAGCTGGGTGACACCTGGGCACCCTGTTGAAGGTGGCAGCTACCTCGCCACACAGGAGCAAACTGCCTCTGCCAGCAAAGAGAGCCTCAGCTGGGCACCAATTTGCATTTCTGGTGCTCCAGTCCTCGTCCTGTTTGACTGTAGCTTTGATCCGGGTAGCAGATTATATAATGTGGGCTTAAAGGATTTCTGGGATTGGACCATTTTGCAAATGAATCAGCATTTTCTAAGCCCTCCCTGCTGGGATGGGATCTGTTTGCTTTGCAGGAATGCTGCAGAGTTTTCTTGTGTCCTTATTGATGGGGGAGGAAAAAAAGAAAGGAGAAAGAAAAACAGACGGTGCATGCTCACTTTTTAATTAAAGGCAGGACTTTCAGACAAAAGGAAGGAGAGGGAGGTTTTTGTGGCCCTCTCTTGTGCCTGCCTGGGTCTTTCGGACGGCTTGAGGATAAAACCAAGGCTTCTGTCCTGAGGACAGAGCTCGAAGTGCAACGCGGCGCCTTCAGCTGCAGCTCTGCCGTGGGTGCCGCAGGTAGCGGAGCTCACCGCGAGGGCCCCCTCCCGAGCCCGGCGTGGGGCTTTGCCACGACCCGACAGCCAGGACAGCCAGGCCAGCAGCCCTGGCTCTCCATGTCTCCCTTCCTGCGTTTATGGCAGGGGCAGGAGTTCCGGTGGCCAAAGATAGCTTTACAAATCTTTGCAGCGGTGGCGTTCGGAAGCCCCAGGGCGAGCGGGTTAGCCCCGGATCGGTGAAAGGATCCAGTGTTTTGCTTCCTGGCATCCCCTGCTGGGCCCGCAGTCCAGGCACTGGCAGGGCCAAACCTGGCTAAACCTTGAGGGTCGGCCACGTCACAGACCCCAGCGGGGATGGTGTGGAGGTGTGAAATGCAGGGAGCTCTCAGCGGGAGGCTCCTCGCACCAGGGATCTACCGCCGGGGTGGAGCCACCTTCTGTCTGTCTAAAATAAATAAATCAGTGAGCGTAGGACATAGAGCAAGCAGGGGCCAGCACCAAGAGGCTGCTAAATGCAAATGGTAAACAGACTAAAGAGAGAGAAAATGCTGCCCTTTCTAGACCTCTCCAGCATGGTCTGGGATATGGATAAGGGCCATTTTCAGAAGGGAAAGGGGAATCAGAAGGGTTGGTCGCTGTTTAACCAAGGATAAAGGGCAACAGGTGCACATTATTATCTCGTCACTGAAGCCCCTTCAGTGAAAAGGCCAGAATTGGGAGGCCCTCCCAGTGAGTGAGCTGGGGCTGCTCAGTTCTCCTGCTGCAGGGCACTTGTCCTTCAGCCATAAACTGCACGGCCAGCTAACAGGAAGAGGGGCAAGCAGTGAGCAAGCAGTACGTGTCTCCTGTCAAGATGAGCTATTTGTGTAGCCTTTACTACTCTGTTAATTCTCCCTTTCCACTAGTACTATTGGTCTACATAAGAAAACAGGTGGATAAAGGAGAATCCAGTGGTCTGTTATTGCCCCAGTGCTGGATGTCAGATTTGTTTGGAATATAGTTACTTGCCATTAAACTGCAGCCCTGAGGAAGATGTTAATGTCCTCTGCATCAGTCCGCAGTCTTTACCATCTGCTGGCGAACCCAAGTTTCATCTCGGTGTATCACACTCTAACCAAACTGTGTAAGGCCCTAAATTCATGCCACATATTTTTAAAACCTCTTAAACCTTGTGTGCTGAAGGTGTAGGACCCCATTGCCTGCAGGGATATGGATTCTGGGTGTAGGTGGAAAAGCCTGCATGTGCTTTTGCAGCTGAATTCAGCATGGTGAGGCAACTGGGAGCGCCGTCCCACGGGACGTGGCCTTCGGTGGAGAGCAGGCAGCAGCGTAGCCGCACAGGGGCTCGTGGATACAAGGGCTCAAGCCAAGGGAAGCAGTCTGCGAGGATGCTGCGGACCCGTGCAAAACGCTTGGAGGCGCCGCGGCTGGTTTTCCGGGATGTGGCCTGAAGCGGCAGGCTGCAGGCGAAGGGACGTGTGTGCCCAGAGGATGGAGGGGTGAGTCAGCCCTCCGCGGCTGCCGCCTCCGGCGCGGTGGGCAGCGCTTGGCGCCGCCGGGGCCTTCCGTCCTGCCTGGCTGCTCATCCCCGATGCCGGGCCAAGCGGTGCTCCCGTTGCTGCACGCGCCTCGTCTGCATGGCCCGGGAGCCCCCGGCCCCGCGGCAGGTCCGAGACGATGGCTTCCGAGAAGAAACCAGTATCTTAAGTGTGACATTTAGCTCCCAGCCTTTCGCGGAAGGTAAAATAGCAGCTGTGACAGATGGGGTTATTTTATAAGCTAAATATTACAAGAATGCGCCTCAGAGGTAGAAGGAAATGAATGCAGCAGTGAGGCAGAGTAGGTAAATAGCAACACACCTTGTCTGGTGAAACTTGTGTGATGGTTTCTTTTCTTCTGCGTCATGTCGTTTGATGGATCCTGTCTGAAGGAGTAGTATTGTTAATCTAATACAGGCAGTAAATCCCTCCTATTGCTGCTGGTTGTCCTCAGCCACACTTCTTAACGTGGCATTTGATTTTACGACCCTTGTTGATGAAATAGATTCGGGAGCTGCCGTCGTAATAAATTTAAAATCAGATATCTGCCTCAAATTTCAGTAAATGGGGACATTTCCTGAAAGTATAGCACCCGTTTGAAGCTCAGGCTCCCAGAGCAGCTCTTGCAACGCATGGCTTTGCAGAGACAACCCGGAAGGATGTCTGGAAGAATTCCCCACATTGGCTCATTTCTGTGGCATGCGCTTGCGAATCTCTTCATTTATTTTGTTTTAGAAGAAAGTTGTGCAAGAATGTCTGAGCTGCTGCACAGACAGCTGTTTGTGCGTGCTCCATGAAGGAGAATTTTCCTTCTCACCACGGCAAGGTATTGTGTTCTGCCAGTGTTGTGAAAAGGTTTGTTAGTTCAGTTCTTTCCTCAGACTTGTCTTTCTGTTGTTGATACTGAACTGTTGCTATGTGAAAAATAGCAGCTATTCAAATGTGGAAATATATATATATATACACACCCACGCTTCTGGAGAAACAGCTAGAAGTAGAGGAAGTTTCTGTTGTTGCCAGTAGGACATTGCATCGCCCTGAAATGGAGGCAATTTAACTGAAGTTATATCCATCACCAATTGCACAATGTATTATAAAATAATTAGACACATAATATCACATGCATACAGGGTTTTTTTTCTGCAAATAGGTCTGAAGTATCACGCAAAAGTCACTACAAGTTATTAACCTCCACAGACCAGGATTTTAGTCATGATGATTGGACAATTCATCCATCAGCAGCAACTCTATGTGAGCAGCAGTAAGCTCTGCTCACATGGTCAACGCTATCTCCTATTCTTTTTAATCTTTTTTTTTTTCAGAAGGAAACTAGTTTCATTCATTATCAGCGAATCCCAGCCTTTTTACCATGCATATGAATTTCCTCTCCTCCTTGAATTTTAGTGGAAAGCCTCATATGAATTTACAAAAATACGGAATTCTTTCTCTTTAGCCAGTTCTCTTTGTGTTGGTCAGAATCTGGAGACAGAAAATAGTTATTCACTCTTTAAGGAAAGAAGTTAGAGACAGTCTTAACTGAGCTGTTCAGCTGTCCCAGATGAGTTATCGTTTCCCCGCTCTGCAGGTAAAGGAGGGCTTTTCCTTGTCTTTTATTAGTCCTGGGTTTATTGCCAGACCTTGGCAATGCGCCTGTGCCCATTTCCTCTGCTTAAAAGGGCCCTAATGATAAAACTTTGCGTTTTTTCAGAATGGAGCTAGTGATTTCTTCACTTCCCGTGCAGCAGACGTGGCTGCACAAGCCGGAGGGCTTGGCGAGCTCTCTCCAGCCTCACGGGTGCTCCTAGTCCCAGAAGCACCCAGAAGTTTCCCAGGGAGAAGCCCAGAGCCAGTGGTGGAGGATATATTTGCCTCGTACTTCTCTGCCCACTCCTGACCTGGGATCCCCCTCTGACTTCTGCCCCTTCAGTAGCCCCATGAGATTTGCCTGGTCCATGATGAAGCTGAAAGCCATCCCTGCCTGCGGGCTCCTAAGATGAGCAAACACTTGTTTTTTCCCTCAGAAACTCCATCCTATTTGGGCTGTTTCCTTACTGTGTTTCAGGTTCCTTGCTGCTTCTGTGTTGACTGAAATTCATTTTGACAGTCACAAATAACCAGCTCACAGCTCTGGCACAGAAAATTTCAGAAAGATGCAAAATGATGTAAAAGGAAGGCTGTAATAAAAGCTATTACACCAACATAATAGGAGATAATAACCTGCAGCCCCTAAGATTGTGCCTTTTCTGATTAACAGACACTCTGCAAGAGAGAGGGAAACTAATGTCAGTCTCTTCTATCACTGCTTGCTCTCAGTTTTGCTAAGGATTAAGAGGAAAAAAAAAGAGGGCAAATTAATTAATGCCAGCTATCTTATTCCTGCTCTGCCGACAATCCCCACGTTTAGGCCATGCAGCTGTGGCCTGTCCTTCATCCCGAGAGGGTGCTAATCCCCCCGCGCTGCCACTGGCAGGCTCCCGGTCCACCCCGGGCTGGCGGTGTCGAGGGTCACGTTGCTGCTCTGCGGTCTGGAACCGAAGTTTATCTGTTGAGGAAGAGATTTGGCAGTCACTAGTGTGACGGCATCCCCGAATATGGGCAGGCCCTAGCTGTCCCTTTTCTTCCCATTAGAGCACTTGAAGGTGGAGCTCAGGCCTTTAGAGTTTGCTGCTTTAGAGGGCTGAACCACAGATGCACGTGGCACGTATGGGAGTCGCAACATACCTGAGTTATCAGTAAAGGACAGAGGAGAATAATACTGCTATAATACTGCTGTTTTAATGCATGCTTCCTTTTGTTTTGATTTTTTTTCTTTCTTTCCAGCAAGTGTGCTATTAATGCTGCAGAATTTCTTGTTGTTGTTGCTTAGATCAATAGGAAAGGGACCGAGGCCACACACCACTGTTGTTCTGGCTGCTTCTGTGCAAGATGAACTCATGAATAACGTCTGTGATTTCTTTTTCCCTTGTAGTTGCACTCTGCTGTGACCAGGATCCAAGTTCAAAGACCTGGTTTCAATTACACGTTTGCCCATATATGTATCCTGAACAATGACAAGACATGCATAGTGGACGACATAGTGCATGTGCTGGAGGAATTAAAGGCTGCTCGTTCTTCTAATCGAACTAATTTTGCGATCACATATCCGATTACTCACTTAAAGGATGGCAGGGAAGTATATAACGGGCATCAGCTTGGTGGGGTTACTGTGCACAGCAAGGACCGGGTGAAGTCTGCAGAAGCCGTTCAGCTCACCTACTACTTGCAGGCAATCAACTCCTTGAATGACATGGTGGCAGAAAAGTGGGAATCCATTTTTTGTGACACTGTTGAACTTTTCCAGAAATCCAACAGGAGAGTCAAAATGTATCCTTTCACTTCTTCTTCGCTGAAGGAGGATTTCCAGAAGACTAGCAGGGTGTCAGAACGCTACCTGATCACGAGCTTGGTCCTTGTGGTCACCTTGGCCATTCTCTGCTGCTCCATGCAGGATTGTGTCCGCAGCAAACCCTGGCTTGGCCTGCTGGGATTGCTGACCGTGACCCTTGCCACTCTGACTGCAGCTGGAATCATCAATCTCACTGGTGGGAA
Organism: Eudromia elegans; assembly: GCA_003342815.1. Taxonomy (NCBI): domain Eukaryota; kingdom Metazoa; phylum Chordata; class Aves; order Tinamiformes; family Tinamidae; genus Eudromia; species Eudromia elegans. Next base: position 1,081,867 of record PTEX01000129.1, on the reverse strand, counting down.
ATACAATTCCACCTTCCTGGGAATCCCCTTCATCATGTTAGGTAACTATCTCCTACTACTCTCTCTTTTGTGTGTTTGTGCTTCCCTGACGTGCCTCCCAGCAGATAGAGAAGCATCACTGCATGAGTCTCAGTATGTGGGCACCGTGCGGGCGCAGTGCACCGAATCCACGCGGCCTCGGCTTAGCAGCCATACCTGGACATTGACACTGGTGGGGGGGCTCCGGTGTTGCGTAGCACCCTGCTGTGGGGTGCACAGGGAGCACGGGTGCCGGGTGTTGTGCCAGGGAGGGCCCTGGCGGTTGCTCGTCTGTGGGAGCTGGGTTACGGGTTTGGCGCGCGGCGTTACAAGGCAGCCTGTGCCCGGCGCCAGCCCCCCGGCCCGCGGCAGGGGCGGTGTGTGCTTTCCGTTGGGCAGGCACTCGCTCCTCTGGGGAGCAGAGTGGGGGTTTGCTCTTGGCTTGCGCTCTGAGAGGAGCCTGCGCGTGGGGCGAGCGCAGGAGTCCGCTCTGCCGCGCTTCTCGTGGGGAGCCCGTTTGCCGAGGCGCCTCGGTAGCCCCGCTCTGCCTCCTGCCGTGCAGAATGGGCCCCTGTGCGTAGCACCGCGTCCCACGGCTCCGGGCACTACCCTGGGCTGCAGAGCAAGGGGCAGCCACGGGCCCTTGGCCATGGTGGTGACAGAGACATTCCTCTGACTCCGGTTTTCATAGCACGTGCACTCGCTGCGGGCTGTGGGGCTGCAAGGTTTGGCTTTTAGAGGGCAGGAAGAACAAGGAAAAAGTCCAAGGTTTGGCTTTTAGAGGGCAGGAAGAACAAGGAAGAAATCTGGAGAGCCACTTTGCCTCCTGGTCCAAACTGAGTGGACTCTCCTGTTGGTTTCGGTGGGCCAGGGCCCTTGTGGGGAAACTTAGCATTATATCAAAATAGGCAGAAGGACTTCATGGGAGACGAGGAGTCGGCTCTGAAGAGTTCACAATCTCTTGGTTTGCGTTGCTTTTGTAAGCAGCGTGAAAAACTTTGTACACTGTAGGTGTCTAATATGTCCTTGTTCCCCACATTATTCAGTCGTGGAGAATAATACATGCATTGAATTGATCACAGTGTTCCCAGCTGAAAATCAGGGCTCAGTAATAGTGTAGATTTCAAGCATTAGTGTGTCCCCACTGACGTACTCACATCGTGTAGTGGTGCAACACGTTTCAGCACAGTTGTTTTTAAATCAAGTGCCAGATTCCTTTGCTGTGCCCATACTATATGTGTGGCTTTGTCACACTTTAATTAAAGACTGTGCTCAAGTATTTCGCACTACCAGTTAACGTGTAAGATATATTCAGTGACAAACAGAAGTCAATTATGTTATATCAATTATTGTGTATAATCCTCATTTTCCTATGACATCCACAAAAATTAAGCTGTACCATAATCAAGAGGAGATCTAGCACAAGAGCTCGGAGTCAAGAAAAGGCTGGCTGTGTGACCTAAGCCTGCCTTTTCATTTGTGGGCTTTTATGTGTATGCATGTATTATAAAAATCTGATCCTCACACTAAATAGTTTATGTGAATACCCAGGGAATTTCCAGATGCTTTACAAGAAACTATGTGTAGTAGAAATAATGATAAAAATCCAGCTGCACGAATGAAAGGACCAGGAAAAGTGACTCAAAAAATATGAAAGATTAGCTCTGTTTAGGGATCAAGGCATCCACTTTCTGGGACATCCTCTCAAATCATTAATTCACTGATAGTGACTGTGCTGAGACTTGAAATCTTTAAAGGCTTTTAAGTTTCACACTTACATTTTGGTCCTACCAAATTTTATAGTCCAGCTATGGCTTTATTTTTTCTTCTTTTTTTCTGGTGGAGGAGGGAGGAGGGAGAGTATTTCTTAGCTGAAACATACTATTTTTTTAAGAAAAACTTAAGAACAACAACTCAGCTGCAGAGAGAGCTGCAACTCAGCTCTCACTGTGCAAAAGTCAGGACATCAGAACCGGCTTCGTACGAATCTCTCTCTGCTTCCCTAGCTGCATAAAACCTCCAAAGGAGCAGGAACGTCAGCAGGTGAAGAGCAGGCAGTAAAGGCATTGGGGAGTTTTAATGAGAACTGTTTTAAATCAGCAGATAGCGAGAAAGGCGGGGTTTGTTTTCCTGCAGGGCAACAGAAATGTTCCTTGTGCATTTTGCAGTGTCTTTGGTTTCTATACGCTGTTTGGCTTTTAGGGAAGGTTTAACTCAAGGTAGCCAAAGGCACAAACCACCCTCCATTGTGGTCTACTGAAACACTCCCCCTTAATTTTGGTGACCCTCAGATTAAATCATAGATTAACTGACCTTTAGAAGGCTCAAGGACTTTGGCAAACAGTGTAACTTTGTAGCTATTATTTTCCCATAGTTTCGTTGCCAAAAGCAAAAAATGAGATCGAAAAAAGACACTGGACAGATTGCAATCAAGGCCCCTCTGCTAAAGTAACTCATTAATAGTTTTCCTTATAGCAACCGAGGATGTTTTAGGTTCTTGTCACACTCACAGAACCAGGAGGGCTCTGCAGGCGTGTGCTGGCCCCTGCCACAGGACAAAGTTAAGGCCTTCCCAGCAGACACTTGCCCAGCTTGTACTTTAACTCCTCCCTGGCAGCTTCCCCTGCTCCTTCACTCTCCACCGTGAGAGCACCCACATCAGAAGCAACCCAAATTCCTCTCTTGCAACGCTGGTGCCCTCCTTCTTACTCAGTGCCCTCCTGCATCTGGAAAACAACCTACCTCCTCTTTCCTTATGTGTGTGGGACCACTCCCATCCCATGCTCTCTCGTTTCATCCCGGACATCCTCAGGGTTTGTGCTCTCGGGGCTTCCAGCCTGCTTGCTGCCCTCCGGCTGCTCCTCGTCCAGCGCTGCAGCTGGGCAAGGGCGAGGGCTGCGCCTCGCAGCGCCGGCGGGAGCGGGAGGGTCGTTTCACACGTCCTGCGTGTGGTGCTTGTGCTCCTGCATCCCCCTGTGCATGGGCATGCTCCTGCATCCCCCTGTGCATGGGCGTGTTCCTGCATCCCCGTGTGCACAGGCATGCTCCTGCATCCCCGTGTGCACAGGCGTGCTCGTGCATCCCCGTGTGCATGTGTGTGGCATTTTTTCTCATCGGTGTGAAATGGCTGCCGTGGTTGGTGTGGGGCGCATGGTGACGCACCAGCCCTTCCTGCACTGTTTGCATGGTTGATTATTCCAGCCAACATGCAGAAGTTTACCCTTGTCCTCACTGAATGATGCCCTGTTTATGTCATGGCATTTCCCCTATCATTAAATTTGTCTTGATACCATCGCTGCCCTTCCAGGAGGCATTAGCTGAGAATAGTCAGCAATGTTCTGCAAATATATACGTTTTTCTATTTTTTAAATTACTTTCTGAATCAGTTAAGTGGTTTGCCCAGTCACAAACCTATGCCAATGATTTGGGCAATACGTCTGCAAGATAGGTCGGTTCAATATGGTCTATAATATTAGATTTTATTAATCTTGTTTTCCCTAACATCCCTTAGGCATCAGTTATTTCCAAGAACAAACAATCTATAGTGAAGTGTAGCAGGCTCTATATATATTGAATCCTTAGCCTTTATATCAATAGCACAATTATAAACAATTGAATTACTGTGTTTTACAAGTCACATTCATAAGCTCAGACTTTTTAAGTGCAGGTTACGAACATCCTTTGTCTGCCCCACCTGTTAAATATGCCATATTAGTTTGAACACTTTATACTTCAGGTTTAATCACCTTTACGGTAGTTTCTTCCAATGTATTTTACTCTGTAACTGAGGCAGGTTCCTGTAACTCGGCTTGTGAAAAGCAGCTCATTCAGGCACAATAACTGAGCCGTTTGTGATCGTCTGTGTGCACCCTAAGCACATCGCTGCGGCGATGGCGTGGATGTTGTGGCAGGTTTCTTCTTAGCCCCCATCAACCCTAACTGATCGGCAGGAGTCGAATCCAGCCGTGGCGGCACCAAGTGCCAAGTGCTACAGCACAAGCTGCAGCACTAGCCACGAGCAGCACCAGAGCCCCCTGCCCCAGGCCATGCCCAAAACGCACAGGGCTTCTCCTCCTGCCCCAGGACGTCCTTTTTCTCTTAAGCTCTAGGTTGATGCCGGTACTTTTAGTACGAAAGTGAAGCTTGAAGCCTCTGAAACCCAATAGGCTCCCACTGTTCATCTGGGCGTATTTATAACCAGCACATGCCTCAATGGTTTTCTAAAACTATCATCCACATTTATCAGCGTGCTTAAGCATGTGTAAACAAGCATTTTAAGGACAGGGTTATTCCCGTGCCTAGTTCACGTGGAACACTTGGTTGAGCTAAGTCTATCCACTTGCACTCTGCAAGCTTTGTATACTGAAAAAATGAATTCTTCATAGTTCAACAGAATTTAAAATAGCTGAATTATAATGCCAGCTGAAAAGCAGAATTAAAGTTCTGATTTCCTCTTGCCTACTCCACTAAAATCTGCAGATGTTCGGTCTGGCACAGATGTTGATAAATTCATCGTAAGTTTCTCTTGTGCAGTAAATGCTATTTAATGACTGTCAATCCTTTAAAAACACAAGTTTCCTCAAAAACACCATGTTACAACGTAAACTTCTGAAAAACAACTAGTGGTCACTCAGGAAGCCTTCAATATTACATTTTTACCTCCTACAGGTGGAGTGCCACATTTAACTTTGAGACTCAAGTGAAAATTGCAATATTGGTCTTTGTGTTTAAGGGGAAAATAGCAATCTGTTTCGTATTCCTTTAGAAACTCCTACAGTTTATGCAGAAAGACATGGCTCTTTTCAGCTGCCAAGTTCGTGAAAAGAATGAGCTATGTAAAATAATTATGGAATGTCAGACATTGCCAAATATGGGGAAAGATGCAGGGCCTGTTCCACAAGCTTATATTTAGCTTCTGATTTGAAAGTACACTGCTCATTAAACTGGCATGGAAAAAACAGTTTGCAGTGAAAAGAAAAAAAAAAAAAAGGCTTGGACTTGCAGCTTTCTGTAAATTGAAATGGTAGCAAGTATTCTGTGATTTTTTGCAAAATACAAATAAATACAAGCCCAATTCTTACTGCCTTCCGCAGTAAGAATTCCACTTCCCCACCACATCCCGCTCTGCTTGGTTTCATAGGGCAGCAGCAGCCTCAAAACACATGCATTTCTGAGAAGAGGGAAGGGGAAGGCGCTTCACAGGGCAGGTCTAGGGAGGCAAAGCTTGAGTGCCTCAAAGGGAACTGGCGCATGACGGGGCAGTGCGTGCATAGCAGGGGAACAAGTGGCAGGCAGAGCCCGAGGAGCTCCAGAAAAAGCCTTGGGAAAGCTTTAGGGGGAAGGAAATGGGGAAAGTCAAGCCCAGGAGATTGCTGGGAGCAGGATCGGAGTGGGAGCCCAGGCTGCTGAGCCGCAGGCGTCGCGCACGCCGAGGACGTGCAGGGCTCTCGGGTGGGAGGCTGTCATGGGCTGCCCCACCGCTACCCCCGTCAGCTCTGGCCACACGCTGTGGGCTCCATACGGCTGCGTCTGGTCTGTAGTTGCACAGGAGGTTGCAAAATGAGCTGCGGGGTACCCGGAGAGCCCACGCTGGGGAGGGCTGCTACCCAGAGCGCCTCTCCTACGCACACAAGCGCTGGGCTCTTCTAAGAAGCACAAAATTGCTGGGCGTCAGAAAGGCCTGATGGGGAGCAGAGAGCTCCTGAAGGAGCAGAGGGATCCTGAGGGAGCAGAGAGCTGAGATGTCTGCACCAAGGCTTCATGGATTTGAAAGCTGTAGCAGCAAAGGGGAGATCTGAGGCTGGACATTTGAGAAAGGTCAGAAGGCAAAATTGAACTAAAAGGAGGTGGGAAATTCACAATTGGAATAGGGGAGTGAAGAGACCAGAACATGCAAGGGGGATGAGAGGACTGCTGAGGCTTAGGGATCATGAAGGCAACAAATAGCTAAGCCAAGCAGGGCAGCTAACTGGTAGCATGAAAAGCTTCAAAGGTCTGACCCTCCTGTGGAGTTGGGGCCAGCAGAGTTCGAAACTCCGTGTGTGGGACTTGGTGGAGCTGAGCCTTGAGGCTTAAGGCCACCAGTTCCTTCTGATTTCTCAGAGAAGTTGCTAGTAGGTGATCGCAACATGTGCCAAACCTGTAAGCCCTCTAAGCATTCATTATATTCCTTATCAAGCACCCAGGTATTTACTATATCCATGAAAACTGAAATGTCAACATTGATTATAGACAGAGAGTTAAAAGGAAAAGCTGCTCTTATAACAGCTCCTGCACAGGTCTCCCAGATGCCCTTCAGTCCACACATAATGGTAACGTACACACAAATGTTTGGCTTTGTATAGTACCTTTCCAACAATATTTTTTGTTACCAGATAATAAAAATGTGAAGCTTACTGAGTCTCTCTTGTTTTTATTCTCTGCACTAAGCTTTCTTGCCTTCCTTGTCAGTCTCCCCTCTCCTGCCTGTTCATTCCGGGAAGAAATGTGTCATTCTTCAACTAGCTGCTCCACAATTTACTGTCCTGCTTTCTCTCTCTCCCATCTCATTCATCTTGATTGCAGCCTCCTGCTGCCTTTGCCAGCACCTCTCACTGACTTTCCTGTGCTAAGCCATGGTATCTCCTTCCCAGTCCCAGCACAGCTTTGCTCTCCCTCAGCTTCCTGTCTTTTTTCCTGTTTTCCCTATTCCTGGTAGGGCATCCATTGCTTTTTTTTTTTTTTTTTTTTTTTTTTT
>PTEX01000129.1:1039259-1075056 GCA_003342815.1 Eudromia elegans | reverse complement strand
TAATTCCTCTCTTCTCTCTCTCTCCTCCATACATAATCCTCCACCTCCAGATCAGCTTAAACCAACTAAGCCTGTACAACACTTTCTTTCACTTAGACTGGCCCAGCAATGGCTCTTCCTCTTGGTCAAACCCTTCTCCTTATATTCTTCAATAACTTCCTTAGCTCCCACCTCCTAATGGATCAGTTACTCCAGATTTACTGAGAAAACCAATTATGAAGAGGCCACTAGCACATGGAAAGCAATATGCTTAAAATATACATGGTGGCAAAGTATTTTAGATACTATTGTGCCAGCTTTATTGGGAAGTGAAAGATATGCAAGGAGGTTGCCCAGTGGACCAAGTGAGGTGACAACACAGCTCCGTGCACCCATATTCCCACCTCATCAACATGAACCCCAGAGAAAATCTTGCATGTATATGTGCAATATGTGTACATATATGTACATATATGTTCTTAGCCTCGGGAGACTATTAGTGACTCAGTCAATATAGTGCTTTTTAGAAGAGAGTACCTGCATTTGTAGAGAAAAAAAATGCCTAGGTAATAAAGCAAGTGCTCTACAATCATTCAATAAAACCAAGGCTTTCCTCTGGACTGGCAGTACTCTGGTATACACATGTGTCTTAACAAAAGCACATTACAGGCAACGCAGTGCATTTAAACAGCACTGGCATATGCCAAGAGTTGTGGAAAAATGTCTTACTTTACTCTTACTGTCTGCATGCTTTTAACTGTAGAGAAATTAATGTTTGTGTTCATTGAATGAGAACGCTTCTCAGAGAATATATATGTATCTATAGATAGCTTTTATAATAAATAGCATTAAAATCAACATGTTCTAAAATGAAAGTATGGCAAAGGCGTCATGATAAGATTAGAACTGGGAATACTGGGGCATTGCTTAATTCTATTATTTAAATAGAGTAGTTGGAGTTTTTTAAATATTAATACTTAAATACTTATTTAAAATATTTCTCCATTTCTTCATTTCTCTTTCCATCATATAGACAGAAAAATGGCAGGACTATCTTGTGTGTACGTGTATAAATTTGTTCACAGTTAAGCACATTTATCTTAGTTTCAAAAATAATGTATTGGTGACTTTCTTAAAATTAGCTTGTCTTTTGTACCATTTCTAAAACGTCTGCTGTTAGTGCTTGTTCACTGTGATGAAAGATGAGTATTTTGGAGCTTAGCTTTACAGCAGGGACACATCACATTTCCCAAGCATCCCTAGTCCTGACTATTTTCTCTGAAACTGAGGCAAGGAGGGTGATTTATTTTCTGCTGGTGTATTCTTTGTTACTGAAAAATATCATTCATAAAGGGCAAAGCCTGACCAAAACAGAGTCTTTCATGGAAGAGTGGAGAGCTTATGTTGTCTTTACAAAAACTGCAGTCTTTAGAAACAGCACAGATAGATGGGCTACTGTGTGTCAGATATGTGCTGCAAGAAGACAGGGATCAAAATTACTGCTGTGCAGCACACCCACGTGAACCTGATGAGCAACCTAACCCCCCTGTATGCTGTGTTTGGAGGCCCCACACGAGACCTAAATGAGGCATAAACCTTGTGCTGGATTTCAAGACATGCTCTTTCCCTGCATATGCATTAAGCAATTTGAACACAGGCTTAATGGCCCAGAGAGTCTTTCAGCAGGATCAAAGACTAAAAATAACACTGTGGTCTTGTAACATGTTGAGCACCAGTTGAAGATTTCTTCTTGCATGCCCCAACCAGCACAGCATGTTGTACCATCACTTTTTCTCTTCCCTGGCATCTTGCACTTTTTGTACCCGCAGATGCCAAATCCAGCAGAAACTTAGAACATGCTATTAATCATTTCAGTTTCTCCCATTTGTTCTCAAGTAGACACAGCACAAAACACAGCAGACAGGCACCCTCGCAGGAGACTGAGGCAGTTTTTAACCAGTGTGAATACACCATGATGCCCAGAATTTTGATCCAGGCAGGAAATTAAGGAGAACATGGACATGCTTGATGATTTCTGACTGAGATGGTTGGTTATGAGTGTGGTCTAAGACATCAGCTCTGACTATTGAGGGTGAATAACCAAACAGATTGACATACCTGATATCGATATGTTTCTCTTTGCGGGAGGTTCCCAACTCAAATGTTCACATCTGTAGGCATAATGCACCTTCTGGAGGCGTGTATAAAACTTAGCAGTCTTTGAAAAAAACCAGCCACAAATACCTGCCATGCGTTGCCATTGCATTTTTGAGGTATGCTGTCACACGTGTAATCGAGAACATACAGACAGGTAGGATCTGCATAACAGGCAATAAAGAAGGGGTGGCTGCACTATACTAATAACTCCCAGGAAAGCCTGGTTTACAGTGTTAGAGGGAATGTTTCTGCCACATTGCTCTTCATGTGTTTCTCCTAATCCAGCTGCTGGAGCATCCACATAGCTCTTCAGGCTTACTTGGCCATTGGACGTTTATTGGACTTGGACATGCACATGTGTGTGTTGTGCTGGACGTGGACATACCATGCATGGACATGGACATGGGCATACAGGCACATGGGTGGGGAATAGAGTCAGACTACTCTTGGTAGCTCAGCTTGATGGCGAGTAGGATTTGCAGTGACTTTCCTTTGCTCACCAGAGTGTTCAGGACAGGCTTACCCCCTGTGGGATGTGGGACTGTACACACACTCCTTACCATTGATACAGCAAAACTGTAGTCTTGCAGCTCTGTTTATGGAAGGCAACCTATAGTTAGAGTAACCGATACTTGGTTACAGTGTCTTGCTAATGATGCTTGAACTATGCTCATCCCAGCTCATGCCACTAAATTATTATTAGATCATTGAGAGCTGTAGTGTAAGTTACGTTTGGTTCTGGGTCTGTTTGCACACTGAAGTGTTTCAATGGGTTTAGTATTATTTTAGTGGGAACAGCGTGTGAATCCAGATGTTTGCGTGCTAGCTGTTTGAATGGCATGCAGACGCTCTTTGCTGTGCCTGCATATTCAGCAGCACTTTGAAACTGTTATACATCCCGAGTTAAAATTGCTCATGCTGGGAGAAGAGGCCACGTGAGGCAGGTCACGTAGCATTAATATTTAGTCAACAACTGTTGATTATAACTACTGTGACAAAGGGAGTCCAGATTAGAAATTTCACTCAGCTTTGCATAAGGTGGGAGCTGATGAGCTCACTGATCTGGCTGGAAAAAATAAGTCAGCAGAGGGAAATTATCTCAGCCCCTTTGTTTACATTCTGTGGCAAGCAATCACATAGTTGAGCAGTGTACATTGTTATTTTAAATACAGTCAGTTAGGAAGATTCATTGCACCTTCATTATATCATAGGTTATTACAGGTATAGCTTTGCAAAGGGCAATTCCTAGGGTCTGATTCTGATCTGCCATGTACTAATTTTGCACAAGCATAGCTCTTTGAAGCTTACGTACAGTGGCAATAAGCTGGGCTATGAATTTATAGCGTCCTAGATGCTTCATGTTAATTCCTCCAGTATTTGTCCATGTGGATGATATTTTGCTCCATTTTGAAAGTAAATTAGTCTCCTTTTCACAGATTTCCAGAAAGAAAACTGCACACTAAATTCCTCTCATAGACAGGTCCTCCTATTCAGTAGAATGATTTCAGATTTAAATCAGCCTAAGTAAGACTGCAGTCAGCCAGCTGAATTGACAGCTTTACATGGATGCAGCCACTGCAATACAAACAAAGGAAAACTAAATAAAAATCAAGACTTAACCTCAGCATTTCCATGGAGCATGGGTCCAGTTGACATTTAAAAAGTTTCCCCACCCATTAGTGAGGCTCCTTCACACCTTTGTCCACAGGCTTTTGTGCCTTTTTAGCATCAATTTGAGTGATACCATTATTGTGTACTTTCATAGATGAATAAAACAGTGAGAAAAGGACCCAAAACTTCATTCTCAGTCATTTTCTGTACTTTTTCTTACTAGAAAAGTCTACTTCAATATCAGAACTTCTCATGATAAAATCAAAACCCCCAGACCTCACGTGTTATTTTAATGTAATATTTAAAGTATCACTTAAACTGAAGAAAAGAAGTCAACAGGGGAAGCAACACAGGGAAGCAGTTAAGCTAAGGGAATACCGAGTTAGTCTGTGACTCTGGTGACTGGGAGGCCACCATGGGCTCTTGGACTGCTTTCAATCACTTCACCCTGTTGGGCTTCAGTCTCACCTTTTGCCAAACTGGGATGCAGACAACTTTAAGCTTAGGATACCTCTGCCCATTCAAAAGGGCTTCTAGCTTGAGCAAGCACTTTGCATGCAAAAGGATGCATTTCTTGTTTCAGATTTTAGAGTGACACCAGAAGGAACCTTATAGCCCTTGCGCATAAGTGATGGTTAAAATAAAGAGCTTTCTAGTATTAAGCAACGGGATATTAACAGTATTAAGGCTTCACAAATCCCTACATATGTTTTTTCTCACATGCATTTGCAAAAGTTGATCCCGAAGGAGGCTAATATGACTTTTTATAACATTTTAGGCTACTCATGAAAGCACGCTATTTAAGCTAGGTACCATTTATTGGTTTTATCTCTGGTATCGCTGTTTTTTAAAGCTAAAGATAGGCCCCACTTCAACCTGTCAAATGTTTAAAGTACTTCGGTGGGTAACAATGATTATCTTCATTTATTCTACTTAAAAAAGCCAGAATTTTTGTCCTTTGTCCATCAAGACCTGCAGTGGACAGATGATCTACAATGCAAAGTCTTTGAAAAAGAGAGTGAGGGGAAAAAAAACGGAATTTAGTCCCTATTTGTCTCTGTTTTCTTTCTCCTATTCCCCTAATATTTTCCTTTGCTCATTGGGGCTCTCTTTTCTTTACAAAAATCCAGTCCTTCCTTGTACTTCTTGTTCCTAGCTTGTAGCGGTACAGGCAGACAGCAGGGCACAGCCAGTGAATCATGATAGCAAATGTCAACAGGAAAAGTTCTCCAATAGTCCACTAGCTGTTCAAGTTCATATTTATTATTTATTGAGTGGCTGTCATATGAATAATGAGCAAATTGGTATAAATCATTAGATATTTGTAGGTAATTCTTTAGTAAAAAGGGAAAATGGTTAAAATAATTACATGATTTGGAAGGAAAAATATACCTCCTTCTCATTACTGTTATATAGTATGGACAGTGCCAGGAAAAGGAATACAAGTGGTGCAAATCAGGTGTGCAAAGAAATGAAAACTCTGAAACGACAGGTAAGTGAAAGAAGTTCACTGAAGCATCAGCAAGTTAGACAATGCTGGAGATAGTTACTCTGATTTGTGCTTGTCAGTATTTAGAGGAGTAAATTATATTAGGTAAATCCCATTCTACTTGAATGCAGCTAATTTTTGGACTGCCGTGCCCAATTTGTGTAGGAGTTTAGGCTTAATCTTTTTCTCAAGAGCCGCTGGATCCAGTCAGTAAAGCCATTGATGCAGAAAATGTCCCAGTCTGTGAATCATTTAGACCTGTCTTCCTGAAGGTAAGTTAGAACTGTGTAGCTGTTGCACAAAACAGAAAGAAAATCAGAAAGTCTACAATCTAAAGAAAATCCTCCTTCCTAACATGCAGATTGTGTAGCATATAAAAGGTGAAAGTAAGTTCTCCAAAAATAAAACAGCATATAGCTGTTTTTGGTTAGTTTTGTAGAGCCCATGCAGTGAAGGATCTTCTAACAGTTCTCTTAATCAAATTGCTTTTTGGGTTAGTTTCCAAGATGATGTGAAAACAGATTGTGGCCCAGAGTGTTTTTATGTTTTCTTCTTAGAAAAAATAAATGGTATCAGGAGTGAATGTTATCAGACAATGCTATTATCCAAAATCTTATACCTGTTAAAAAGTCACACTCTGTGTCATATTCAATTAGATATAATTTTTGTATCATTACAAAGTCAAAGGCCTTCCAAATTAATGTATCTGTCTGAATGTCTTTAGGCAAGAGCCTATTAATGCTGAAGCACTTTTTCTTTCTTTTTTGCAAAAACGTGTTATAACTAAAGCTCATGATGGAAGTAATTTGTAGTATTCAATGACCTCATTTTATACTGTTTTGCTCACTAGAAGGTAATGCATAAGATGCCATGTGAAATTCTGAGACAAGCCCGTCTGCAGGACTTATGAGAGCCATAAATGGATTAAACCTCTCACTCCTTGCTTTGGCAAGTGATCAGTTACATTTAAATAAAGGTCAGTCTGTCTTTACAAAGAACACACTGAAAGCAAGCTTAATAGCTTTCCCTTTTGAGGCTAGAACATAACTATTTGAAGCATAATTAACAGCAAGGCGCCAGTCACTGACTCTGCTTCTTGCTTTATTTTATGTCTAGGGATTTCCAGTATTTCCCATTAGCTTTAAGAGGGGCCACGGCGCTAGTTACCCAATTGACAGTCTTGACCTGGCCTCTGAAAGCGACTCTAAAATGCTGTTAGGGAAAATTAAGATAAATGCTAAATGCCATACTGAAAATGGGACTGTAATATTGGTACAAATTGGACATTCGTGTTCCATGTCATGACTCCACGTAACAATGTAGACATGACATCTGATATACATGAGAGCGTGGACTTTGTTTTTCAAACAATTGATAAGGAAATACACCAGCTGCTCTGTTATCTCATCTTATGTGCCCTGTATTTTGAATTCTGTATAAAACGACCATTCTTTTCAGTATTAGCAGAGTGAACAGCTCTTCCACCTGTTCGACATGGAGATAGGATAACCCTCTCAGGGTTGGTGTGAGTCAGATATAGCTGTCCACTCTGTGAAACATACCCATTACAGAAAAGTTAATTTGTCAAGTGGATTAAATATCTACCTGGTGGATTAAATATGCCAGCTTGTTTAAGTATTGACCATGATGTGTTCTGGTTCTTCAGAACACGTATTTTGTTCAGAGTGTGCTTGTAGCCCATGTGGCAGCAGGGATAGTCATCTGTATGTGAAGAAAATGTAACCAATAGAGGAATACAGGAACTCTGCAGATGGCCTGAAATTTTAATGGAGATCTGTGAATTACTTTGACCCAGCCTGACTGTAGTATTGACTTCCAAAGTCCAGTGATTGCACATCTTTTTCATCAGCAACTAATTCAGTCCGGACATTTTATCTAATGTCGTGAGGGAGTGGGATAGGAGCAAAGCACAGAGGATTCGCCTTTCAGGAATATCTGGAGATAATGCAAGGTAGACAAAAGACCAGACCAGAGAGAGAGACAGGAGACAAGAAAAATAGCACAAGAATAAGGGAGGAGTAAAATTAAAAAGCAGCAAAGAAGGTGGGATTGGATGGAGGTGATTTTTTTTTTTTCAGTAAAGATGATATTGAAGTATTATGAGAAAATATCAAAGTCTGGCCATAATAGAAAGACTGTTTATTTCCTTTGGTCTTTTTGTAAAACCTCAACCTACTTTTATCTTCTCCATTGTCGTCTGATATTTGGTTGATGACTGTGTTTTCTGCTCAGCTCTACTACGAGCATGCGGAGTTCTGTATTCCCCACATGTACCTTTGTTACCTGTCACAGAAGAGAAGCCAGTAGAGGAAGACAGACGACCAGAGGTTAAGATAAAATCATGCTTTTTCCCCATTCTGCCTGCACTTTGTGGTTAAAAAGAGGACCTTCTATCTGCTGGGCTTTATCTCCTTTCATGAAAGCTGTATCCATTGTAAGAATTAATTAAATTAATTACAGCATTCAGGAACTGGCAAGGAAAAAATGGAGCCACACTTGGTTTCACAAATCCTTAGATGTTAAAGTAAGAAAATTAACACCTTAAGCAGTTGCACATCAGCTCTATCATTCTACTACTCTTAAAATTCACTTGTGCTTTTTTTTTTTTTTTTCCTAGGATTTCTTTTTCCTGGCAGCAAATTTGGATAGAAGTGGAGAAGTCAGTGACTGGTTTACTTGACAATACTCAGCTTACAAGCAGGCTTCATTTTTTACAGTTTTTCTACAAAGAGATCAACTAATGCTCTACTTGCAGCATAGGCACTTGAAGATCCTATTTCCTTGTTTTCACCACAGGTCGTATTCCATCCTCAGGAAAAACTAATTTCAAAGTATATTCCATCACAGGCACTCTGAAATAATGAAACGAAACCTCCAATCAGAAAAAAACATGTGTATATATATTCTTTAACTTGTCCACTCTATGCCAACCAGCCAGAGCTCCCATCAAGTTCAGATAGCAAGATTTGCTAGTCAGTCATGAATGTGGTTCTGAGGCTTGTAAATCCATAAAAATTTCTCTCTTCTGCAGGTTGTATACCTTCAAGGATTGATAATATCAATATGTGTCTCTTTAGAGCCTTTAGCATGCCCACATTACGTTTTTCTCATGTTTATCTGAGTACTTTAAACACTTGCTTTGTTCTCTATTGTAGGTCATGGGTTATATGGGACTTTTGAAATGTTGTCCTCCTGGAGAAAAACTAGAGAAGATCAACATGTAAAGGAGAGAACTGCAGCCGTGTTTGCAGACTCCATGCTCTCGTTTTCTCTCACCACTGCCATGTACCTGGTCACTTTTGGAATAGGGGCCAGTCCCTTCACTAACATTGAAGCAGCCAGGATTTTCTGCTGCAATTCCTGTATTGCAATTTTCTTCAACTACCTCTATGTACTCTCCTTTTATGGTTCCAGCCTGGTGTTTACTGGCTACATAGAAAACAACTACCAGCATAGTATCTTCTGTAGAAAGGTACCAAAGCCAGAGGTATTGCAAGAGAAGCCTGCATGGTATAGGTTTCTTCTGACAGCCAAATTCAGTGAGGACACAGCAGATTCAGAGGAAACAAACACTTACGAAAGTCATCTTCTGGTGTGGTTCCTTAAACGCTACTATTGTGACTGGATAACAAACACTTACGTCAAGCCTTTTGTAGTTCTCTTTTACTTGGTTTATATTTCCTTTGCCTTAATGGGCTACCTGCAGGTCAGTGAAGGGTCAGACCTTAGTAACATCGTAGCAACTGCAACACGAACCATTGAGTATACTACTGCCCAGCAGAAGTATTTCAGTAACTACAGCCCGGTCATTGGGTTTTATATCTATGAGTCAATAGAGTACTGGAACACCAGTGTTCAAGAGGATGTGCTAGAGTATACCAAGGGGTTTGTGAGGATATCTTGGTTTGAAAGCTACTTAAATTATCTTAGGAAACTCAACATATCTACTGGATTGCCCAAGAAAAATTTCACTGATATGTTGAGGAACTCTTTCCTGAAAGCCCCTCAGTTTGCCCATTTTACAGAGGATATCATCTTCTCCAAAAAATACAACAACGAAGTCGATGTAGTGGCCTCCAGGATGTTCTTGGTGGCCAAGACAATGGAAACCAAGAGGGAAGAACTTTATGATCTCCTGGAGACCCTGAGGAAGCTCTCTCTCACCTCCAAGGTGAAATTCATCGTTTTCAATCCATCGTTTGTGTACATGGATCGTTACGCCTCGTCAGTGGGAGCGCCCTTACAAAACTCCTGCATCAGTGCTTTATTTCTGCTCTTCTTCTCTGCATTCCTGGTGGCAGACTCTCTGATCAATGTGTGGCTCACTCTAACTGTTGCCTCAGTTGAATTTGGAGTTATAGGTTTTATGACCTTGTGGAAAGTGGAACTAGATTGTATTTCTGTGTTGTGCTTAATTTACGGAATTAATTATACGATTGACAACTGTGCTCCACTGTTATCAACCTTTGTCCTGGGCAAAGAGTTCACGAGAACTAAATGGGTGAAAAATGCCCTGGAAGTGCATGGGGTAGCTATTTTGCAGAGCTACCTCTGCTATATAGTTGGTCTGATTCCTCTTGCAGCTGTGCCTTCAAATCTGACCCGTACACTGTTCAGGTGCTTGTTTTTAATAGCATTAGTCACCTTCTTTCACTGCTTTGCCATTTTACCTGTGATACTGACTTTCCTGCCACCATCCAAGAAGAAGAGGAAAGAGAAGAAGAATCCTGAAAACCGTGAGGAAATAGAGTGTGTTGAAATGGTGGATATGGATAGCACCCGAGTGGTTGACCAAATTACAACAGTCTAACTTGTTTGTTTGTTGTTTTTTACACTAGGTCTTACTGAGAGTAAAAGAAACCAGTGTTGGCTAAATGTCTGGGGAGGGGAAGAGGTCTGTCGGGGAGGGATTTCGCCCTCTAAGCTAAATCCAGGAGTACTCAAAATGATGGGAGGAATGAAGAAAAAAAACAGGGGGGAGGGAGGGAGGATTGTTCCTTGAGTGGCTCCATAAACAAGAGTTCTGATAGAACTTGCACACACCTGCAAAGAGAGGACGAATGTTTTGGGCGCGTGAAGTAAGATATAACGAGCCAAGCTGGGTTCCCAAGCAGCGTTCTGGTTGTCTGTGCTGCGGGGACCGCAACTGTTGTTGCAGAACCCAATCAGATGGAAAGGTCAACTGTCAAGGCTGGAAGAGCAGCAAGTGTTTGCAGGATGTAAAGTCTTTACAAACTTTCTGCACAGCAATAACTCAAGTCAGTGAGTCAGCTCTTGTAGGTCTTAGCCAACACATTTAATTTTTTCTTTTCTCCTCTAATCTAAACATTTATGCAAACTGTAAAATAGATAGCAAGCTGTACTGGGAAAGAAGGCGGTGTGCAGCAACCAAACACTTTCAGAACACATTTATGTTATAAATCACCTTATTTTTCCTAAAAATGCCATTATTTTAAAAATGTAACTCATTCCCTGGAACATTTTTAATCATGGTTTTATAGCTGTTTCTTTTTCTTATAAAAACAAAAAGAATAAAAAAAACCCAGTGACACTGTCACTCTAGAAAATATATTAGTTCTATTTTATAAATGTCTCACTGCTAGCTAAACAAGTAACCTACTTTATGAATGATAATTTTGTTAGCACTCTACTAGCACATGCCAGTGGATCTAGCAGCAGACAGAAGCTGGTGTACTGAATATTTCAGCACCCAAATCCGTGACGCAAACCTCAAAGGCTTAAATGTCATCAAGGGAGTGAATGTTAGGGCTCTTTAATAAGAGCCTGTTTCAGGCCATTCACTAGTAATGCACGCTAAGAGAATTAGTGGATGGTGTTACGTAATGTATAACTTAATCCCTCAATCTTCCTGGAGTACCTGTAAAGCAATAGACCTCACAGCTATGGGCTTTCCAAGAGATGGTAGACTATGGGTGTCATATGTAACAAACTGAAGGAAGAGACTGCAGTTTAGCAAGTTTAATTATGCACCCAAAAAGCTTATATCAATGGGATCTGTTGAAAACATCACATTAGAGGAGTGGAAAATAATTAAAAAGATCATGTTATTGGATCTCTCTGGAGCTGTGAGCTCAAAATCACTAATTCTGCCCGCATCTGTGATGTGCAGTAATGCAGATAAGGAAGCACCTCTTTTCTCCTCCATCCCCTCCATCCCGAAGAACTACCAACTCATTCTGGGAAGGTTTCATTAGGAAGCAGAGCCCCAGGGGGCATATATAAGCCAACTGTACCGTTCTTGATGAGAGTATTCCAACCGTAAGCTGCCCACTAACACCGAGCTGTGGGAGGCTAGCTGGTGTGTCAGGTGTACTAATGGACGTGTGGGTATTTCAACAAAACTCCTTCTTTCCGCTTGTCCAGAGAGTAGGAGTTCTTGCAAAGTTTTCAGCACCTCAGTCACAGTGTAAGGGGGTCGAATGGACACCACAAGGGCCGTGTGGTTTGGCCCAACGAGGGTGCTTTGGCTCAGGAGGCTGCCTGGGTTACAATGATGTGACAGCAGCAAACCCTGCATCCCTGTGCTGCATCCCCTGAGACTCCCCTTTAGCATCAGCTCAGAGTGACCCCTGGGTACGCTGTGTAAAACCCTCCAATGCCTCCTTGTGCATGTCAGCTTTCAAGCAAAGGATACTACCAAAGTTCCTTCCCAAGCGGAAGATAAGGTAGCCGGGTCTTCTGCCCTGAAGAAAAATGTTACACACCTACTAGCAAAACAACTTTGCAGGGCAGCTGCTGGAATTGCCCCTGGATAGCACTCTTACCTGACCAGAAGACAAAAGATAACAAGGTCCTTTGTCCACGAACACACAGGCACTTTGCTGGAACAGTATCAGATGCAATAGCAGCTGAGGAGCTGTAACAACAGCTTCAACCTTGGCAGCAATCGGTCAGACACGCTAAAGACAGGCAAATGAACATGAGCTGAGGGGAGAGGTCTGTTTCCCCTGTTTTCTTTAGATTCAGGCTTGGGGCTACTTTTTCCAGCCAGAAATGGTTCTTCAAACATGTATTGCATTGCAGATTTTCTTGGACAGTCACTATGACCTCTGTGTTACAACTCCCGACGTCCCAGCAGTTTGTCAGGCAGCTGTGGTGCCTTCTAAGCGTCTGAGGGCATTAACAAATTGGCAGAGTGTTTCAGAGAAATAGCAAATCACCTTTGACAGTAGCAATCTACTGAGTTGTGGGACACCTAGAAACGGGAAATGTGTGAAAGGCTGTTTATACACTGCAGAGAGGCATACATGCCAAACACTGACTTTGCACCTCTGCTCTTCCTGATGCCCTCATCTGCAACCATCCAGTGCAGAGATAAGTACGAAAAATCTCCTCACAATTAACTGAAAGACATAAATAGGAGCGTCTTTAAAAACCTGCCCAAAGATGAGTTTGTAGTCTCACAGATCTCTTATTAATTCTCCGCATGTGAGGCCTTCTGAGCGCTCCAAGAAAGGTGATCAAACCTGTGGTAAAATTTCTCTGCTATCTCCAGATATGTTGGAAAACTGATGTTGAGGTGTTCCTAAGATAAAGTGCCACGGTATATGCTTGGGCTTCCACAGAAAGCGGTTAGAAGGTGTCTGGTCTATCCCCTCACCCCAGGGCAAGCCAGCTGCACACAAATCTCTGCTGAAGGACAGAGTCTCACCCGTTCTTAGAAATTATAAAGGTGGATTCCTGAACCTCCCCTGGCAATATATTCCTGGACCTCATTGCTTACTAGTAATTGCTGCCGCTTCCCAGGACTGGCAGGGGAGCAGGGTCCGTGCCCAAGTCCATGCAGGGAAGACCAGGCCAAGGAAGCACCACATTCTAAAGCCTATCAGCTCCCACAGGAAAAATAAATAAATAAAAAAATAAAAGAAAAAAGAAACAAAACCCGAGAAGCAGAAACAAATTATGTTCTTTTCTCATGATATTTCACCTCGAGTTGTTACTCCATCCCCCACTTTCAGGCTTCATGAGGTAAAAGCATGAAAATGCCTACGCTGTACTTAGCTCCATCAGATTTCTGCTTGAATCATAATGTATCTGAGATACACCAAATATTTCTTCTACAGAGGTAGCTTGAATTCTTTGACTTGTACCAGAAACAGGATGTTTTCTAGACTATGCTAACCCACTTTAGCCTTCCTCTCCTTTGGCTCCTTACTCTGGAGCCAAATTCTTTTCTCTGGAACTATTTTCACCAAAGTCAATTATGTTGATAGATTAACAGGTACAAATATCATGCTCTGTTCTTGGTCCAAAGCGCTCCAAATGCCTAACTGTGCATAGGAATCTACCCTTAGTGGTAAACCTCCTTTCTAGAAGACTACCGACAGTTGAGCAATTTCTGTCATGCTCCTAGGCAGCTTTATAGCCCAAGTTTAGTTGTGGTTTGGTCGGTAATTTAATGATCCAATTTTTGTATAAGCTCAGCAAGTAACACTGTATAATATACTGACTAAAACTTAACAGCAAAAATTTTAAATAAGATTAACAAGAATGTGCAGGATTATGGCTCTCTAACTATGCAGACCATCTACAAACATGAAAAGTTCCATGCAGTAAGGTAGGGTGTATAGTGTATGTTTACCATGCAGTAGCATAGAGGAAAAGACCCAACCTAAATGCATACAATAATTAAACTCTGTCCCATCTTTCTTGTAATATAATTCTTTATTTTGGCTTAGCACAAGTTCAATTTCAATTTATAAGTACTCTAACTGGAAGGAAAAAAAAGAAGAAGAAGAAGAAGAGAAAAGCGGGTGTAGCTGGAGTAATTTCACTGTAAGAATTAGTTGATGAAACTCAAATTTGCTGCCCAAAGCTTTGAGGGAGAATGTTCTAGCTAGATGAAAATTAGAGCTGTGAGGGCTGAGACAAGCCTGTCTGGCAAAGAAAAGGAGCTGTTTTTCCAAACATACTCATCATGGTCAACCGCATGAACCTGGAGAGGAGAGAGTATCACGGTGACTTGAGGTTGCTTTGAAACATGTGAGGAGTCACATCTGCTTTCTGCAGCTTTCCGAGCCAGCACTGATTTCAGGTAAAACATACACTATAAATTGACAGGTGCATTTTTAAATGCCTCTCTGGGCTAAGTGTCATCCTATGAGCTGCCAAGTCCTACTTCAACCAACGGCTTGTTTAATTTCATTAAAAGAAAAAAACAAAATTGAGTAGTGGCACTACTCAATGGAGAGTCAGACCTGGAGATCGTGACTTTGCCTTTAAACAGTGAGAGAGTAGGAAAGGCCTCTCTGTAACAGGTGTCTTTGTAAGAGACAAAGATGACTATTTCAAAACTTAGCAAATTTAATAATTTTCCCATTCCTTAATTCGGATAATAGATAATGAATTTCTGGAGGACTAGGGAAAGAGAACAGAAAATGTGAGATAGGTCTTGGGTTTGCTACAGACCTCAAACTGCTCTAATGACCCGAAGGCAGACGGCAGGCTGGAGGCACGGGAGGAGCACAAGAAGGAAAGGGGCCAATGCACCGCATGGGTTTCTCACCCCGGCCCACCGGAGCGGAGCACATGGCTACCCGCTCCATCCCGCGGCCCGGGACAGCAGGTCACTCGGCATGCGGCCACTTGCAGCATGTTGAGGAGTCCTGGTCACATATAGCCGCTCCTCTGCGCGGGATTTTGAAATCGCTTCCATGTTCTGCTGAAGCAGAGCTCACGTGGTAAGGCACAAGGCCAGGGGGAAGGTTGGGTTTTGAAGACTCTCAGCAGAAAGAACTACCCACAGCTTTTTTTCTCCCTTGCATCGACACCTGTCAAGACCCGTTTCTATACAGATTGAATTGTACAGTTATCTATACATAGGCAAAGTATTTCTTCTTTGCTTGTGTAGTTGGTTACCTTAATCACTCAAGCTAATTGCCATTTATTGTCTTTTAAATGTTTGAAGGAATTAAGCATCCTGGGTACATGCAGCTCTGATGAGAGCGGGGAGAGCAGCAGCGATGCCAGCCCAATGCAGGAACGGGGCAAATGCAGCTCATCCCCTCACCTCCCTGATCCGCCTAGCACGGGGTGCCCTAGGTGCCAGTTCTGGGCTGTGCAACTGGGAAACCCATTGTGAAAACCACCCTTGGCCAGGAAAAAGGGAAAAGCCCTTTTTGCTTTGAGACAAGCATGAGCCCGTGAGGTGATTCCGAGCAACTCCTGCCCAGCACTCTTGAGGTTGGGCAGAATGATGTTCCCATGGATGGTCCTGAGGCATCCACTCCTGACACAGCCTCCCGCCTGAAGAGAGGGGCACTTCAGCATTTACCTGTGGCTACTTGGGGCAGTTATTGCTTAGGCAAGAATTAGTCCAATACAGTGGTATTTTAAGAGGCATCACCTTTTTCAGTTTGGGGGAAAAAACCTCTAAATAACTAGGTTATTTAAGCTCCAAGAAGTCTTAATCTGTGCGTCAAATAAATGGCTTGCAAGATTTCAGGGGTTTTCGTTTTGGCTTTTTTTAACCTATTTTTACTATTTTTGTATTAATTTAGGGAAGAAAATTGTATAATGAATCTCAATGTATAGCATAAGCCTAAAATAAAATGGCTGTCTCTCTCTTTGCTTCCTGTACTCCCAGCCCGCTACAGAATTCCCACTGCATGGCCGAGGCGGCAGGTTGAGGAGTTATCTGCCCTAACCTGGCTAACTGGGCTGGGCTTCCTCTCTGGCTCCCATCAGAGAGAGCAATCGCTGGAAAGCTCAAGGTCGCCTGCAGCAGCTCGAGGCCAGCAACGTCCCTCGGCTGCTTCCCCAGCAGCTCCTCTTGCCCTGTGCTGCACCCTGCTCAAGGATGCACAAGGAAAAGGTTCTCACTTTGTAGCATTTGCTCCTATGTTCATGGTATCCAAGGGCTTTCCTTTGTTTCTTCTAGCAAATCCAGGAGCAGAGCCACAGCCCAAGCAGACTAACCAATGGTTAAGATAAAAATCTTCAGCTGAGTGATGTTTTCAATAGCTCCAAAATCCAGACTTCTGCCAGGCCTGACAGAAGTACAGCTGTTCAACTTTTCCTTATGAACACCTCAGCATCCAAAAGGTTAAACACTCCTGCCAAGAGGCACCCGTCGCTCTACATCGTAGAGCTGAGGTTACCACCTAGGGTCTACCTATAGGTCCTTAGTATTTTCTCATCATCCCACATACTTCTCCCAGGATTTTGAGGGAGCTCAGGCTTCCTGGAAAAGCAAACCACCACACTGAGCGACAAGGGGGCCAGTAACAGTCACATCTGATTGAGGCAATGAGATAAAACTGAGTTTACGCAAAGAGCAAGTGAAGGACCCAAGTCCAAGCCAGGGAGAACAACAGCAGGCCTGAGAGCCAGAGACCTCTTGGCTGCCCATTACACTTGCCAAGGCCTTCAGCCGCATTGGTTTCGTGGGAAGTTGTGGTCTGGAGTTCAGAGGTAACTTCTGCTGCCTGTTAGGATTTCTGATGCATCCTCATGTTGCCCTATACTTGGGATTTGCGAGCACTGATGGCAGAAGTTCTGCCTGAAACAGGCGATCGAATTCTATTCATTTTCTACCTGCTTATTTAATGTGAGTGAGATGACATCTCAGTATCATCCTGGCACTTGAGGAGCAATAGTTCTGTGCAAAGCTGATGTGCCTTGCTGGCCTACATTAGCAAAAGCTCTTCATGTAGCTGTCCGTAGGTATGTCCATCTGCATGTATAATCAATACATTTTATTCCAAAAATTTCCACACCTGGAGTATTGGATGCAGGTCTGGGCTCTCCTGTGCAAGAGGGACGTGAAACTTCTAGACAGGGTCCAGTATAGAGCGACAAAGATGATTAAGGGACTCGAACATCTGTATCATGAGGAAAGACTAAGAGAACTGGGTCTATTTAGCCTGGAGAAGAGAAGATTGAGAGGGGATCTTATAAACATGTATAAATATCTGAGGGTAGACTGTGAAGAAGATGGGGCCAAACTCTTCTTGGTGGTGGTCAATGACAGGACAAGGAGTAATGAGAACAAGTTGAAACCCAGGCAGTTCCGTGTCCATGTGAGGAAGAACTTCTCTCCTGGGAGGGTGACAGAGCCCTGGAACAGGCTGCCCAGAGAGGCTGTGGAGTCTCCTTCTCTGGAGATCTTCCAAACCCGCCTGGATGCCACCCTGTGCCCCGTGCTCTAGGGGTCCCTGCTGGAGCAGGGGGGTTGGACTAGATGATCTCTAGATGTCCCTTCCAACCTCAACCATTCTGTGACTGTGTGAAAATAAAAGGACCTCTCATCTGGAGATCTGCCTTCAGTACACAGGCATTTAAGAGACATAAAGTCTCTTTATTTTACCAAGAAATTCAAGTGAGACCAACAAATGTTCACAAACAGCATGTATAATATTCTAATTCTAAAATACACCATTTTGTCATTTGTACAACAGGTTCGCGCAGATGAACTAGACAGGACTACCGATTCAATACGCTCGAGTGTGCTCACATTTGCATTACATGATTTGCTGATTTAAGTTTCCTGGCACAGAAATATATGCCAACCACCTAGCTATAAAGAAGAGGAGAATAAGACATCTAAAATCCAACCAGAGAAATAAAAGTCCACTTAAAAGTTTACACATACAGGATACAGAAGCAATATGCTTTAAGCAGCCTAATAACTGGTAAATCCAGAGTGTACACAGTATAATGTGCTTTAAATGAATGCAAAAGAGTCTATCTTGATTCTCTTCAGCTACATTAAAACCCTTTAAATGGTCCATTCTTTTGAGCAGGATTGCCACTAACGTTCCTAGAAATTACTAAGTTGCACAGGTGAAGTTTGCTGGAAACAAAATTTTAAATGCATAAAAACAAATCGATACCAGAAAACACATGATGAAAAAAAAAAAAAAAGAGTATGCCTTCACATACTGATTATGTTTCATAATAAGCAATAGGTTCACTGATATTACAAGTAAAAAATATATTTGGCAGCTACATTCAGGAAGATTGTATGTCACACTAATATATATATGCATACACCCCCATACCAATTATGTATAGTGCATATACCAAATTCAAGTTGGCTCTGTATATAGAGGAGGAAAAGCCAACCCAGAAATGTAGACAAAAGTTGGTAGGAAGAGTGTTTTAGCTTTTCTGATAGCAATAAATCAGCAGGCCTGGAGTGACAAAGAAGTTACTGAGTTTCAGAGCAAAGCAACTAGCTGCAGGAAGGCAGAAGCAGGCAGAAAAAAATGTAAAAACTGCTGAGTTGCAGAGGCAAAGAAGGTCTGAGTGAAAATGAGGAATGAGCAATATTCTTTGAGAGTATGTAAGATATTCAGCTACAGCATATATTAAGGTTGTCTAAATAGGACCAGGGCTCTCCACATATAGCAAATGAAAATTCACAGTTGCCCCCTTCTGTGAATTCAAATAGAGATTTGGTACTTCGTTGCTTTGGAATACAAGGTTGATATCATTCACAGCTGACTCTGGACCCAGTGCTGGAGACTTCTGCATCGAATATATACAGCATTATACAGAACCAGGGAGCAATGGGGTGCATGCTGGCTTATAACTTAGAGAAAATGACAAATGCATCTCTATGGCCAGTATTCTTAGGGAAAAACAGCTCACCTGCAATGTTTCAAAACAAGCCTGCCTTCCTGATAAAATATTCATGTGTTGGAGGGATTTTTTTTTCTTTTAAGCTGTGTTTAGATTTCTTTCTGCTCAGAGTGAGCCCTGAGAGCTGTTCCGGATTTACCTGTTCACATCATTATATCAATCAGAGTATCATATCTCTGGTGGCAAAAGGGGTGGGATTACGCTGCATCTTGCCTGGTGCTGGCGCCAGAGGCAGCAGTCCCCAGGTAATTTCAGGATTATTCCTATGGATAACCCCTTTGATGGGAGCCATTTCTGCCAATAGCTCGGATCTCACTGGGAGACTCCCTACAGCAACTAACCAGGAAAGCCAAAGATATTTTGCTGCTCTACTATATCTCTGACATATATCAGTGACATAACATGTATTAAGTCTGGAAATGAGAAGTATTCAAAACCTAATGTCAGACCATAATGTTATAGTTTATACCCTCATCTGTGTGCCTAGCAAGTGGCAGATTTATAGTATGAAGCACGCAGAAATGGGGAGAGAAAGAAAAAGAAAAAAAGAGAGACAGCCAAGGAGGGAAATACCATTTAAACTAATCATTTGACATTCTGCAAATCTCTCCAGCAAAGGAGCAATTATTTCCAAGAAAAGGTTAAAAGAATCAGCCTTAGAAATGGGGAATTTGGTGGTGAGATGCAATACTTCAAAATTATCTAAAAGATTGCTAACATTGATAGAGTTTCCTTTTTTTTTTTCCTGCCAGCTTATGTTTCAAATGCCAGGATCCCAGAATATAAAACTTCTAGAATGAGCAGTAAATAATAGATTTAGAGAGAATATGTCATAGGTAGAAGTAACAAATGCATATTGGAAACGGGAAAATCAAGGGAGGCAAAAAGTCCACTCAGATCAGAAACATCTAGATATGCTGTCTAGATTTGCACCATAAAAGCCTGCACAGAAATACTTTCAGAGGCCCTCTTTGCCCTGAGGAACGCTTCGGGTGGTCTCTTCCAGCATCAGGCTGAAAATAAGGTAAGAGGTTTGAATTACTGACACCTGCAAACAACCAATAGAGCTTTAAACTGTGCTGCTTGGGTGAGGGAGTAATGAAGGAAAAATACAGGAAAAAGTACTTTAATGAATATCTCTTCCACACACCGCAGACCTCACAGGGGTCAGAGCTATCACGCCTTGCTGAAAATGCCCCTTCTTGTTCCCAATGGCCCTTTCCTCGGTGCCTGGGGGCAGAGGCGGAGCACCGAACAGCGCGGGTCTAACGAGGAGCAATGGGGGCCCTAACGGGGCCTTAACGTAAAGGAGGGCATTCGTGCCCTCCATTCATGCCCTTTAAAAGCTTACCAGAAAAGAATGGCATCCATCAAGGTGCTGGGATACAGGCGTGCTGCGGGTGCTGTCCAGCACACTTAGGCTTGCACTTTTCTGGTACTTGGTAACCCTCAGCCTTTGGCTCTGTGCCGTGCAGCCCGTGTGAGGTTTGTGCTGCAGGCTTTATTGACATAACTAGTCGGTGAAAGAGCTTTTATTCAGATCAAACAAATATTTTTATGTATGAATTGTTTTGCTCACCCCGGAAAGCTACTCCGGGCTACCGTCTCAACCCTCTCTTAGTACATTGGAAATGAAAGTGGCCACAGCGGGAACAGGATGAGAACTGCGCAAGCAAAAATCCCTTTATTTTTACTAGGTGGTGAGTGATTTTGCAAGACTCAGTCACCAGCAATTTGAGGAGGCTCAGTTCCTCCAACCAGCTTTCCTTAAAGTGCTTAATATTCCAATTCTAAGCCAGAAAGAGCAATGGGTTTCAATATTCCTATATGGAAGAGCAGAGAGAATAAAGCATTTGTGTTGAAAACAGTTTGCCTCCTGCAAAGCATAGGAGAGAATTGCCTTTTTTTTTTTTTTAGATATGCATTAGAAAATATTGACCTTACATTAAAAAAAGATAGTTTTGTCAAAGAAACAGAAAAAGAATGCACTTTGAACATAAGAATTTCTGTTAAAAGAGAACTTATAAGTATGTTTTATTTTTTAACAAGACTCACTGAGTATCCCAAATTTGAAACACACACACAAAATTCTATAAAACCTGTGTTATTGACAAGTCTGCATGGGCTGCAATGAGGACAAGCAGCTTCTGCGCAGGAGGAGAGAGGCAGAAGGTGAGCTGGGAATGTGATACTTCTCTAACGCTTCCGCCTTGTCATGGACACAGGCGACATTGCTATGCCCAGTATCAAAGCGGGGGCAGAAGTGGCATTTTGCCCACCAAGCTTGTTTCAAGTTGCTGCTGAATGAAGGGAGGGAAGGTATCGAGCTCTGACTGAGCAGACACCAAGCAGCACTTATGAGGAGAATCAATAGGAATCGGAAACAGCAATAGGAAATAGCAATAGGAAATCTGGTATGTGGTGGGAACAGAGACCTGAACGCGGAGTCTGTTGATGTTACCAAAAACTCTGTCATTAGGAAGGAAAAAAAAAAATGTAGGGAAAGATTTTCAAAGCCCTAAACCTCTTCACAGCTCTTCACTTCTTGTCACCTCCTGCTCTGCAGTTCTCTGGTGCCATCACACCATTCAAATACATAATTCAGACCAATCTATACAGAATTCAAGCCTGCCTGAAAAAACAAGCACTTCAAATGGGCGAAATAAAATGCAAAAATTATTCTAGCAAACAGTCTCATCAACTCTAACTGTGCAGGTAAGACATCTACATTCAAACCTTCTGAAGAGAACTACAGAGGACAAATGAATGTAGGGGGGGGGGAAAAGAAAGTTTGAAGAAGCAAAGCAAGCCAATTTTGACCAGAGCATGCCTGTAAAACCTTGGCAGTTGACCTTCACTGAGGAGGGGGGTAAGTGGTTTGGAGAACCAGCACTTCAACAAGTGGTTGAGTAGGTTTTAACCCCTGTCAAACTACAACTCTTCAGGAAAAAAAAAGAAGATCATTTGAGTTTTGTCCGTCTGCCTGCTCTCATGAGCAGAGGGGAAACAAAAACCCTATTCCCAAATGAACCTTTGATCGCTGCTGACTTGATGACTTTATATATATCTCTTTAACCAATAACAAACAAACTAACAAACAAAAACAGAAATAAACAGTGCTCCAAAGCTTTAATACTTCTTCTTTTCTGAAGAACCTCTCCCACCCCTCCTATTAGCTTCTTTTCTTGCTATGTCAGACCTCTCTCGATGAAATTCCCCGGGTTTGGCCTCTTGGCTCCAGAGCTCCCCTAACACTCTTTTGCAATCGTAAGCACTCAGGGGTTCCACTAAAAGGGTGGCTGGATGCACCTCCAGGACCAGCCGTCTCCTACGAGTTCCAGAATTATGCACCCACGGCGACGAGGACACAGTTACAAGGTGAACTCTTGTGACACACACTGTGTAATGTCATACAATCAAATGCAATGTTTAGTAAACATTGAACCTCTTGGTCATTTTGTATTTATTTATACAGGTTTCCAAAAATAAAGCACATATTTAAAAATACGGCTCTTCTCCGCCGCGTCTCGGCAGCACTGTGGGCGAGGAAGGGGACAACGTGCCCAGGGAGAGCTGGGAGGCGCCAGGCCCAATCTCTGCGGATGCAGGAACTTCAGCAAGGCCGTGCCTAAAACCCTCCGTTTCTCCAGGAGCCATAGGAAACACTGGGGCATTTCCAATGCCTGGGCTCTCTCCTGGCCCCCCGAGCTCACGCAGGAGCAGGAGGGGAAGTGAAGGGAACACGCCACCCTCCCTCCTGCTGCATGCCAGGGAAAAGCCGGCGCGCGCAGCCCTCCAGGGCGCCGTGGGGTCCCGGCAGGATGCTCCCCGGGCTCCTGGGCCCATTCTCAATGGGTGGTTTTCCAGAGGAAGATTTTTCTGGCACTTCGTCCTCCCGCGCTGCCATCCCCCCTCTCCCTCCGGCTCCTGTTCGTCTCTCCTTCTCCTTTCCCACCCAGGCTGAGGATGCTCCATGGCAGAGGGGTGATCTCGCTCACTCCTTCCTGCTGCAGCATCAGCTGCTGGGCGATGGCTGCAATCGTCCTCTCCCCACCACGCCAGAGAAACAGAGCTAAGGATGGGCACCCCGGACCCCACAGAGGGAGCCGGGGGCCTCTCTTCACGCCTGCAGACCTTGTGCTCTGTATCCCATCACACTTAGACACGAGGCATGGATGCAAGAGTGTGGGAAACTGAAGTAGAAGAAAGCTGGCTGTGAAAATAATCCCCTCCCAATTCCTCCCAGTAAGTACCCGTGTTGATCACCTATGGCAAGGCCACACCACTTCTGCAAGGGTTGCTGAACGAGGGCGGTTTCTGAAGCAGCAGTTTGCTCAGTGTTCGGAATACAGAGCAATCAGGCTGCCGAGTGGTACCACTTAGCAAATCGCTATGAAGTGTAATTGCTCTTGAAGCCCAGAGCCAGTGCAGCACAACAGGAATTAGCAGGCTGCATTGCTAGCCCACCTCTACTTTACTCCTTCACATTTACCCCATCGTGTACACTACACACACGGCTTGTGCCCTCAGTGGTGCATCTGGTGTATGGGAAACAGGGTTCCCACAAAGGGCTGTCCCGAGGCAAGTGTACTCAACGTTTTCACCACTAACACGGATGGTGGAGGGGGAAGCACAGTCGTAAAAGATGACTACGGTGCTAGGTTAAGAAAGCACAGCATTTCAAGAACTGAGAAGTTAAAATGTTCTTGACGTGCTGGAGGAATGACGTGCACAATCAGCAAGAAATTCAGGCCAGACCAGTGTGCAGGGCAAAGGGAAATCAGCTCTGTCAACACAAGATGGAGACAACTGGTTAAAGAACCATTCTGCAGCAAGGGGTCTGGGGTTACGCTCTTCATCATGAGCAAACACTGCTGTGTTGCTACCAGAACCTCAGATTTAAACCTTACCCCTTTTTTAAAGCTTATTAGAAAGATGGCATATAGAAGATGTGGGAAAACTTCTTCCATTCTGCTTGAATGTTAGCACTTAGAGCACAACTTTTGGAGCAAATACAGAACTGACCAAAACTGAGGAGCAGGGAAAATGCTGTCTGTGGAAAAGCCTGGTCAGCCCAGCAAGGACAAAGGCCCCAAGAAGCCCAGCAGCGCTGTGCCCTCCGTAAAGGATCTGCAAGGACAGGCAGCGGATGTTTTCCACGTCCCCGGAAGGTGGGACAAGCAGAAACCAGCTTAATTTGCAGCAAATGTGATTTAATTTGCATATCCTCAACCTAAGAATAGGCCTGTGCTGGGAATACCAGCGCCTGGGCCGGCTGCAGAGCCTCCTGGAGCAGCGCTTGGAAGAAGAGGAGAGGCAAACAGCTACTTGAGGCACCCTGGGTGCTTCATTCTGCCCTGTTTCAACGTCAGGCAGAGATGCACAATCCAGCATTGTCAAACTTGAGTACAGTGCAGTGATTTTGAGTGCCCCAAGCTATGTCCCTTTAAATTGGCTCAGATTGGGTGTTCAGAAAAAGAGACACCTAGCATTATTTGTCATATTACTTAATGTAAAAGCTGGACCCTTGGCATGTGGAGGCTGAGATGGATTTAAAAAAAAGGGGGGAGATTTATGTATCTGTAGCTAATACTTTTAAGTATTGCAATTTAAAAATTTGTAGCAATTCAGCCACAAGTAAATGGAGGAAATGTGATGTCTTGTACTGTTTTCTAATGCACTTCAACACACAGCTGCAAAATTTCAGCTCTTTGGTGCAAAGAAAATCTCTGCCATAAAACATTCAGTAAAGACAGTCCAAGAAATACAGAACAACAGCAGAAGAAAGAGGCAAATTCCTCCACTGGAGAGACAATTATTAGGAGTTTAGAAGAGAAATACCAGTTTAAAGAATTTCTCCATTCTCCTTTTGCAAATCAGGCTTTGGATGTTTAATGAGTTCCTATCAGCCTATGCAAATAATTTGCAATGAATAATTTATCTGATGATTTTTTTTCTGTTTGTGGGATATCTAAGAGCAAATTGGTTTCCTCTCACATATTCATTATTCAAAATTATGTTAACATGGTTTTAGGTGAGTGCATTTCCTCCACAGTTGCTTTGCTATCATGTATTCAGACCACTCCTTCCAGGCAAGTGTCCCATTCAATTTTTTTAATTCTCCAGGGAGCAGCTCCTTGCAGCTAAATTAAGGGCTGGCTTTCAAGAGGGCTCCGGCGGATCTTTCCCTATATTGATTGCACTGGAGCAGGTCAACCTCCTAACCTGAGCATTTGAAATCAGCGCGGGTGTCTGGACTAAGTGGGATAGTGGGAATTGCTCCCTGGCGTCAGGCTAGTGAGCCTCTTCTTGGGCTCCCCCTCCTATCCAGCTGGGGTTGGGGGAAGCGGAAGCAGATTCCTTCAGCCTCCCTATTCCACCTGCTCCCTGCGGAGGGCAGCTATGGACCTTCAGGGTAGCTTGCATCAGTGGTGCGAGGGTGTCGTGGTCTCATGACTTAATGCACCACCTTAGGTACCACCTGCCAGCACAAGGAGAGCAGGGAGTCCGGGTGAGGACCCACAACGGGGCAGTGCCATGACGCAGATGGGCAGAAGAGACAAGTGAGGAGGGACAGGAGCGAGCAGGGAAAAGCAGCAGTAGATGTGGGCAGGCACGACCTTCCCACTGCAGACCCGAGGGCTCTGCTCTTCTCCCTCCCACCTTGCAAAGCGGGCAGATCACAGCTCAAAGCAATTTTCTCCCATATTTTCGGTCAAGCTGTTCTACTTGACCATTATGCATACATATACACTTGGCTTGCATGCAAATGGTTGAAAAAAGAATTATGACCTTAATTCTCATTTAATATTCCTTGCCAGAGAGAAGCAATCACTGCATGGGAGTGTCCCCCTATCTGGGGGTCAGCAAGGGTACGGTGGGCAGGGAAGAGCATGCTGACCGATGGAGAGAACTTGCCTTCTGCTCTGCTGGAACAAAAATAGGTGCTCGTGCCAAGGATTTTCAGCTTGCCTCTGCCACGAAATTTAGGGATGCCAGACAGACCAGGCACCAGACCAGGCATTTTTGTTCTGTCTCATAACACACTGGTGATGGGAGGATGGCAAACAAGGGCAGAGAACTGGCAAGGCCTCTCAGCAAGTGCATTTTGGAAGAAGAGGAACGCAAGCTTAAGGAGGACTGCAAATGGTTTTGCTCAGGTCAATCTCTTGATCGCAATACATGGAGACAGTTATGTGAATTTCCTGGTATCTTCAACAGAGACAGCTAAGAGCCATGGTAACTGACCTTCAAAATATTTGTATACATATATATATATATAGAGAGAGAGAATATTGACTGAACACTTAAGTATTTGGGTTGCTTAAGAATATACTTAAGTATACTTAATGTCTGTAAATAAGTATACTTAAGTATATTGGGTTGGTTGAATACTTAAGTATTTGGATCACTTACATTACATCACTTACTTACTTACATCACTTACTTACTTACATCACTTACTCCAAATCACCTAGATTTGGATCATCTGCCTGTGTCAGAGGCTTAGTACATCCAGCTCCATTAAATACATTCTTCAACCATATCTTCTTTAATACTTTAGTGGAGAAGAGCACACACACCACACCCACAGGTCCTTGCAGAATCCTCTTCTGCAGAAACACACCTAGGGCTTGCTCTTTTACTATTTCAAGCTGTCAAAAAAAAGTCTTTCAAAATTACCAAGAATATTTTTATCCACAAATGGAAAGGCTCATTTTCTTTACAGCAAAAGATAAGCCACCTAAAGACACTATTTATTGCTGACCTATTAATGTGAAAGCAAGAAAGTTTCCGTGATGGAAATGGGAGGGCTTGAATGATAAAAAGTGGGAGGGAGGAGAGAACAGAATGGAAGAAAACACGCATGGAGAGACAAGAAATTAAGAAATCATAGGAAAAAGAAAGGCAAGGAAATAAGAAGGATGAGAAGAAAAAGACAAAGAAAAAAAGAAAAAAAAAAAAAGAAGGAAAAAAATATACCTCACTGACGCCCTCAGCAGACTGGAGAAAAAAGAAAGCCCATGGGGAAAATGCAGCTATGATCATAGAATCATAGAATGGCTAGGGTTGGAAGGGACCTGTAGAGGTCATCTAGTCCAACCCCCCTGCACACGCAGGGTCTCCTAGAGCATGTGGCACAGGGTGATGTCCAGGCGGGTTTTGAAGATCTCCAGAGAAGGAGACTCCACCACCTCTCTGGGCAGCCTGTTCCAGGGCTCTGTCACCCTCACTGTTAAGAAATTCTTCCTCAAGTTCCTGTGGAACTTTTGGTGCCTCAATTTTTGGCCATTTCCCCTAGTTCTATCACTGGCCACCACTGAGAAGAGGCCAGCCCCCTCCTCCTCACTCCCTCTCTTGAGATATTTATATACATTGATCAGATCCCCTCTCAGTCTTCTCTTCTCCAGGCTGAAGAGGCCCAGCTCTCTCAGCCTTTCCTCATAGGGCAGATGTTCCAGACCCCTAATCATCTTTGTGGCCCTGCGCTGGACTCTCTCTAGCAGCTCCACGTCCCTCCTGCACTGGGGAGCCCAGAACTGCACACAGTACTCGAGGTGCGGCCTCACCAGGGCTGAGTAGAGGGGCAGAATCACCTCCCTCGACCTGCTGGAGACGCTCTGCTTAATGCACCCCAGGATCCCATTGGCCTTCTTGGCCACGAGGGCACACTGCTGCCTCATGGTCAACTTGTCGTCCACCATGACGCCCAGGTCCCTCTCTGCGGGGCTGCTCTCCAGGAGGTCGGTCCCCAGCCTGTAGGCATGTCTAGGGTTATTCCTCCCCAGGTGCAGGACCCTGCACTTGCCCTTGTTGAACTTCATGAGGTTCATGATATCAGCTCTCAGAGTAATTCTGAGAAAATAGAAAATGATGTCAAAACGCCAGTAATTGCATTTTTGCCCTGGAAAGCCAGACAGCTTTGCTCAAGTGTTTATTCATGTGAAATCAAAACTCCAGGCCTTTGCCTACACGTATTTCTCAGTGAAATCAATGCAAATAACAATGGCAGCAGTCAAGGTATGGTTTTTTCATCACCAAAAATGTCATCAGAATACTCTTCCTATGCCTGCACCCTTCTTCCATCTGTTTGTATCCTCTAGCACATTCCTCCTATAAACCACTGTGGTTAGACTGCTCCTGTTGATGGCATCTAGCTAAAAAGAGCCCAGAAAGGGAGAGGGAGAGCACACATACTGTCTGTACTTAATCAATAATCATTAAAAGACACATTGGCAGCAACGGGCAGCGTTCCCCAGCGCCTGGCCTGTTTGCCTTGAGTCAGCCGCTCTGCGCTCGCTCCCTATCCCTGCATAATTGAGTAGTACATCTCACCCTGTGATCGCTGCACAAGTACCGCGGTCATCTGCAGAGCCTTGCAAACTCATTCAAATTTCATGAATCCACACTGGGCCGAACGCAAACCGGCCAGGAAGCTGCGCAGAAAAAATAAAAAAGTAAAAAGTAAAAAATAAAAATAAACGTACAGTGCAACAGGTATTAAGAGGTTTTCTGGAGTTTTGTAGGGGATATCCATATCTCAGCCTCCCGTTAGCTTTGCCCAGATGTTTGCACATGTGTATACACCCCTGTGCTTGTCCCCTTCGCTCACAGAGGAAAGGGGTTTTGGAAAGGGTCCCAGGCAGCAGTAGGGGAACACTGTGGTCCTCCCCGTCCTGGGAAGCAGCACAGCAAGCTGCCCAACAAGCCCAGCTTGACTCTCTTTCTAAAATCCAGGTCTCCAAGGGCAAAATTGTGAAGGAAAGAAAACTTAATGCTGCCCTGTAAAAGTCTTTATCCAGAAGAATATGTCCCAATGAGGTGCAGTGTTTGGGCAAGAAAAGCAAATCTTACAGAAGAAAGCTACTGAAAAAAGATTATCGTTAAGCACACTGTGCCGTGGTATTTTTGATTTTGATTCAAAACCATATTTCTTATTTAAAAAAGAAACAGTTTGCCAAAACTAAAAGCTCTGGAAAAACAAATAAGAAACGTTCTCTGGTTTCCAGATCACCACAGTTGCAATACAAAGGCAATTCTCAATTCCTCCCATTCACACGTGCATCAAAGCTGGCCAGGTCCGGGTGCTCCTTTTCACATACCCATAAAGCAGAATTGTCAGCAGGCTGAAGCTGCAGTATGGCCCTCTGCACAAGAAAAGGCTAAAATGTGTTAGTGCCAGGTTGGGTCAGGCTGGAAATTACGGGTTCTTCACCGGAAAAGTGTAAAATCAGTTGTTTGGTAATGAACCAAATCTGCTGCACATCTGCTCTCACTTCCTTTCCATTCCTGCCTTATTAAACCATTGTAACATTGATCTCTGTCCTAATCTTTCATCTCCAAGAGGCACTTTCTACCAGATCCACAAGCATCCTCTCAGCCTTTCCCATGCAAGTTCACCTCAGTGAAATTACTGACGTGAACGAAGAGAGCCAGGTTCTTCCATTTTCCTGGTGGGGGTAGGAGGAGGGATCGATCTGCAACTTTTTCCCTCTGAAACACACAGTTTCTATTCCTGCCTTTCTCCGAGCGTTACACACACGGACATGACTATGGCATGATTTTTTGCTGCACCACTTTCTTCTCATGTGAACCTGGCAGATGGTGGCGTGTGCTAGCTCCGACGACGAGCACTAAGCAATAACGCCTGCCTGTTGTCACGCTGGAGCGGGAACAGCATTGGCTGCGTTCCCAAGTATTTACTCTTTGTCTGGAGTTCCTCAGGTATTTCAATGCCAACCATACATCAGAGCTTTAAGAGCTGAGGTGACAATTCAAAATATGAAAATCATTGCAGAGTAAATGAAGCAAATGATCGTTTTTGACAAATACACATGAGTGTTGCACTCAGAAATCTGGCTTGAATGTTGCTAAATAATTAAATTTATCTACCTCGCTGGCTACATTAGAATTGCAAATTGCCTCTCAAGCTTGGTCCTGCCGCATACCTGTATAGCTATCAGCATTCACCGTTCCCACCGGCTGCTGCCTCCTAGGTGCCCAAGCTCCCTTGGGAGAGTCTGTTTGAGCAGAGGCAAGGGTGGACCCACTGCTCACAGCTCCCCAGAGCCACGTCAGCAGGGCTGCTCGGGACTGTGCTGCTCTGCAGAGCAGCTGGGATGCTGAGGACAGGAATCCAGAGGTACACGGGCCTATGCAAACTTAACCGAGCTCCATCATGTGCGTATTATGTTACCCTATAGCTACCTGCTCATACGCTATGATCTCCTCAATACCCCCATGCTACTTTTCTGTACACAGAGGAGAGCTGTGTACATAGCTGCTCAGTCAGTGGGTATGCTCACTGAAAGGGCGGCGAAAGACTACCCAATGATCTACAGTGAATTCAGCATATTGTTTTCATCTGGGTTCTGTGCTTCACTTGATGCCTCGCTTACTATGCATTATTCAAATCCTGCTGCACAGACAGCCTTATTCCTTCTCCTGTGTAGGCATATGAACATTTTCCCCAAATAAGTGTCTTTCTTCTCTCAAATGCCTGGTGAGTTGAGAAGACTTCCTTATGTCCAGTTTACAAAGAGAAACACACAGATATTAATCATCAAAGGACTAACTCATTTGCATTGTTTACAGCATGGCTGTTTTTAAAGAAGCTGGCTTTTTCTTTTTTCTCTTATTTTTTGCACTCTAAGTGAGCAGAAACCATCTTTTGGGGAGTAGTGACCTCCTCTGACAGGAGGGACAGTGAGAGACAGGCCCCAATCCCTGCTAGCAAAACCCTTCACCCAGTGTTCAAGCCCAGCTCTAAAGGTCTCCCATGACTAAACGTTGGCAGCTTCTGCATTTAAGCCAAGCAATCCTCTCCTTCTTGCAAACAACCACATTATTTTAGGTTGAACTACTGAGAATAAAAATCATGTGGTTTTATGGTGAAAACTTTAAATCAAAACTATTAAACCTTGGCAAAGTTACAGAAAATAGAAAAGCAATTTTATGGATATTATTCCATCCTGGAGTGAGGTTTGATTAGCAGGCTACATTATTTAAGCAGAGCTTTTGCAAACAGAACAACATGCATGTGGGGCCTGGAGAATCAGATAACCCCAGCCGGTAAAACAGTGCCTGCAGGATTTCACTATTTGTGTAATTTTCTCAGTCAGGCAACCAGTCCACCGCTAATCAGAGGTTGAAGGGCTAAACCTTTTCTATAGCATCCTTTTTCCGCATTCGGAAGTGAAATCCAGAGCCTTTTAGCAACACTTTCTGTTTACCCTTTGCACTAACAGGTAGCACTAAGGCAGGACACCTCTTTAAAGCTCTTTCAGTGCTCTCCGTAATACCGAACCGCGCTGACCTAATCCCGACCAAATGGGATAACTGCATCCACGCGCACTCCATAGGGACATTGTAGGCAGCTTCAGGCACCATAACTGGCATCTGCTACACAAACGTCGACCCTGCTGGCCCCGTCAACAAGTTGTTGTTACGGCTGGACGACAAAAGTCATTTTTATTAAGATCTTATTAGTCCAGCGCTCAGTCTAGGCGTGTATAAGAGAAAACCATCCGGCAGCTCCAGCAGAGCTGGTACCGGCTGTCGCAGGTGCTGGTGTCCTGGGCACTGCTGTGACCACCGATGGCCCCGGGGAGGACAGGGGCTTTGTGCGAATACGTGCTGGGGATTTTAAGAGGTTTTGTCAACATTGTCAAACCGGTCAAACAAAAGAGAATTTATACTGATTCCGGGTGACTTTATTACTGCAACTGGAGACTTATGCTGAGCAAACATACTGCCTGACTCACGGCATATAGCCCTAACCTGTCAGGCTGCTATATACTCTTTTAAACACCAAAAGACACATCTTTTTGTGGCATTTCCAAATTGGCCCAAGCCTGAGACCAGTGCCCGCCCTGGCAAGACTCCTCAGCTAACCCAGTGCCACGAAGGCCGAGTCAACACTTGGCCATCGCTGCCTGAACGCCCCCACACAGCCCGGGGCGTGCTTGTGCTCAGGACCTCGTGCGACCTCGAGCTGCCCGGCAGCAGAACAGAGGCACTGCAGAAAAATTATAGCCGGGCAGGACACTGCCAGATACTCACTTGCAAAAACAGTGCCTTAAGGAGTTACTGCATCAGCAGTGAAGCCCCTCTTGCCCTGCTGAGGTGGATTCATCACCACTGAAATTAGTAGTGTTGATAGGAGGAGGCAGAAAACACTCAGTGGTGAAGACCTCTTAAACAAGAAGACCTCTTAAACCTTCAAGCTCATCCACACTTGGCTCTTGGTGCCCCAAGGCTACTGGTAGAGCACTTAAGGAGAGCTTTCAAGCTCCCCATGTGCCCCCGTGGGGTCTGGTCCCACAGGAGCTTGAGGACATGGTGACTGCAGCCTTGAGCTGAGGGCTGTAATGCCAAAATAGATGTGTGAACTGGCCGTGCTGCAGAGCGGGTAGCTGGGGCTGTGGGTGCCCCCCACACCACGGCTGCTGCACTCATACAGACACCCGCCAGGCCCCCCCGTGCCCTCAGAAACCACGCAGCACGGCACAGGGGGCTGCTCTGCAGAACGAGAGATTTTTCTTTTTAATTTAGAACATGCCTCCGTTCACCCTGTGAGTTCTGAGTCATTGGAGTACCCCTTCCCAAGCTGTTCTCCTTGCCTAGGCAAGCCAGAAACAGGCTTTCCTAATAGCGACTTATCATAACACGACTTCAGCTATGGAAACTCAAAGGAAAACACCAAATGTTGTGACGTGTGTAATAAAACTTCCAGTGTTGCCAGCACAGGGTGTCTCACATAGATGCACAGCATGAGCAGCTCCGACTCCCGGGGGGCAGGCACCCCTCTGCAAGTCACGGCTCTTCACTTACCTCCCATTCCTCTGCTCTGAAATGGTGATCTCTCATTAAAATGACAAGCGGGACTCTACGGAATTCAGTATTTGTTAATGGCCTGGAGGAAAACTGGCAAAATATGTGTATGAATACACAGAAACAATTAAAATAAGATTATATGTGTAATATGTGTGTGTATAAAATGTTTTTCTCAAAAATAAATGAAGAATTATTTAATTTCATCCCCTTCTGATATAGTTACTTTCTGGTTAGGAAGAGCATCACCAGTTATTCCATTCTTTGCTATATAAAGCACCAGAGGAAATATAAGGGATGCCTTTGCTGAAATAATTACCTTTTTGACATAGAATTATACATGTGTTTCTTTGTTTAGGTATCCTGCAGGCTAACAAAATCAAGAGCCAGATGCCTTGGGACAAACTGGCTCTTTCCTGTCAATAAAATGTTAACGTTGCAGAGATAATTTATAGGAAATATTGACACCACTGAATGCTTTGGGCTGTCTGTGCTACTCATCTCTACAATCGCTATCTTCCAGTGGCAGCATTGCCTTTTTTACGGTCCTGCTACCGCTGAACATTTTTATATAAGGAGTTTATCTGTATAAAAGCCATGAGTAATATGAGGTGATTCTGTACCAAAAAAACAGATCCACATGGCTTTGAATTTGCTTAGTCATTCCCCAAGTCATTTTTCTTTCAGAGGCTTACCATAGTCACACATAAATAAGGGTATTTTTATAAATGGCTGAATAGTGCCCATGCTCTGCCGCTGTGCGGTGCTGCCTGCAAACTGCCATTAGTGTGGCTAAAGACCCCTCTAACCAAAGACTCATGTAAGCAGCTACGTATATGTTAGTAGACAACCTGTGAGAAAATAAGTAGTCAAACAAAAAAAAAAAAAAGTGAAATAAAGCGAAATAATTTTTAAAAAAACAACACTCCTATCATGCTACATTTCTCTTCCACTTCTTTAATTCTATAAAGGTTCCTCTGTTCTCCAGGCTTTTCTTCCAGGTTAAGAAACATCTAATCTCCAGTCTAGTTTGAAATATAACCACGAGATGCTTGTTGTTACTAGGGGAATTAGTAATTACAAAACAGTTGCCTTACCATAGATAAGCTGCATTATGTTTTATCATCTTGTTTAACACGAGAAACATGTGCTATTGCCCTGAAATATTTACAGCATACTATGTTTTTAAAATTGACATTCATGAGGCACTTCAAGAAAAACAGTAATGTAGGCTCTAACTGCTAAGTAATTAAAAATTAGTCCAGAATAACTCCACATTTTGAGCTTCTATTGTCAACAACTAAACAGGGAAAAAGAAAACATATAAATACTGAAAGTTTGATGGGTTCTCAGTAGCTCTGTGTTTATTTTACTCACTAACAACCTTCAAAGTTCTGACTTTTCATAGGCAGCCAACAGAAAATAAAGTGTCTGATCATTTCTCACTTTCTTCAGCACATAAGAAACTATATGAAACAAGATATAACCTGCTCACATAGGTATCCCATAAAGGATCCCTGACCCCAATGCCAAGGATATGAGAATAACATTCACGGGGCTTTTTTACATCAAGTATCTTTTAAATAGTCACTGCCAGTTTGTTGAAGACCAGGACACCTAGGAAGCTGGAAGTCCTGAACTGGTTCACACCAAGTGCCTTAATGAAAACAAACCTCTTCT
Organism: Eudromia elegans; assembly: GCA_003342815.1. Classification (NCBI taxonomy): domain Eukaryota; kingdom Metazoa; phylum Chordata; class Aves; order Tinamiformes; family Tinamidae; genus Eudromia; species Eudromia elegans. The sequence goes on along the minus strand of PTEX01000129.1, from coordinate 1,040,681 downwards.
GGTCAGTTATCAAAGCTGGTGTCTCCCTTGGACTGTTCAGCCCCTTCACAAGCAGCTCTTTGATCAGTAGCATCTTGGGATCTTGTCTTGACAAAATCTGGGCTCTTTGCACATCCCTCCTGAAAAAAATAAAAATAAAAAAATAAATAAAAGTAGACATTAAAAAGAAAAAAAAAAAAGAAGATTTTTGAACAGCAACTTTTTTTCAAGGCAATACCGTTTTTGACAAGAGTATTGTTCCTCCTAGGCTTTTGATGAGTGGGAAGGAGCGGGTCATTTTTCACTGGATGCATCCTGTGTCCGAGAATCCTCGGGAAGATGCCGTGCTCAGCGTGCCAAGGATTAAGCCCCTGACGATTGTGCCAACCTGAGGGCTTCTTGCCAGCCCCTCCCTCTGTGCAGCCAACATCTGGAGTGAAGGTAGGGAGACGAGGGATCCCCTCGGCTGGCAGCCAGGGCCTTTTAGACCAGCTCAGCTGCAAAACACAGCCTCTCCCTGCTGAGAGAGCAGATATCTTCCACCAACAGCAGAGCCTCCCTCTAAGCAAAAGACCCTTTGCACAGAAAACGGAGGGTTTTGCTCCTAGCAGTGCTGCTCTACAAATCCTGCTTTGGGCGAAGAGGGCCCTGTCTTTGCCTACCTATTTTCGAAAAAGATCTGGGAAGTTAATACCTAGTTGCAATGCTGCTCCCCATTTTTAGCCTTACTGAAGTCCATGGCTCTCCAACTCAGACCAAGCAGCAACATGGAGGCCAGCATCCCCCACCACGTGCCTCATGGACAGTCTGTTGAGACCACCTTGCTGGCTCCAGGAAGACTTCCTTCCTCCCGGTTCCCCTTTGTCCTCTTCCCTTCCTATGTGTTCAGACCCTTTTGTTTGCTTCCATCAGCTCCACTATCCTCACATGAGCAACAGCACCAGCAGGACGTTTCCACAACTGACTGACTTGAGTCTTATATTCAAAAGCATGGGAAAGATCAGCAAAGGTGAAGAATCCAACAGCTCTGATGCAGCAGCGTAATGTTTATGCTAAGCTGCAGAAGAATACAGTTCCTCTGCCCTACCTATCCTCAAACCAATTGAAACCTGGCTTGATATGGGAACGCAACCACAGCCAATTTGCTTGTAACTTCCAATGAAGTTTATTTATAGGCCATCATCTCATTTTTTATGCATAATTATAAAGTGATAAGGGCTAAATTAATTGTAGCAAATGGAATTTGAATTGAAAGAGAAAATGCCTCGTAATATCCCGTGGAAAATGATTTCCTGGTGCTCTATAGCAGGAATCATCTCTTCAGCACCTCTGTATTATGCATGAGTTGCAGACTGATAGGTTTGGTCTGATAAGGGAACGCTTTCCACTGTTATATCTCTATCTTTTAGGGTTATTAGGGAAAGGTCAAAGCTTAACAATGCA
>PTEX01000129.1:987484-1035101 GCA_003342815.1 Eudromia elegans | reverse complement strand
AAAATAAAATAAAATAAAATAAAATAAAATAAAATAAAATAAAATAAAATAAAATAAAATAAAATAAAATAAAATAAAATAAAATAAAATAAAATGCAAGCACTATCTTGAAACAGAATTCACATTCCAGCAGCAAAGACTCCATTAGAGTGACTAGGACCTTTGCTGTTTGCCCTGATGCCAAAAGGCACATCCTTGATGGGGTGACAGATGTTGGTCCAGACCATCATTTTAAGCAGCCCCGGGGCCTTTGCAGTGGGGCAGCTGCAGAGCCAGGCAGTAGTGAGTGATCTGAAACAGTTAAGTGCAATGAAGAATAATTTCATGTTTTAGCTGTAACTTCACACTGAGCTATTATTAATTACTTATTAAAGGGGGAACATTATCCATTTTATGAATGTTACATGAGTAAACGAGGAATATGAATGAGTGAGAGCTCTTCATTTCTTTATGAGCCCGTCTCTCCCGGAGAGCGCCGCAGAGCCACGGGATGTCCCCAAGTTCCAGAATTTGCATTCCCACCTCTGAGCTAGATGAAAGACTTGCAACAGCACATGTATCTAGATAGCGCCTTAATGACTCTGCCGCTCAGGGGATTTTTTCCGCATTGCTTATTCAGGAGAATAGGTTGTACCACACACACTTACCAATAATAATTGCTATTTAAACAGCTGCTTCCTTCTGCAAAGAACTTATCAGACACCTACTATCAATCCTCAGAATAAGACAAAGTACGGATCCTCTGCAGTCGCAGACAGGGAGCTGGGGAGAGCAGGAGAAGCCACTTCCATAGCCCTAGGCTGTGTCCGTGCCACGGCTGGAAGACGCGAGTGGGGAGGCCGGGCTGGTGCTCAAGCCTGATGCCCACGTTAGGCCCCTGTGTGGGGACTGCCTGGGAGCAGCCCCGCTCGGCTCGCCCGGGCTGCGCGTGCAGCAGCTGCAGCGCTCGCTGCTCCTCAATCTGAGCCCAAAGGAGAAGAGCTCATTAGCCCTGAGACCACCCTGCAACACAAACCAAACGGCGCAAGTAGAGACAACCCGAAGAATTGCTTTAACACAGGCACCTGACCTAAAGCACTCATCTAAATGCGCGCTTATTCATCCTCGCTGGCATCCTGCCCTTCAGTATCTTTGAAAACACTGAGAGGTTTCCCTCTCCGCAGGCCTCCCTGCTGCCTTAACCTGAGATACCCATCCCGATGCTTGTTTCCCTACTGAGCCATGGAATTTTTTTTTTTTTTTTCTGGACCTTTTTATAATCTTAAGTTTGGTAGATGGTTCCACATGGGCTATGTCAATCCACCTGCACAAAATGCTGTGACCACACAGCACCAAAATTTGTACTTCTGACCAGAATAGAAAGTTAAGAGCTAGGGGGAGAAGATAGAGGCATTTTCCTCCAGAAATCAAAGGAAGGCAAACTTCTTCTGCCATGAAAGAAGGAAAAGGGTCACTGCTGATGAGGCACACACAGGGCTATAGGCATCCCCCTTGCTACATCTCCGTCTTCCCAGGATTCTCCTGCAATTGGCGACTGGCATCCTAGGAAGCAGGTGGAGCTGCATCCCGTGCATACCAAAGCCCTCCAGGTTGCCTGGTGCAAAAACCCCATCAGTTAGAGCTTATTGGTTGTGAACTGTCAAATGATTCCTGAGTTACCGGATCTTACACCCTGATTTACCATATAAAAAATACATATATTTTATTGTATATGATGGAAGACTACTCTGTTTCTGCTGCTTCCTGATGTGCCTGAGAGCACCACAGCAGAAATACACTTCTCACCCTTAATTTAGTTTCTTCAAAACTCTCATGCTAGTGATTCATGTAATAAATTACTGGGTAATCTAAACTATGCCCACAAAATGAGCATAAACTGGCATCAAAGCCAGATAATGCATCTGTTATTATTAATTCCCAAACATATAGTGTAATCCAGCATTCCGTTGAGAGATTTCTCATCTGGTAAATTCAGAGGGCTTTTCCTTTACTCAAATCACTACTTTCTTTTGGTGTAGAACAACAAAAATGTCTGTTTAGCAGTAAAATTATACAAAACCCCCTATGTGTTTATCAACTCAAGGCATAATAGAAAGCACAATTTTCATACAAACCCAGGGCTCTTTTGCTTTAGCGGATGGATACTGCAGTTTTAAGTGAAGTGTGTGTACCACAGTGCACATACATACACATATGTACAACCTAGCCCTATGTACACACATTCTTTCACCACATACAACCTCCCTACCAGCAAAACCATTCGGAAGCGCACTTGGCTGGCTTGCAAAACAAGACGCCTCCCTTCTCACGGGCAACAAGCAGCAAAGCCGGGAGAGATCGGGCTCTTTCAGAGCACGGGGGAGCCCAAGGCAGAGGAGAGCCCGAGGCTGCCCCTGCTCGGCCCCGTTCCCGCCACGATGGATGGGAGCGGGAGGACGGTGTTTCCTCCCGCGCCGGCCGCCCCTCTCGCGCGCCAGGCTCCGGCTCCAGCTCCTCACCACGCCGCCGAGCTTGCCCAAGGAGGAGGCTGTTTCCATGGCACCAAAGCCTTGCTCCGAGGCACACACGTACAGACCGCCCGGCAGTGCCATCGCAAGGCACCGCCGCGTATCTCCTTGATGCTCCATCAGTTCTGCTCTGGGCAGAGGCACGGGATCCTTGTGAAATCCCACATACAAATTGCTCATTATGCCTGGCAGGCAGCTTCACCTTTGCTGTTTTACAAATACCTCGATTTTGCTCTCTATTAAATTTCCTGCCATGTTTAATAATCCTAAGCGGCAGACTAGTCGATTAATCACCCCGCTTTGTGCTTGTGCCTTGTACTTTTAGCCAGACTGGTCTCTCTGGTGTGGGTTTTTTTGGTGCACTCTTAGTTCATTGCATCCCTTTTCCTTGTCATTTACTTTCCCTCAAAAGCTATTTTTTGGTCACTCTCCTCTTTTCTCTTGAAAGCTTTTTTATAGCCTTCCATTACAGCAAGCACACAATAAGAAATTACAAATGTAAATATTTTTCTTTACTCATCTAAAGGTTAAATAAAAGAATATTCTTCTCATATATAGAACCTGTAAGAAAATAAATGCTACATTAGGAAAAAAATCTTCTTGACCGGAATGATGAAAAGCATTACCACCAATGGAATGTGCCCAACAAAGCCATTTTATTTTTTAATTTCTTAATTGTGTCTGCTTAATCACGCAATTTCACTTTGCTTCTTAAAGAAAGACTTTAGCAAAAATTGACCCTCCAACTGAAAGACCGCACTTGTTCACGCCTCCCAAGACAACGGGGTTGGAAAGCAAAGAGCAAGGGTGAAGGGTTCCTGCGCCCATGACATGCTCGGTCTCACCCAACTCCTGATAGGAGTGAGTGGCATTGGCAGAAGCACCATGGCACGGCAGCTAAGTATTATTCGTTTCCTCAGCTTCATTAACGAGCCCAAGACACCCACAGGATACGCGCCCACAGGCCCGCCAAGTCAACTGCAAGGGGAAGAGGGCGCTTGCTGCCCGTTATTTTGACTTGCTCAGAGCCTGCAGGGTGACCAGGCGCAGCGAGGAGCATCCTGGCTCGCTTTTCCGCTGGAAGACATGCAGGGTGGCTCCATTCCTACCACTCCCAGCCACTGCAGTTGCAGCTCACCCAGCTTTCCTAAATATGAAGTGGGGACATAGAGAAAGCACACAAGAAGGAGCACCAAAAGAATTGAGGGATTCATTATGAGGTCAAAAGCATAACTGCCCCTTTGCCTGTCCCCAGATTATCCAGAGATTCCTGAATGCAATAGAAGTGAGAAAACTCTACAGCCTTACGGGACAAATAGCCACAGGATCACTTGCAAACAGAACTGATGCATTGGAGTGAAGAATGGAGTGAGGAGGACCAGAATTGGACCAATAAATTATTTCTTTGGTATCTTCTCACCACTCATGTTGGTTTCCTTTTGGTGTAAATATTTCCTTCCAAACCAGCCTGTTCTGACACAGAAGAATTGAAACCTTATGGCCAAGGAAGGGCCAGACATCACAGGGGCAGCGTGAAGACAAATATATGGCAACAAACATTAGTTTGAGGAACGAGGTAATACAAAAAGATTGAGAGAAGCAGAGGGTGTGGGACTTGCAAAGCCATCCTGAAGGTTTTCCTTATCATCAGAAAGACCACACAGAGCAACCAGCTTCACCTGGTAAGTGATATCCAGTTGGTAGATCCCTCCAAACCCTGTGGCAGGGGTCTGGGCTGCCATTCCGAGGTGTTTCCATCACTTAAAAAGGCCAAGGCAGCCTCAAAAGATAATTTGGAGCATGACAAGGAAATAAGCCTAATGCCTCACTTGAAAGTGAGCCATGAGAAAGAGGCAGGGTGGCTGAGGAAGGACACAGGTGCTTTGCTGGACCGCACGGTTGGGAGGACACCAAGGATCAATAGCTTTGAACTGCAAGGAAGAAAAAGGCAGTTTCATCCATGGGACAGCATTTATGCCACCATGCTGCTGCTGTTCTGAGTGTTATTCCAAGGGCTATTCATGGATTGCTTATCTTTTAGCTGAATTACTTTTTTTTTTCCTTTAATAAACTTGCTTATTAAGTCTCACTATCACACCAAAGGACTAATTTGGTTTTAATTTATGCCTCTCTCTGTGTGTGTGCTTTCGTTGGCCATAGCTCCCTCTGCTTTTTCTCCCCTATCTGCTGCTCGTTTTAATTCCCTGTCTTTTGTATGAGTCTTGTAGGGCAGGGATCCTACCTGCTTCTATTTTTGGAAACCACCTACAGAGAATAAATTATGGTAATTAAGTCCAACAGAATTAGATTGTAGTGACTGCCAGACGTGGAATAGTCACTGACAGATATCCTCCAAAAAAGCTAATCTGCTTTTTGCCCTGAGGGAAAAAAGAAACAAGGAAGATGCACCGAGTCGGTGTTATAAAACCGCGTATCTCTAATCTCTGAAGAAGTACATGGTGAATGCTGTCTACAGCAGACAGCCCCAGCCGTTTGAGCTTTACCACTGGAAGGTTATTATAATGTTAGTGAGTGCTGAATTTGAAATTGAATTCCACTAAAGTTTCTCTTTCAAGCTGTACTTATTCCATTGCTCATAGCTTTGTGGAGGTAGACAGGTGGAAAAAGGCTTTGAGCACAATTTTATTTGATGTGTTTCTGATATTTGAAATGTTTCAAAATGATTAATACTCTACATTTGGCCTTAGTCCAAGAGATGGCTTACCTAATATTGTGTTTACATATAAATTGCAGAGAAGAAAATTCTAATTCCCAGAGACTCCAACTGAGATTTGTCGATTTCTGTAAGAGGAAAAAAATGCTTGAGTCTATTAATCTCAAAGTAAAGTCTGTGAAATAGGCTTCCCAGAGGAGGAAAAGAAGCTTCCCATCTGAGGGCACTCAGTTTGGCAGTTTTAAGGTTATGAATGCTTAAGCTGAAATAGGTGTATGTCTGACCGAGAGCACTTCATGTTGCATTTCCACGGTACTCTAAAGGTAAGGCAGTTTGAGAAGGCAAGGTGCACCCTGAATCACCCTCGCTCGCTCAAAATTGCTTTAAGCACTTTTCTTCTAAAGGTGTCCCTAAATGCTTAAAGACAGGCTGTGAGGGAGGAAAAAAGGTGCTTCTGCCCTTTTCTGGGCTTGGTATATAAAAATGGGGGCTCGAAAGGTTGGGAGATCAGCTTGTTTGCTCTCTGCTGGCTTTTCTTATCAAGATGCAGGTCTCGTTTCTGGTATGAGTAATAGCTCGTGGCAGGGTTTTGCAAGCTGCTCTTGAAAGTCCTAGCCAGTCTTGTGGAGCCTGGTTTCCAGGGGCACGGAGCACATTCGCACCCAGCACCAGAGCAGCTTGGGGTATTTACACATAGGACAATTAGACCATTCTGAATATTTTTTGTCTTTCTGTCTAATTCATGTAACCATGATAATGCAAATTATCATATCCGTGTTTATATTCCTGGGTAAAAAGTATCAACATAAATGGCAGTTTCACAGAGTGCTTTGCCAGAGTGGGGCTGCTCCTGTGGCCCCTCTTCCCAGCAGAATGCTCCCAGGCTAAGGAGTCAGTATCTGTGCAAGGGCTTTTCCATCCAACAACAAACCACTCCACCAGCAGAAGAAGTAATTGGAATACTCAGAATATTTTTTCCCACGTTGGCCCTTCATTTGCTGTTCCATTCTTCCTGAGAATCAAGATATGCAGGAGACACAAGACCAGTAAAGCACCAGGAGAGCAGAAAACAAACATTTCGGGGATGTGCCAGCTCTTCTTTACACTGTTGCACCACGGATATGTCTAAGATGACTTTTCTTCTCCCCACAGCAGAACCCAATTCCATACGAGCAGAGCTCCTCTACAGTGTGGTGCTCTACCAAACACAGTCCATTGCAGAAACCATGCGGAGGTCTTCTGACACAAAGAGGTTTCCAATACGTCATTCAAACCATAAGGTCTCCAAATGAAGATCAGAATGGAAGGGGAGATGCATCTCTATGGATTAAGGATTTGCCCTCTCTTGCAAATTATTGCAAATGCTTTGTCGTGACCAGCATCTTAGAGAAACCATCATGGAAAGCTGTGTCTTAAAAAAGAAGATTTCAGGGCAACAACACCTGACTCCATTGAAATCAATGGCCTAAACATAGTGTATCCAGGCCTGGTTTACCTCCTGCGTATCCCTGACCACCTGCAGGTATTGATATCTCCTCAGTCTTAGGAATAGCCTTCATCAAGGAAGTGTTTCAGGATATCAACCACGTCAGTAATTAGCCTCCTGTATCAACATCTCCAAAGGAAATACATTGAAAAGGAGGCAATAAAGATATTTTTAAAAAACTAGCCATCTTTTCTACACAGTTTCTTGCTTAATCTAGGGAAGCTTCCTCTACGGAAAAGAGAAATTTCGTATCTGTGGCTGACTACAGCTCAGTGTTGAACTTTCTGTCATCTGCTTCTTAAACTTTCTAAAGGAGGATATTGCATTTTGACCCCTGTAGGAGATCTTGCAGATGTGGCTGAAATAGTGCTTCCCTTCCGTATTCCAGTGTGCCTTCCAAATACTCTTGCATGTAAATTATGGAGGAACAGCAAGCTCCTTCCTTATTATTTCTTGATTTCCTTTCTCTCTATACAACAGAACTGTGCAGAATGCACACAAAAGCTTACTCTTGAAACATTTTCCTTTTTGGAGAAGAAGAGAAGCCAAAAGCATATTCCATCTTCATTTGGGTTCAAATTTATCTTGAGGTAAAACACAGGATCACATACTCATGGCATAAAAATATCTTAATCTAGAATGAACTCTAACTTCAGATCATCAAACCAAACACACTCTTGTTACTCTCCATCCCAAATCAATGCCAAAACTTCTGCTAATTTCAATATTTTACTCTCTTCATATTGAGAGTATGAGTCTTCATATTGAGTGTGTGTGTGTGAGAGAGAGAGAGAGGTCCAGGTAGAAATGGTGCCCATCTACCTGGTTCATATAAAAGTATGAGAGAGATTTTAGTTTAGTTTAGTTCCTTTTAGTTCTGTAAAAGAATTATGGGAGGTAAATCCTGATCTATCAGGTGTGCCTGTGTTACAGAGCAGATCCCACCTTCAAGCCTCTACCGGATTTTTCCTCTGCTCTTGGGTTTTTAGGTCAATATAATGGTTTGTTGTGTCTTTTACCATTTATATATAGCCTGTTGAAAATATACATTCTTCCTTGTTGTCCACGTTCTTAGGTCCAGATGCATCTGGGAATTGGGGTATTTGCCATTATCATGTTAAATTTTTGGAATTCTAGTCCAGGGATGGAAATAACTGACTTTTTTTGGGAAAAGTAGCCATGACCACCGAATCCAATAGCTCCATATAATGGACAGCTCCCTGTAATGACAATTCTTTACTGATCATAGATTTCTGAATCACTCAGTTCATCCTGTCTAAATCCATCTTCTATCTCCACATTGCCTCAGCTGGAAAAAAGCACGTTAGATATGAATGACATTTATGTCTAAGAAGAGCTAACATATCATATCATAATGCCATAGTATGCACATGTCTGAGGATAAAGAGCTTCAAGAAAGATAGAATAATAACTGGTAAGGAAGCAGCACCTCCTTTCCACTGTGTATACAAATGCCATTCCTTCAGGAACAGAAATCTCTGGAATTTCACCACATTATGAAGCTATACTTCAGGCACCTCAAGAAAACAGGGAGAGAAACTGTTTTCTCCAAGAAGGGGATACAGCATCTCCCCCATACATGGAGTTACTGAGTGGCAGATATCTGGTGAACACCACCAGCAGCATTTCTACACTATGCGACCACGTTTCTTTTTAATTAAAAGAAGGCTGCCTGCTTGGGGCTATTTCTATCATTGTTCCCTATGCAAATTTTAAAAGCCAAACAGGAAACCTCTAAATGAAGAGATTTATAACAGAAATGCTGACAGACCTTTGACTGCAACTTCAGAAGCTGAAGCACTAAGGCAACCTCTGTAGCAGTTCCCATGGCCGTGGAATTTCAATACTGTCCCAACTCGTGGGAGCGCTCCGTTCCAGTACCGCTGTTCAGAGCAAAAATAACACTTCCCTAGATCCTGAAGGGCCAACTTGGACATATTGCATGGATGCTTTAATTGATTAAAACACGTCTGTCTTGACAAAATATCAAGATGAGAATATCGAGGTAACTCCCACAAAAAAACCAAGTGTGGAGACAGCTCTGAAATATTTTCCAGTCGTAGAAAAGGTAATTGGATGAAGTGAAGAGGAAACAAATTCGATGTGATAAATGGAATAGATATTTATTGCTACTAAGGATTAGCTGAAATTACCTTCCAGTATGAGCTTGATGCTAGATATGATAATTTGATAAGTCAAACCTGCTTTTCTCTTTTTTATTATATCAGCCTCTACTATTACAAGGTACCACAAAGAGGAAAAAAGAAATACATTATGGATTTGCTGGCCTGTGAGGTGACATTGAAAGTGAGTCACTAATTTTCCCCACCTTTTTTTTAGGTTTCCAGGATGGGATCAAAATAGTATTGAAAGTTCGAGGAAGATAAAGCTGAGGCAGAATGCTGGTGAATGCTGAGCGTGATGTTTTCTTTCGGAAGGGAATGCCTCTGCAGCCTCCACTTACCGGGAGCTGAGGCACAAATGAAAGTGCTGAAGGGCAGGAGAGTAAAAACGTAGCAAAACTTTCTCAGCTTGTCAAACTAGAAAATGTTGTTCAAAGCTCTCTCTATGTACATATTATGTATATGTAAATAGTGGTGACACGTTCATTTCACACCTATCCTCGTTCCTTTCCACAGGTTGTAATGAAGCAAATTACATTTCCCATCGTAAATCGTGATTCGTGCCCTACATATTTTCAACCTAGCAGAGACGGGAGGCACAGCAGCAACTATAGAAAGGCACAAACACAGAACAAACGGGCATTTTTTATAATTCCTGTCTTGTAGCTCTCCTGCTCTTCAAGCTTCATCAAGCAAAAATCACAACTGGACGTTTCACCTGAACAAGAGGTGCAAAGTGTCCAGAACCCACCTTTGATATCCAAAACCGCCTGGGTGATATCTAGAGTATTACAGAAAAATTGGGCACTTTTTAGACGGCAGCTTCTTCAGGAACACTGTCTGTCCACTGTCCCTAGCACCATGGAATGGGGTTGTTACTACAGTGTTAATAGCAAATTATGAGCAGAGCCTAAAGCCTGGAACCTTTTGTTTAAACTGAGGCAGAAAAACACAGAACAAATGCATGACACCATCAAACACACTCATTCTAATTTGCTCTAACTCAGTATTGACATTTTTCTCCATTATCCATCACATCAGTAAGATTTTAATGTAATTATTTCAGAACATTGCTAAGCTCTTGTCTGCACTTGGAAATTTACCAAAATAGCTACAATTGTTCTGAGAAGGTTTGTTTCAATATAAATCCCAAAGCAGGCACTCTTTTTCCAAAATAAGAGTTTCTATTTCCAATTTAATTTAATCTTGTTATAAAATATCCTCCTGGGATCTTATTCTGGAATAGCAACCTTGGTGCATTTCCAAATGTAGGCAAGCCCAAAGTCATGGATTAGAGAGAGGAGTTTATTGAAGAGAAAACGGTTTCTGCTTAAAAAATAAAATCCCAAACAAATTATTCGCTTAAGAAATCCACCCATTTCAGCAACATACGTGTTTATAGAAAATTGATAGAGCAGCTGCTTAACACTGCACATGCTGATATCAATAAATCATCACAAATTCTCATCATAAGAACCTCTCTCAAACTTTTGCCTCCTACTTATTCGTTTAAGGATTTGCTCTTAATAGTAGAAGAGTAAAACAAACAAAAAAACCCACTAAATGTAAACCAAGAAAATAATCTATTTCAAGAAGACTTCTAATCCTGAGAAAAGAGAAACGTCAAAATCTCGGTAGCTCAATTAAGGACTTTAAAACAGCTGTTGATTTCACACAGAAGGGGTTCAACCAGAAGGGTTAGGTAGTTCCAAACCCTACAATGGACAAACCTTACTAGAAGTAGGATGAAGCTAGTACTCATAAATGAAAAAAGGATAGCATGTGTTGATTTCAAAAAGCCTTTTATTACAGTCTTTGCTACAACAACTCTAAACTTTCTAAAACCTTTAGAATACAAAAGGAATTTGAAGAAGATCCCAGCTTTTTTATATTAGAAGACAACGTTTGCACTGCCATAAGTTCTCACACAACATTTCCCATACAACTAAAAACTCAGTGATAAGTTATAATATATTCAGGCAAATATTTGGTCCTGTGCCCCCAGGATTTCCACTATATTAGATGCTATAGCCATTTAAACAAGTGATCAAAAATAATCGGCAGAGCTTCCCAAAACACTAAATGTAGACATTAGATCCAACTCAGTTGTTTCTATTATATCTGTACCGCAGTTACTGAGAGCCACGGCCTGACCTTTATGGATTGTCAAGACTAGAAACAAAACACTTTTTTGCTCATTTTCTGTTCATCAGCCTAACAAGAGAATTTAAGGTTTTCTTGTTTTTTCTAATCCCTTTTTGAAACCTGACAATGCAAAATGCACAACAGCACTAATCAACAGAGTCACAGTCAATGAACACAGCCAAAACATGCCAGAACTATCACGCAGCACATGGCCATCTTTGAAATCTGTCCCACTGATGTGCCACTAATGTGGATTTCTGGCTCATGTTTGCACTTTTGTCTGAGGTTTCCTGAAGCCTGTTGGACCCTGTAGACCCCTGGGGGCTGGAAAGCCAGCACGAGCGTCCCAGGAAACCTGCCTTGCTGGTGGTCTGGCTTCCCTCTTGGTCCGTGACTTCCAGATCAGGGCAGGAAGCTCACCTGATCGGCTCCTTGGGAAACAAAAATGAGCATTTGGAGAGAAAAGGAGTGTGAGGAGCACCTTAAACAACCTTCCCGAAAGGAAGGGATGACACCACCAGCAGAAAGGCTTCTGCAGGTACCTGAGGAGAGCACGCTAGTCATGGCTCTCCCACCAACTTCTGCAAGACCGCCCCTATTTCCTCCAGCTGTAGAGTGGGAGTCACATTCTCCCCCATGATGAGGAGCTGTCTGTCATAGCAAAGGCAAGAACTCACTGTGCATGGAGCTGCACACGGCTGTTCTGCTTGAGATGGTGACCCAAGAGCAAGACATAGCGACAGAAGGCAGGTGCTGCCCTGCCAGTCCTGCCCTCCTGGCGAGCTCTGATCACCACCCCATCAATCACTCCCAGTGGGTGACACCATCCCTCCTCTGGATAATTTCCATTCAGAGGTAACACTGTGTCGAGGGGAGCCCCTGTCCAAAACGCCTCAGGAGCATCATCACCATATTGAAACATGACGGGGTGCAAAGTGAGCAAATATCCCCACCTAGCGTCCCTGAGTGCTAAAGACCAAGTTCTGCCCTTTTCCACCTCCTCTCTTCCTTTCCATCTGTCCTGATCTCTAGGGAGAAGGAAGCTGGTGAATTTTGCTACTCATACTGAAAATTACCACTGAGCACCAGGTGAGCACGGTGCAAGTCCTGGCCTTGCAGACACCTCTGCCAGCGCAGCACCAATGACACCACTTCTGTAGAGCAGTCCTAACTCCCTCTTGAGCAAGGGCTGTTTATTATTCCATCTGATACTGTAGATCTCTGTTAGGCTCCTTTCCTTGCTCTGTTCTGCTGCTCTGACCACAGGGAATTGGCAAATTAGTCCTAGAAGATAAATCCAAGGGGGTTTTGGGTGGCCCTTGCCCCCTGTTCTGCCTAGAGTGTTCCCAGCTCACGACCTTTCCTCCGTTCTCCTAGAAAAGCTCCCTGGCTACAGTAGCATGTTATTTGAGGGTGAAATGCATTAGCCTCTGTTTGCTCCAAATTTAATTCATCTATTTAAATAATTTAATACAACATCCATCAGTATGAAAGCTAGGCAAATTGAATCCAAAGGATTTGAAGACACATAGATTAAATAAACTACCTTCAAATCCTGGCTCTCAAATTATCACTATCTCTTGATTAATTCTGCCTTAATTAGACCAAATAATCTTCTCAAACTGATTAAATTATCAAAATAAAGATGAAATAAACATAAGGCAAAAGCAAACGGAATATAAACAGACAGAAAGCACAAACCATAATGCAAAGCCTTAGATCATGCACTAAATCTCATCCAGTTTAGGTTCTCATTAGAAGAACTAGCGGGCACCACATGAAATTATCAAACAAAGCTTTAACACGAACAAAAGCAAGTCCTTTTTCACAGACTGCATCACTGTGTCGACAAACTCATTGCTACAGAATGTCGCAGCTGCTGAAAGGATAGGTAGAATTAGGTAAAATAACAAAATAAAAGTCCACAAAGAGTTATTAAACAAGAATGAGAAAAATCTTTAAGCCATAAACTGCAGAGAGGCAGAAGAACATACTGGGGAAATATCACTCAGCACTTCTCTTACTGTTACACCCTTTCCCTGATTACCAACTCCTGCTGGAGACAGGATACAGAGCTAGATGTGCCGTCAGTCAAGCATAATGGGACCATTCTTATAACGTGACAAGTCATGAATTGGGCTTAATTTAAAATGTTGACACTGGCTCCATATTCTTCTACCAGAAGGAGACTGAAAACCATCCAAGCTAAACTCCGTTAATGGACTTCAGGATAACAATTAGTCTCTCTGGCTTATCTAACCTGCAAAAGTTGTTTATGTTGCCACTCCAGTTAACCGTCAAGTGCACTAAGCAGCTCTAACGTAAATGGGAAGTCAGACATCTTGCAGTGGTCGTGGCTCACACTGACACAGTCAGGGTGTTACAAAAGAATAAACAACAGTGCTCTAGAAAAGGTAAGAAGATTTATCTCCAGCCAGGACTTTAAGGCCAAAAAAAATGTCAAATAAGACCCTGAAATTTGGGATCTGAAATTTCTACAATGCCTGTCCCACTTATGTAGCTGGAAGCCACAGACAGACCTATCTATCTGCTTTGATAGCAACGCTGAGGTTTTGAAGAATAAAATACTCAACCATTTACTTTTATACTAGCCAGTCTGGATAACCCTAGAGCTACTGGGACTCTGGAACTCGAACTCGCCCCGTTCTTTGCTGTCTGTGCTAAGCTCTTTGGTAGCATGGTACCTCACTGCCTGGTCCATGCCTGCTAAAGCACTGGCGCATACCTGGATTGGTGCAGACCATCCCATGACTGAGCTACAACCAGTCAACTCCTCCAAGAGGGCAAATAAGACATGCTCAGTCCTGAGATGCCTTTGAGAAGCAGCAGCAAACATGACCCTGGATTGCTTTCTCAAACCACAAAATGTCTCAAGAATAAATGCAATAGTTAATGATCAATTGTATTATACTAATTACATTAGCTCTATTTTTTAGAAAATACGTCCTACCCAGTACTTCAGTCTTTTGCTGGTAGAAAATTTTGCACGTAATAAGAAACAAACTAGATCAATGCAGCCTTCAGGCCTGATCCAGCTCTCATTGTCATCAGCAAAAAGATTCCCAATGCCCTCCCAGGGTAGGAATTCAGCTGTTAGAGCAGCAAGGAAGTGCTGAATGGTCCCAGCGGGACCATTCAGATGCGTCAGTCGCTCTCCAAGTTTGTGTGAGAACGGCCCCAGGCCCAGGCAAAGCTGGTGGACAAGCAGCGACTACCAGGAGCACCCAAGTGACCAAATAGCTTTTTTAGGACCTCCAAAGTGGGGCTGCTGGGTGCTCCTGGGGGCAGTGCGGGGACATGCAGGGTCATGGTTAGTACTGGTGCTGAAGTGCTTCACTGCTCCAATGGGTTTCACTGCAGCAGCAGCAGAGCAAGGTCTTATTTCTGCATGTCCTCATTCTTCCTGTCCCTGCTCCCGTGCCATGCCTGTCTTTGCCTTCAACCTCCATTCTCCCACAGCAAGGAAAGTCCAATCTCTTAGTGTGTACAGCAAGAAAATGTAATGCCAGTCTTGCTGCCAGTGCTGACCTGGCTCTCATTTTGCATCTTCCCTAGGCTGACAACAGTCAACAACGGCCACAGTCCCTCTTATCCTCTACTGGACACCACTTACATGGGTACTGACCTCTACACTTGAAATTGCCTTCAAAATCTTTATAAAACTTCCCTCTTTCTGTCACTACCCTGACCCATGTTCACACAGGTCTAAAATGACAGAGCCTGGATGCACGCCACTGCCAACAATGCGGATCTAAATGACTTTACATCTTCCTTTTTCCCTTTGCATTGTCTTTTCAAGGCGTTAAGACCCACAGGAGAAAACTTTGTCCTCTGCAGTCTTCTGTGAGTTACAAAGTCACATACCAAATGGTACAGCAGAAATAGTTAGTTATATAGGCTGGGGATATACATAAGCACTACACAAGCAGTGCTGTAAAGGTGCTAATAGATATATACGAATTCAAAAGAGATCTGAGAGGAGGAAACTAATACCTCATTAGTATGCTACGTGCATGTGCAAAGCAGCAGCATCGTGCTGCATAAAATATGTGAACAAGTAGTAGAATCAAAGCACTCTCCTCTCCTGTAGGGACTCATGAAAGCCAGTGAGTTTTATCATTTTTCTAAATAGGATTATTGAATCCACTGATGCCCATATCACATGGGCTTGGACCACTATAAAGATATTACACACAGGGAAACCACATTTCTGCAACTGTTCGTACCTCCTTCTGGCTCCATACCAGGTATCACCAGCCCACTATTTCCATGCAGCTTGCAGCTCGCCAAACGTTTACAGAACTGTGTCGGCATAAGAATGTGGCCCTCAAGGTGAGATCTCAGTTCGTGCTCTGCGTGTGGACTGAAATAACACAGCACAGGGTCATCCTCCACCCGGTTCCCCTTATTTTCGAGAACAGACGTTTTCCCCAAGTAAGCTTAATTTATGTGAGCTCTTCTGTTTTCATCGTCTCACGCTTCCACCTTCTGATTGTTTTTCCCTATTGTCCTTGCTCACAGTATGAGCAACAGCCTTCACAGGACACATCCAATCGCATGAATGACTGAGAGCTCATTTTAAGTGGGTAGAGACAGAAGGTCTCAATAGAGTTATGTGAGAATAACAGCAGCGGAGCACACAGATTAGGGCAAGGCAGTGTCATAAATAAAAATATTAGAGTAAACAAATATACCCCAGTAAATACTCCAAATTTCATTATGGCTATTTAATGTGCCCTTGCCAGTCATCTAAGTCTAGCTGCCACAGAGCATTTACACGTCAGTTGCGGGACATGCACATGCCTCTGCAGGATGCAGTCTGAAAAAGTGACCATTTCTTTTTAAATTTTGGTTCTCAAGGGAGAGAAAAAATACCAGGCTATTTGAACTTAATGAGAGTGTTGGCATGGACATAGAAAGGCTTAGAATTTTATCCTGTTCTCTTCTTAGGCTGAACTTCACCATCAGAAGCAGTTGAATGGGTTGTGCAGCCTACTGTCACTGCATGCTATGGGCCTCAAGGGCATGGCTGAACCAAAAAAAAGGCATTAGGGGGTGCTGCCTATAGATGTTCTCCACCTCTGCTTAGTTCTTTCTTCCTTTAATTTAAAAAGGGACACCATGAAACACGCCAAGGGACACTGTGCTTTCCCAAGCAAGAGGTTCCTCTTGCAGTAACTCTTCATGGCTAATCAGGTCTCAGATGGCAAGCTGAGACGAGATGAAGGTTGCTCCCATCAGCTGTAATTAAATTGTTTCTTTCTTCAGTTTTCTTCTTTGAACCTAAGCAAGTCTAATAAAGCCAAGCAGACTCCACCAGACGCACCGTTCTTGCCAACCCCCAGCCCCGTTCAGGAGGCTCATCTCACAACCTCCCTTAATAATACAACACACAACCTTACTTGTATGTACATACAACCTTACCATCATACAACCTTGCTAATAACACAAGTAATGGTGGCAACCCACCACTGGGGACCAGGAGAAAACCCTTTCGTGCGCTGCAGGCGCCCTGTGAGGCGGCAGCACGGGAGGCAGGACCCGAGAGAGCCTCCTAGGCCGGCAGGCCTGGGGGCACAGCGTGACGGTGAGGCAGGGCGAGGGGACGCGTGGCTAACGCCAGCACTGCCTTTGCCAGCGCGGTCCTTCAACGCGACGTCGCCTCGGACGGCACGTAGCTTGTGTCCAGGCTGCAGCCAGCACGCCAGCTACCCAGCGGAGGGGAAAGCAAAAGACAGCAAAAACAGAAGGGAAAACTATCCGAAAGAGGCATTTGCACTTACGCAATCTCAAAAGCTGCAGAGAATTCAGAGCTCCATAAAGCGAAACTTCCAGTTTATCCTCGTTTCCTGGCAGCAGGTTCGTGCTCCAGCAAAGTGTATAGCACACTTTAGAGGAGAGGCTAGATAGCTAATACATAGTACATGCACCTACTCAGCTCCCCAAGGATCAAAACACCCGTTCCTTTCTTCATATTCTTTTCATAAGGATGAATCATGCCTATAACGATTGTGTTTTCATTACCTAACACCGCATCTGTCCTTCCTGCCTGAAAAAAACCCTTCACTTTTACAATAACGATGAAAAAAACACCGCTGCTCTGCAGGGCACTTAATCCTTTCCTAACAAACTACAAATCACTAAAATTAACATTTATACCATGGTCAGTTCATAATTTCTTCTGAATTATTCACATAATAGTTTTTTTCTCTATACTAGGTTCTCTATGCCACTTTGGGGATGTGTTCCAAAGCAGGAGTATATGCGTATTCGGACATGCTGACATAAAACCTATAGTGCAAAGCATAAAAGAATTCAAAACTTGTTCATCATAGAATGGGACCAACCTGCTCACAATAGACTTCTCACAGAATCAAGATATATATACATATATCTGTATGTATATATACACACCTCTGTTCATCTATATAGTTCCATTCATACATATACCTCTGTTTAAAGCAAAGCTGCATACAGCATATAGCACAAATGCAAAATACTGAAAACTTTCCAATTTTTGCAGTACCATAAACACCTGGAAGATGAAGTATTTTCTGTTAGTGTTTTGCAATTGAATCTTTATTAACAACACTACTTTGCTGCTCTTGCTCTTTCGATTATTACCTGCTCACAGAGACTTTAATTTTGATTTTGTTATTTTTAGTACCAAGCTGGAAAACGTAGGACTCCATCCGTCATAGATATCATGGCAACTAACTGGAGCAGTCTTTTCTTGTCCCTGGTCTTGAAACTTTCGTGGCTTCCTGGTGGCACTGGGGCTCCCTCGGAATTCCCTGAGGAAAGGCACGCGTGGGAGCCAGGCTTCCCGCGGGGAGTCAGGGTGGTAGCGGTGCCGACCTCAGGAGGGAGCACAAGCTCCGAGTGCCGGGAGACCTCGGGGGCAGGAGCATCGCCGGCTCTGCTGCAGGCTCAGGGCGCACGCGAGGCACAACTGCACCCGCAAATACTCAGATACATGTTTCCGTTCCGCACCGTGCCTGATCTTCCCATCCCTTCTGCTGTGACTCCCTTTGCTGTGCAGCGATACCAGTTTCAATGAGCACTTCCTAATTACTGCGGTCGGGAATGTTTCCTCGGTTCCACTACGCGCAACGGGATGAAACGCTAGGCCTAGCGCGACCCCCACGTAAGGGAGTGTTGCGGTTTGCCTCCTGAATTCTGCATACACTCTTACTGCCCCACCGCAAGCAACGGCGCATTCCTGGGCGAGCTCTGAAATCCGTATTTCAGTCCCCGGAGCACCACGGAAACACATCAGACACCACGCAGGGCCGTCACCACGCTGACTTGAGGAGACAACTAGCTGTGATAACGCGACTGATAACAGTGAGTAGTCAGCCTGTTATCTCACAAGCACCACCTGCATTAGCAGGGAACGAACGTAAAGCTTTTTAAAAAAGGAAAAAGCACAATGTGTTTTTCTCCTATTGTTCATCCTATTCATTCCTTCCATCCTCTTTCCTAACACTGAATTAAAAAAAAAAAAAAAAAAAGAAAAAAAAATGTTCTTTCTAGCTTAAGCAGAAATTTTTACCTCATGTCCACCGCAAACTACGAGCATGAAATACGTGACAACTTACAGGTTTACAGCACTTGGTGGGGAAATTCAGATCTTCAAGTCTTAACCATATGGTTTTTAATATGTGTTTCTAACTCTAATAGAAGTGATGATAAGTGTTTTACTGCTAGCCAAGCAATAAGGGATTTAGAGCAGTTATTGCAGTCTATAGGCATCCTACAGTGCTGAACTGACAGGCATCTAACATTGCACATTTGGTGACAGCAAAACTAGACTTAGTTACAACATTTTAGTGTAAACACTGAAAATCTGGGGATTGAATATTGAGGGAGAAAGGAAGGGGAAACACGTCACTAATATTAGTGAACTGAGAGAATCCACAACTTCTAAATGATAATTTAAAGTTCAAATAAGGATTTGAGCACTCAATGTATGATAGACCTCATAATCCTCTCATGAGACAATAGCAATCTTGAAACAATTCAGTTGATACTGGAGAGGGTTATGTACTCCATTGCCATCATTGTTCAAGCTCTGAACAAAAGAACAAGGATTTCATGGTACTTAGATGCTTTGCTGGACTTTCATCTCTAAGTTTTTGGAAAATTGTAGAAAAAGTTGCTTTTGTATCTAGAGCAAATGCAAACTGAGAGTTTACGCTGTGCCCCAAGCCAAATACATAGACCCGCAGTGGGGTTAGCGCTGGTTAGGCTGGTTAACGCTCGCAAGGGACAGCAGAGCAGCAAGCAAGCTGTGACCAAAGTAACCCACGGAGCAGTTCTTGGCACTAACAAGCCGAACAGCCAAAAGTCACAAAAGTCCGTTTTTATCCTTAAAAAATATGGTTAGTAATGACTTCATATCAACCCAAAAGCGCCTTCCACAGCTCTCAGCCCGGCAGAGTCTGAACCAGGGCCAGTTCTCAGCAGATGGTAGATGTATTCCCCTGATTTTTAAGACAAACTGTATAACATGTTTTTATGTAACATGTCACCAGTAATGAGGACTCTTTCCAAAAAAGCAATGTCTGCACTGAGAGTACTCTAAGAATCACATAAAAATGCCCATCTTTTGCACTGGGAAGAGCTTTGTCATTTTTGATTTGGGAAGGTAAAATGAAAGGGGGAAAAAAAATGAAAGTTCACCATTTCTGAGTGACTGGCAGCAAGCTGCATTTTAAACTAGATTTTCAAATTCACAGGTTTTTACCTGGAGTGTCTGTTTAGAACCTTTTGGCAAATGAATATTTAATAGGAATCTCAGGAAATTAAAACCGTGCTGTACACTATAGACACCGTAACATCCTTCTCTCACACTTTTTTGGAGCAAATAAAAAAGTCTAAGCAACAACTAAAGTTAATCTTAGTTAAGGTTATGTGTTTGCATACACACTTGCAAAGGGTCATTTCTGCAATACAGCTCATTGCAAAAAGACCATAACAATTTATGTCCCATATGAGGAGGACCCAATGTACGTGCATTGCCCTATGTGACACAGGGGCTGCTGCTCAGCTGGGCGAACCATCTTGCTCCACATTGGTCAGGCAAAACCATCTCCTGTGCCTAACCAGCTCATTTGGTTTGGGTACCATGACAGGGTTTTGCAGCCCACGTGGCTGACAAATCCAGAAGGATTTTCAGTTGGAGAGCAGAAGTTGAAGCTGCTCCTCCTGCCAAATAAGCCTCGAAAAGGCAGATTTCCAGCAAGTTTGTATGGAGTTGTGAGCAAGGTTTTTGTTTCATGTGAGATTTATTAAGGCATTTGTACAACCAATAACTGTCTAGCATTTCAAAAATTTTTAGTATAGTTGTTTTTCTGCTATAGAAAAAAAGAAATTCTGAAACCAATAAGTCACACAATGATGTTGGTAGTTCAGCAGAAATAAGGCTTTTGACCCAGGTAAAGCCTGATCCTAAAGTAAAAATTTCCACCCCACAGCCTGAACTGCAGAGTGGCTTCATCAAACACTTTCAATTTGATGACAAGCTAAGCAGTCCTAGCTTCTGCGCTGAAACCTTTCAAACCTCTTGATCTCAAGAGTTTGCACTTCTCCTACTATACCATAGGAGGGTTGGGAGGTTGAGATGTTCTCCTTTGGGCCTCTTCCACAAAAGCGTAGGCCTATGATCCAGCAAGAAGTATTTTGGGGTTCCCAACTTGCATCATTTGGTCAAGATTTATGGTCACTTCTTTGTGCCTTTAATGAACAGGCAGAAACATCAGCTCCTTAAACATGGATCAGCTGATCCAAGAGTGGGTGCTGCCCCTCCGAGCCCCTCAGAGCTGAGCTCCTGGGTGGCAGGAGGTCTCTGAAACCAGATTGATGTGGCTTTTGCTACTGCCTGCTAGGGGGGCTTCCTACTCTAGAAAAAATGACCGGGCTCTTAATTCATTTGAGAAGACATTAGCTTTCTGACAGCAACCCACTGCATGGGCGGAAAGGGCAGAAGGAGCGAAACGCATGAAGAAGAGTCTATATTCTCTGGCAATGCAGCAAGACTTGCACATCATATCATGTAGGAACAATAAAGGAATCTCCTATAGTTTCACTAACTACTTGGTCAAGAGGTTTAACATACTGATATATTTCAAAAATAACCACCAAAGTGGACATACAGCTTATGTAGGTTAGGATAAAGGCAATGGTGGAGAACTTCTCAAAGCTGCTTGATTAGAAATTCAAATTGAAAACAGAAACAGCTGAAAAGCAGATTACCATTTCTGGGTTTTGACAGAGAGAGTAAAATATCAAATAAAAAAAAATACTGTGATCAAAAATCCTGGCAAAGCAGTAACCAGCACGCTCCATAGTGCCTGAGGACAGCATTCCTCCTCACTTGTGAAAATCATCACTTCTGGGAAACCAAACTGACAGGGCAAAATGGGGGCACAAGGGAAATAAATGACAGCTTTCATAAGGCACAGCACTTCAGAATGCAAAGACTCGGGTTTTGCCTGCAATACTTTTGTTTGCAATGAAAAAAGTAGACATTTCTGCCAAAATATAATTAAAGTCTGACTGATTATTTTGTTACATCTTAATGATTGAAAACGTTATATCGTCAAATCTTGTGAATTATCATCCTTGAATTATAGGAAACAAAGATGGACTAATCTTCCTTTTTACATTAAAAAGAGAAAATACAGCACTATGCAACTTAACTAATTTTGCTAGGCTTTCAAATCTAATAATAACATTCTTCATAATTGATTTAGTCTTCCTCAATTCCACTTAAGTTAACTTTCTGCTTTAATTAAATTGCAACATATTTTACGCCAGGAGAAAATCGGTCATTTTCAACTGCTGGTATAATTACAAAATATCACTGCAACACAAGAGAATCCTGAGTTCCATAGTTATAAATAAGGTTGAGAGCTAATTTTATGCTTCTGTTTTCCCTACAATATTTAGAGCATATTTGCATTGCTGATATGTTTTATGTTGCTGTGCTTGATGGTGTTTTGCAGACAGTGCTGCAATTCTCAGCATGCAATAATAAGAGTCAAAATATTTATGGCTGTATATTACTTTAATTCCCTCTGCAGTCTTCTGAATGCTTCTTAAAAGCCAGTTTGCCAGCTTAAACCCTGCACTGGCACTAGCAATGGTCATGCTGGCATCTCCACTTGCTGGAGGAAGAATTCTCTCCAGCCCCAGATCATCCATAATTTTGGGGCATTTCACCCTTCCCACTGCACAAAGCAAGCTGTCAAAGCCAAAAATGCTGCCGTACTTTTCAAACCTGCAGATGCAGTCTGAGAGCCAAAATTTTGATGGGATTTGCATGCGGCTTATGCTTGCCTTGCAATGGGAGGAAGGTTGGCTCAGTGAGGGCTCTTGTAACCTCTGCCTCCAATCAGGCTGAGGTTTTAGCCTTCACTGCACTTGACAAAAGGTCAAATAAAATATGTAAGGAAGAGAACTGTAAGGACGCTCCATACATTTGATTCTCCCTGCAGACTGTGATGATGGTGGCTCTTCCAGCCAGAGCCTCAAAAAGACATGACCAGAAGAGTACCCAACCTCTCAGCAGAGCCAAAGGAAGTTTGCTGCAGTTCCATCCTCTCACCCCAAGAAAAATGAGCTGCTTGTCTATGGAGAACGCTCAAAGATGCTCACAGGGATGAGCATGGCACCAAAATGCCTTGTTATTTCTCTGCTTTTATAGAAAGGGTCTCCCCAGAGAAGCAAGAAAAGGGTAAGGATTTGCATTGTCAGCTCACACAACAGGCATTAACATCTTCAGTTCTTGTACTCTTCCCACTGATCATCTATTTTTGCCTGCCTATTTCTGTAGCCAAAGGAGCACAGAGCTAAGAAATACTGGACTAGCACTACAAATGCAATTATCAATTAAATTCAATCAAGCCTTTTGTGCTTGACTAAAGATGACCAGTTGTGCTTAACGTGGGCTTGCCCCAGGGCCACCTTCTCTGGTTTTCCTCCCTGCTTACTCAGCCACCTGCAAGCCGCCCCATGCCGTGTTTCTGAATGGCTTTGGGAGGGACAATCTTTTGGCACCACCATTACCACATCTGCTTCGATCCACCCACTCACAAGCCACTAATATAGCCTCACCTGGGCGGGCGGTCAGGTGCAAGTTGGCTCTGCCCATACTCCAGGTTGATTGGGCAGGGAACAGACCGGTCCAGACCAGGTGACCACAAACCTTGTGACAACATATCTACGTAGCATTCCCACCTTGGCCTGCTGGGTCCCAGCAGCGTGAAGCACAACAGAGCCTTGGAGCGTGATCACCTGCACGTGACAGCTGAGACAGGCTTTGTCTAGTGCTGGGCACAGGCCACCTCAAGCCCAGTCCTGGCAGTCATAGTCACCACAATAAGCTGACTGTTCTCTTCCTGCCACCCTAAGTCACAAAACACACCATGGTGCTACAGCAAACCAAAACAAAAACAAACCAAAAGGATCAAATGCCTCAGGCAGTGGTTGGAAAGATCAGGATCAACACTAGCAGGAATGATGCTCATATTTGGGCCCACTGGGCTTAATGACAGGCCATATTGCACGTTTATTCTAGAAATCTAAAAAATCAAGTAAGACTCGAAAATCAAATAGTGCTGTTATGATCTGTTCCCTTTTGTTAGGCTTTTTATGTCTTTCTCCTTTATATTACTTTAAGATAGCAAGTCAAGCTGTCATTCTCTCTGCACACAATATTGAAAGCATCTCAGTAAGTCCATAGGCCCCTCCCTACAACTTTCCCTCTCTGCTATGTAAGTGAAAGGGATCTTTTTTTTAACGATAATATGATAATCTTAGACTGGGTTTCATTTCCTTTCAACAGAGCCTGAAAAGAGAAAGCTCATTTATAATGTTTGAAAGGTGTTGTATTTTCATGCTGCCTGAACACTTGTAGCAGGAATCCTTCACTCGTGCAAGACAAAGCACAAAATGAATTGTCTGTTTTGGTATTCCCTCCTACACCCACAAACATTTGCATCTCTTCCCTTCTCCTCTTCCTTCTTGTTGGATTTGTTGTTTCCTTCTCAACCTAATCTGTAAGGGAACTGGTAAATTATTTTACATGGGCACATGTTGCCATTTTCAAGCTTAACTGCAAACATCTAAAGAAAAAAAAGTCAAATATTCCCGTACTGTATGTACTCTTGTAAATTGTTCCTAAATATATTTTCCATTTTTATCTGGCAGAAGCTAGGAAGGGACAGCAATGATTTCTCTTAAAAAATGACAAAAGCTTAACAAATTAGGGAAAAAGATTTATGCCTCTAAAGGGCAAATCCTTCAAAATGTCCTATGTGTCTCAGTTACATGCGTTTTCGTTTGGACATCAGACTGTTCTCTGGGTGCCCTTTCCGAAAGAACATCCAGTTTGTAACTCTGACACACATTAAACAGAAGTGAATATATGCTGTTTATAACAGTGTGCTAAGGCATAAAAGATATGTCTTCTTAGTCGCTAGAGATAAAAAATCATCCCTTTTGCACAACTGCATATGGAATTTTCAATCTGTTATATATGTGTGTGTGTGTGTATATATATACGTGAACATAAACATACTTTCTAATATTATATATATTTTATATATTATATATATATAAAAAAAAGACATCATTAATGACTCACAGATGGAATATTACTGCCTACTTTTGCAGCAAATGATCCAAGAAATATTCCAAAGAATTGTGTCACTGCTGGGGAAGATTGCCAATTCCTATTGACCATTGACTCTTCATTTGGAGATTTACCAAACACGCAGCCCTTGAGGGAGTGCCACTGAAAGCCTCACTGTTTTTGTAAAATCTCTGCAGATGCTTCAGTGGTCCGAGCCTTCGCACTAGTTGGTACGCTGTCCTGGAAAGAGTTATTACAGCTGGGCAGAGACCTGCCATGGAACGCTGTCAAAGGCTGCGACCACAGACAAGCAGCAGGATTCACTCACTGATCTCGCATCTGAAATAATTTAGATGTCAGACAGAACATGTTGAGCTAATGGATGAGGATAAAAGAAGAAAAGCAAAGAAAACAATGATGCAAGTAATGGATACATGTTCTCTGCACACATACAACATACAAGAAAAAGATATCGCAATAGCAAGAAAGAGTGGAGGGGACATGGCATTTTTCCTGGAAAAATGTAAAGAAAAGAAACTATCTAAACTTCTCTGTGGAGATCGTATTTGGGAATATGCTAGGTTTTTGCAGTCAGTGTTTCTTCCATATTGATAAGCCAGTGAGGGAACACTGATTTTCTTTCATTAAGTCACAGCTATAATCCATGAGGCTCATAACAAAAGAACTCGTGGTACTTTGTTCAATTTTCAAGTGATTGTCACCCACTGCAAGTACAGCTGTAGTCAGCAAAAAAATCACTGACTCATTCAAAACAAACTAAAACTGCTTTTCTATCAAAACCTAAAATGTCCTTCTCAGGGAACATGCAGCCAAATTTAACCTCATGATTTGTTTGCTCATGATACACCCGTCATCAGTTATTCTATCTCTTACTTACTTCATATACTGTTCTATTTTAATTGAATGGATTTAAACCGGCCAGTAATCAAGTCTGTACTTACTGAGTTCTTTTGAGCCTATTGTATGTTTCACATTAAAAATTCTAATTTACCTTGAAATTTGCAGCTCTTTTCAAAAACTTCTTTTTTAGAAAATAAAAGACACAAATGCTATAATCATTTAGGATTAGTACCATGAAGGAAACATTCGGGTTTTAAAAGTGCTACTGATTTATTTATATGTAACATCATGTAATGTTTACTATAGTTGGTGTAATAAAGAGCTGCACATGCCAACTGGGAAAAAGGGCATCCCTCACTAAAATAAGTGCCACAAGGATTTCAACCTACATTGTTGTGTTGGGGCAATTCCACTGAAATGGAACTCATTTCATTTTAGGAAAGGTTTTCAGACCAAAGCACCTCTATAATCTCATTTACGATGTTTAGCTTTTGATCGTCTCTGCCTTGCAGCTCCAGATGCAGAATCTGGCTTCCTTACTGGGCCAAAATCAGCATTTCTCAAATAATTGAACGTGACCTTGTCCCAGGTGGGCTTGAAAGGTGTTCAGGCCGGAGCATGAGATGTCATGTGCAAGAGACACTCAGGGATTGCTCTTAATTTAGGGCTTGTTCTACAGCAGGTCTGGTGTGATTCCTGGGTCAAGAATCAGAAAACTATCAAACTGGACTGGGCAACCAGGTTCTGGCCACGGGCTTCATCAGACTTCTCCCTCTGACCAAGGAAGAACTTATGTCAAAAATCATTAGAGTTTGGGAGCTTATCCAGGGCAAGTATCACTGTGTACTTCCTCTGATCTTCTTCTCTTACTTACACGTCTGCTCTTAGACACAAATGAAGGCAGTATACCTGAGCAGGCCATCTTTCATCTGACATAGTGTATCTTTTCTTATGTTAGGTACGAGTACTGGATATAGTTCAATACCTAGAACTCAGAAAAAGAATGAAGCAATATGAGTGTCCCTCTATCTCTCTTTTCCTTCTTTTTCTTATGTTCTAAGAAGTGCCAGTAACTTACCAAGGAGTCAATAAAGTAAAAAAAAAAAAAAAAAAATACCACACCACTGTAATGTCTCTGCAAGTAAATGAATGACATTTAGAATTTTCACTATAAATGTTTGACTATCTAATTGGTTTTGTGCTAGAGAATTTAGTTTAGGCAAGAAGTCTAACCTAAAGTTTAGTCTAAATTCCCATGCATCCCTACAAGGCAGACTTTCATTTGAGATCTGCTAAAAGCAGAGTGAAACACTATGTCTAACCCAGTCACGTGTGCAGTTGCATTTGGATGCTTGACCTTGGAAACATTCAGCGGGCTATTGATATCATTTAGGGAAGAGCAGCACGGAACATGGATGCACTTTCATCCCTGAGATTTTCTCTTTGTGCACAAAGAAAACCCTTCCACACAAATGATAAAATTACCTACAGAGTGAAATGATAGATAAAAACAGGGCCAAGGACGTCTCTGAACAAGACAATTTATAGCAAAGCAACTGCCTGCAAAGCCTGAAAACCTTCTGCCATCAGCTAAAGCAGGCCAAAGGCTCTTCACCTAGCAAAGCCCTTGGGGAGATAAGGTGGACAGAGGTGAACGATTTGGGGTTTTGCTCAGACACGTCTGAACAAAACAGGCTCTGCCCTAGTCAGTGACACTGCAGGACTACGCAGAACTGCAGCCATGATTGCAGTACGCAAATATCCTAACTAATATCAAAATATTGATATCCATACCTACATATCTCTTGTCCTAAAGGAGTTCACGCATGGGGTGCCCAAGACCTTTCTGCCCATTGAACACTGGCTCTAGACTCTACGCTCATTAACTGCCAAGACGAAACTGGACTGGTCTGCTGATCATAATATTAAACACGTGCTCAAACCCCACAAAGTCGACAGTATTTACACCTTTGGGGAAAGATACCCTTAAAATGGATACACCTGCATCACTTATTGGAGAGTAACTTTGAGGTTTAACAATCGGATGTCAGTTTCCTCTCTGTAAGATAGCAGCATACCTTTAAAAGCAAGAAGCCAGAAAAGCAGTTACATTTATTTCTACAAATTCTTAGCAAACTGAAAACTGATGGACAACTTATTAACCTGTTGATTTTATATTTCATTCCTCAATGTTCCCATAATGGCACTCCAGCTACTTTCCTTAGATGATTAGACTACAGTTTAGCAAGTCTCACTTTCTGATTTAATTCCAAATTCCCGGATTAACTTTGTCTTACTTTTAATAGGTAGAACAGAATGATAGAACATATCTAGAATGTTTTAATGTTCTAGCATATCTCATGTTTATTGAGAAGAGAATTGGATTTAAATTTTAAATTATGATAACATTTTTTTTCCCCTTGGACTCTATGCTGTTATTCAGTACTCTGCAATTTTTTGACCTTTTTAAAATACTAACCAAAGCAGTAACAATTTTAGCTGAAGTGCACAAATTTGTTTGAGGTGATCAACAAAGGCAAAGCAACATTTCATTATCTTAAATATTCCACAAAGTCAACACAATAAGAGTGGGTTGGCCAAAAAACACATCAATCAAAAAACAACCATTATAATTTCAAGTCATTCAGGGAAATATATGTTTCTCTGTGACTGCTTCTTAATGTGAAAAAAAAATAATTTAGACAAATTTCAGAGATGAATGAATGACCTTTTGCTATAGCAAAAGCTCATTTACCTTCTAACTCCCGGCAAGACGGCAAAACCCAGAATCCCATCTTGTAAGTGGGTACAAAGTCCCGTCAGGGTCCCACCAAACAGAGGTCAAGGAGAAGATCTTCCATATTACCAAATCTAGTCCCTTTCAGAGATATATACACATGTAACTGCTGTAATTTGGAGAAAGATATATACATACATACATACATACACAGAGACAGACAGATAGACAGACATACAGATAAAACAAGGCTGGATGCATGTGCTAACTCAAACCCAAGACGAGGCATGCTGCTGAATTTTAAATCAATTGCAAGTGGCAGGTCAGTTTTACCAAACAAGAAGGGAGTTACAAACTGTTAAATCTCATGGGTTATTATGGGTTATTGCCAAATCAACACACAATAAATCAGTATGTCAAACTTGCCTGTTGAAGCAGAGCTAAAAATGACATTGAAATCTTTCATGCAGTTTGCACTGCAGAGTGGATCCGTTCAACCTGAGACAAAAGGAAGGAGCAAATCCTCTTGGAGCCACTGCTCTTATCTAACAAGGGCATTCCTGCTTTACCACGATTAAGGGCATCTTAGTGCAACTAAGCAGCAGCACCATCCAGGCATTCCCTGCTACAGGACTGAGTCCTAATGTGCGGCGTGTGGAGGAGGACTCACCCACTGTCACTCTCTGATGGACACTGACTTCCACACGGAGCCAGAGCTGCTGGAGACCTGGCCCCCACATGCCAGAAAGATTCAGGTCAGGCCAAAGCAACCTGCTAACTTTGGTCTATCATAAACAGATATTTGGACAGTCATTCATGAAAATGGTTTTGACACAATTTCAGATTATAAATGGCAGTAAAAGACAGAGGAATCCACAATGCTGGACAGCTGCTTCTGAGCTTATATTCATGCTTTAGTATATTCTAGCTTGCTCCTTGCTGTCATACACAAAATACTTTCATAAACTGTCAGAAAGGTCCAGTTAGCCTAGTATTACTATTATATTATCTTAAATATTAAAACAGGCAAATTTACTTATTGTATTTTTCTTGAACATTTGACCAGACTATCTTCTAAATGTCAACCTCCTTAGTATTTCTGCTTTACCCAAACAACATATCCCTCCACGTCAACCTCAATCCATCTCCTCGTTCTGTTTCTTTCATCTGCATTAAATTTCCTGTCTGTTTTCTTTCTTATCACTGTGTTTCTGCTCAGTTTCAGATTTTAAGTAAAGGTTTAGGTCAGTTCAATGAAGTATCTTGATCTAAAAAAGTTATGTCAAAAAATAAGAAAATGCCATTAAGAATATATGGAATTCATAATACAAAACACAGTTTGAACTGAGTACACACCTTAGTGTTACAAAGCTGTTGCAGCTCCTTGCCATATTATTTTGACATTAGTCCAATTAGTTAATTAAAAAAATTACCTTATTTTAAAAATTCACTAAAAAAAAAAATCTGTATATGTTCAGACACAAAGCTTTGATTTTTTTTTTAGCAGCTGCTTAAATTTTTCTAGAAGGTATTTCTTTCAGGTGGACATTCTGGAAACACCAGCAATAATTTCCAACCTATTATTGGTGAATCGACAATATTAAATGATCTTAAAAGCACTTCTGTGGATGAGGCGAAATATATAAAAACTGTTAAAGCCATTTATTGACAAAATTATCTACTTTCTGGTGCCATTACAGAGAACAGCCTAATATACATAATTACTGTAATTACGCAGGGTAAGGCACAAACAACAACAAAATTATATGCTGCCTCTCACTGGCACTCTTTCAACCAAATTTATTTTCACATTTACAGAATTGCAAATATGGACAGCTCTACTAAAGCAGAATTGCAGCATAATTATGAATACCAACTCCACATTAAATTTATATTTTCCTTCTTCAGCACGTCGCAGGTAGCTGCTACGATGTCATTTTGATGGCACGTTAAACCATGGGAAGTCCAATGATCTGCAAGACTATCTGTTTTCCTTTCCGTGGTACCACTGAAAGTCAGATATTTCAGCATCTGTAATCACCCACTGCATTCAAGCTAGTATTTGCTGCTTTTCATAGCAATTTGCACAATAAGCTGGCTGAAATTACCAGACAAGGCATCTTGATATTGGGACTAAACTGTTTCAAAGTTAGATCTTCAGATTACTTTAAAAAGAAATATTCATTTTGATTGAGATTTTTTTCTTTTTAATTTTCCCCAAAAAGGAAAAAGTCAATTAAAAATAATTTTAAGTAGCATTATTTCATCTTTATCATTTTCAAAGCAGAATTAAACATTGCAGTCCAGCCTTTGAGTACTGCATTACAACAGCTGTTTTCAGAATGTAAGCCCCTCTATATCTCCAGAAAAAACAGCAAGTTAATGGTTTCTTTTTATTATGCAGTTAAGCAAGAAAAGCCTTGTGGCCATTAGTCTGCTCTGGTTGAGGGAAGACACCCAGGCTGGGGGTTGGTAAGACCCTCATGGGAACATGTCCTCCTATAGCCCCAGGGTAAGGATATGAGTGAGCTCAACTTTGCTCTAAAGTAAATTAAGAGAGGGTACTGGAGGCAGGTGGAAATCCATCAGATACCCAACATCCATCCAGAGCACCTGTGGGTGAGCAGTGCTTGGTCACTGCACTGGAATGCAGCAGGAAGCAGTGAGATATTGCTGGTGCAGAATACCTGCACTTGGAAAGCCTGCTTCTGGAAGGGGAAGAGTGAAGAATCCTTTAAGCACAGTTCAAAGTCTCTAAGGGAACAAGCAACAAGCGAGTCTGGAAGTCTTTTTCATCTAATACGTGGATTCCCCCTACCTCACAAGCAGTTTCATTTGTCTGGGCTTGGGATACTTGGGAGCATGAAGGGAGAGAAAGTAGGGTAGTTACTGCAAGACATGCAGATGTCTTGTTAAAAGGCCAAGTTAGTAAAACATTTTTCCCCAGTGATACTAGTTAATGTTCCTCCTTCAGCCCACATCGGTGCTGTGGTGGGCATCACACCCAAACCAAGATCACCACGCAATGTAGAACAAGGGACAGACAGCAAAGTTTGCAGAACACCACAACAAAACTACAAAGCCTCCTTTTGGGCCAACATATCATCAGGAGAGGGATGCTCAGAGTCCTCATAATTGCTCAAATAGAGCAGAGGAGACCATCACACCCATGGCCAGGCTCTTTTAGCCATCGACCTGTCCTTTCCCAAGCCTAGAGAACAGCCTAAGCAGAAAAACAACTTTTCCTTGTAAACATCCTTTTAATGCATCTTCAGTTCTTACTTTACAAGTGAAGGCTAAAATGCTGTGCATAATATTTAGCCTTTCTTAAGGAAAAAAGCTCTACAGTTATGCTCTCTTGAGGGGCATAGGCAGACCTGTTTATCTTTTGGTTTGCCTTTTTTGAGCCTGTTCCTCAATTTTGAACCAAGGCCATCTCAGAGGCACGTGCTTCTGGAAAACAGGGTGTGGATAAAAGATAAAGACGTCATTAATGCTACTGGTGAGAGAAAAGGCTGTTGAACAAACTCCCAACTCTTTAGAAACCACATTGTGCATACAAGAGAGAAAGCCAAGAAGTTTCTCCAAGCGCTCACACCTTAGCAGAACGTGGAACATCCAGACACCAAGCCCAGGGTCAGAGGAACCTGAATTTCGGTAGCTCCATTGCTCATAGACTGTTTTCTTTTTTAATCAGTGCTTGCCACTGCTTTTTATTGTTTGGGTTAATTCAATATTTTTAGGTTCAGGACATGGAACAGGAAGGGCCCTAGGTATGTCTGTGTTTGGGGTGTGAGGGTGTGTTTTTTTGAGTGCAGATAAGCTTTGCACAGAAGGGAAACATACCTCAGATAAAACACAAAATTACTCACGTATTTTTTAACAGTCCTGAGATTGGGAAATTGCCATCTGTAATTGCTGATAATTGATGACAGTTGGTAAAGTTGACAGAGCTCTGGCTGCCAAGTGAATTTTGTTAAAGACTATTACACGTGTAGGGCAACTGCTTAGAGGGAAGAAAAGAAGGGTTTGGTTATCACAAAACCATTTAAGACTGAGTTGGAAGCCTTGTAATTAGAGTCAAGATTGTGGTTCACATAGTAGATGAATATTCTGCTTCAGCTTGAAGGTGTTATCCAGCTCAGTGAAGTAGTTTTAATTAGTTTTGATAAAATTCTTTATTTAAGAATAATAATCAAGTAGCAGCACACGCCTCTAAAGCTTCTTCACCACAAGGATAGTTTGGATTATTTTTTATACTAGCGTGCTGTCTTCTGCGTGGTCTCTGGGTGGAAATACACCTCCTGGGTTTGTTTGCCCCTTCGGCCCTGCTGCCAGGGCTCAGCAGAGCACAGTGCTGGAACTGCTGGCCTTGTCCAAAGCAGCACGCTGCCAGCTGGAGATCACTTCGTGCCCCACAAAAACCAGGCAGCCACAACTGCATAGCACGGCACTAAAAAGCCTCATCCGTCAGCAGGTATAACCAAGCTAAGTGACACATGGCGCTCACGTGTTTGTCACGGCTCCTTGTCCACAGCAAATGGCAACGGTCACCAGCTCAGCCGTACCGGCCCCTTTCGCATGGGTAAATTTTAAAAATAATGATAAAAACAAAAAGAACTTGCAAAGGGATTAGATGGAATTAGTCATCTATTGACTGCTGTAGACGTTTGAGCCTTGAAGTTCCTCAGCAGTTAAAAGGGCAGTCTCTGGACACACTCCTGTGGCACTGGCCATGCTGAGCACACAGGTGTACACCTCTGATCTGAGATCCCACTACTATTTACACACCCAGGTGCTTATTGTTTGGCAGAGGGTGGGGACCAAGGCAACAGTGAGTAGGCCCTGGGCATGGAATCATAGAATCATAGAATCATAGGATGGCTAGGGTTGGAAGGGACCTGTAGAGGTCATCTAGTCCAACCCCCCTGCACACGCAGTGTCCCCTACAGCACGTGGCACAGGGTGGTGTCCAAGTGGGTTTTGAAGATCTCCAGAGAAGGAGACTCCACAGCCTCTCTGGGCAGCCTGTTCCAGTGCTCTGTCACCCTTCACCGTTAAGAAATTCTTCCTCAAGTTCCTGTGGAACTTTTGGTGCCTCAATTTGTGGCCATTTCCCCTAGTTCTATCACTGAGAAGAGGCCAACCCCCTCCTCCTCACTCCCTGTCTTGAGATATTTATATACATTGACCAGATCCCCTCTCAGTCTTCTCTTCTCCAGGCTGAAGAGGCCCAGCTCTCTCAGCCTTTCCTCAGCATAGGATGTTTGCTGCCACCGGAGCTGTGTTTGGGGAGAGAGCTCTGATTAACTGGTGCCACCTGAGCACATGTGCTTAAGTAGGAAGCAGCTACTTTGCCTCAGGTCTTCAGCAGAAATTAGCCTGAGCTGCTGCCAGTGATGGTTGTGTGATGCACTATGGAGAGTCACTTGATTTCACACTGGCCAGGAAGGAATTTTGCTGAAGAGCACTGATTAACGGAGGCTAAAAAGGTTTTGTTTCCCATGGTAGTATTTTAAGAGATACAGAAAGCTGGAAGTAGTATCTATGAAATTCTGTCACAAATGAAGAGTGAGTACAGGCCAATGGTCAATCTTCCGCAGTACATAATGAGTGACAGGCTGGGATTTGCTAGTGTCCAGTCCCCAGGGGAAAGCAGGAAAAGCTGCAAGGGGCTTTGATTTTTTAAAACAAGGATCAAATAATAATAATAATAATAAATAATAATAATAATAAAAAAAAAAAGGACATTGAGGAGCCCAGGTTGACTCCATAGAAAAACCCCTCAGAGTCCTCTTAACTACCTCTGCAGGACAGTTAGGCTCTATCTTTTCCTCTTATGTTCAAGAGAAGGTCCTAACTACAGCATAGAAAAGTACTATGGGTTCATAAAATCATGGATTGCTTGAGACTGGAAGAGACCTCTGGAAATCATAGAGCAAGTTCAGCCAGGGAAGGCTGCCCAATTAAGTTTTGAATAGCTCAAAAGATGGAGACTCCACAACCTCTTTGGGCAACCTGCTCCAGCCTTGAACACTTTAACAGTAAAACAATTTTTTAAAAATCTTATATTTAAATAGAATTTCATTTTGCGCCCAATGCATCCTGTCACAAGCACCACTGAGAAGAACCTGTCTCCGTCGTCTTTGCTTCTCCTCATTGGGAATTTATACACTCTTATGAGATCCCCCTGAGCCTTCCCTCCTCCAGGCTGAGGAGGCCCAGGTCTATCAGCCTTCCTTACATGAGAGATGCTCCAGTCCTTAATCATCTTAATGACCCTTTCCTGTACTTCTCCGGTATGTCCACGTCTCTCATGAAGGAGTGGGCAACGCTGGACCCACAGTCCAGCTGTGGCCTCAGCAGGGCTGAGCAGAGGGGGAGGATCAATCACATCCCTCAGCTGTCGGCCACGCGCTGCCTAATGGAGCCCAGGCTGCTATTGGCTTTCTCAAGCATGCAGTGAAGACTCATGGTCAACTCCTTGTCCATGAGGACTCCCAGGACTCCATAAAGGTGCTTTCCAGCTAGTCAGTCCCCCATGTGCCCTGCTGCACCAGGGTTGATCATCCCCAGGGGCAGGACTTGGCATTTCACTCTGCTGAACTCCTGAGGTTCCCCTTTGTCCGGGTCTCCAGTCTAGCAAGGTCCCTCCGAATGGCAGTGCAGTCATCTGGTGTACCAACCACTCCTCCTAATTTTGCAGCAACTTCAAACTTGTTTCACTTGATTATGACAAAATTCCACCTCTTGAAGTCATTCCAACTTTATTAGTCAGCTCTCTGAAAGGACTAAAAACATTCAGTATTTACCAGTCTTTTAGCAGAAAGATGTATTTTACCGAGGGGTATTTTTTTCCTATATTCTTAAGTTCACACTTAAAGCAGCAGTAGTACAAAACCTTTATCATCTGATTTAATAAGAGATATTGCCTCTCTAAAATTTCACATCTCTTGCTACACCAAAATGGTTACCACCATTACTACTGCTGTTACCACTGTAAAATTTCAGTCTCTTTATTTGGCCTTTCTCTTGAAAGTTTTATAGATTCTTTGCCAGGACGTAAAATATCCTACCTTATACTTCTGCTTACTTGAATAAATTTTTCCATATATCATGTTAGATTATTACAAGCTACATTTATTACCTGAAGATTTGGGCCTTCATTTTAGACACCCATATCCAGAGTAAGGAAAGGAGGCACAGACTACGAGGGGGCAAATTGCCGAGCTGTCTATCTCCTCCATTAATCAAGGCACTAAGAGCAAGATCACCATCACTACAGCTAAACCAGCTTACACCAGACAGTGATTCCTCTTTAATACCTGAAAACTAATTCTTACTTACTTAACAATGTTGGATAATTAAATAACCAGAGATGTATATGTCTGTGGAGATTGAATGGTCCCAATTGCAAGCGTGAGAGTGGGGTTTTTTTCTCTCTTTAGCATTGAAAGTAATTTCTTCCTTAACTCTTTACCTTGCTGCAGATTTGAATTCCTCAGAAGCATTCCTTTTCACTCTAAGAAAAGCCAGATTTCAAACGCTTCCACCTTCCCTGATGTTCAGATTAGTACCGCTCGTGGAGTAAAGCGTTTCGCAGAACGGCTGTGCTTGGCAGAATGTGGTGCTCTGTATTTATGTGAATCAATGCAGACAATTTCAGGGTCACTTTTAGCAAAGAAAAGCCTGCCTGTTAAGACCAGATAAGAGTGAGGTCATTGATTTATTTTTTCCTCATTATCTGGCAAGGTTTCAGTTGAAGCCTAAACTCATTATCTCTGTGGAAATACAAACATAAGTTGGTCTCTTGAAGCAAGTTAATTTAGTTTGAAAACAGTTAGGGAGTTACCTTCTGAATTCAATTAGCTAATAACCCTTGATGGCTACGGGTCATAGAGGATCGAGACATCGCACTGGTTTCCATGTAATATCAGAGCAGCACATTTCCCTTTTAATACTCACTCAGGGCTGCAGCTTCTAACCACTGGCTCCACAACCTCCATCAAAGAGAGAGACAAATTTATTTCAGAGACCGTCTTCAGGGATGAGAAGAGCAGCAATAACTTTGCACCACAGCTCCTTCAAAGCTTTCCCTTCACAAAGAAAGAAAATCAGTGGGGCAAGCGCTCGCCCTTTCTGTTGGCACCGATTGAATCCCCCCTACTTGCATCCAGTAATCACAATATGTACATTAAAAAGAAAATCTGTCTCTGCAGCGGGGATGAAGCCGAATGCTGGACCTGTTTTTTAACCCCGGGTGTTGAGAAGTTGCTTTCTGCAGCTCATATTATAGAAGAGACAATTTCCCTGAAGGAGATATGACCCTTCTGGACCATTTTTGGACAGTCCCAGAGACTGTTTTAGGCTGGAAAAAAGAAAAGGAGCTTCCATTATAATGGCCAGGTTAAAAAACACCACTGTGAGAGAAACACTGGTCACAACATGATGACTGTTAGTATCACTATAATGAATGGGAAGTAAATGGTGCAAGTGCAGCCTGTCCTAATTGCTCTCTCAAGGAAACACAGGGCTTTGAACTATGCCGAGCGATCACAGGCTAAATGCAGCAACTTGTTAGAGAAACTATACTTTGTGTTACAATGTGCAAGCAAATTTCTTGCCACTATTATCTCAGGTCATTAGCTGGATTGTAATTCTTGTGTTTTTCTCAACTGATTTCCATCTTAATTTGATTTTGAGCACCTGATTAAATTTACCCTCCCTGAAGAAACAGACATTCAATTTAACTCCAGCTCTGTATTAGGCTCTCGCTGAAACACAGTTCTCATGGCTGCTCTTTTAGTTAAAGAGCAATTTCACCGCTATTTTAGAGTGGCCTTCTCTACCCAGTGCCATGGTATTGGCTGGCCCCCATATGTCTGTTGTTTTACACAAGCCTAGAAAACAGAACAAAATGAGCAACACAAAATGAAGAGCACTGACTTTTTAAAGAACTCCTACATAACAGGAGATGAGCAGATGGAGAAATGCACACACCCTGCATTGCCCAGACCACTTCACCTTCCCCCAAGCAAGTGCTTTCACCCCATGCAGATGCACCACAGACAGACGTGCAGCATGCAGCACCAGTGCTCATTTTCTTCCCTCATCCCTCAAGGGACTGAATTCAACACCTAAAAATACGTAGTTCTTTGCTTCATTGTAATCAGCCTCAGAATTCTCTCTTTTTCTGGCAGCTTGATCAGCGTGGTCTTTGCATATTTTCTCTTCAGAGACTCTGTGTGGACATCTAGGCTACATCTACATTCCGTAAGTAGAGATACGGCTTCAGAATCATATTAGTCTGGGATATTTTACATACCTGTCCCAGCCTGATTCCTCAAGAAAACATTATGTACAACAATTATATGGCATCTCACCAAAGATGCATGTAGCCCAGCCTCCTGTCTCAGCCAGGAGACATTAGCAGATACAAAGGCAAAGGATTTCTGAAAAATAATAATAAATAAATAAATAAAAAGAGTAACCACACTGCCTTTTCTTCCAGTATATCCTCCTAGCACTCATCTACCTCCTAGGGAGTTCTTGAGACAGGAATATTATATTTGTGGTTAATAGGCCCCCATAGACTTTTTTTCCATTAACTTATCTGAATTGTTTTTCAGCCCATCTAAACTTCTCGGCTGCGAGGTGCTGTAAGACTTGATGCCAGTTTAATCGCACACTGTGAGGAAAAAGTTATTTGCTGGTTTTTGCTTAAACGACTACCTGACCATTTCATTAGATGTCCTTGTGCTTGTTTTGTGAGAAACAGCAAATAATCATTTGCTGCCTATTTTCTCCATGCCACTCATGATTTTAAGTACACCTATCACACGCCTTTCTACTTTCTCTTTTCCCATCTAAACAGTCTATTTAATCAATCTCAATTTGGCACCTATTCTATATTTCTGAAAACACTTGTCAGGTTTCTCTGTCCTTTCAAGTTCCCCTAGGCCTTTTTCTTTAGCCAGGGAGATCAGAACTGCAGGCAGCGAGCAGGAGGGCAGGGCACACCAACACAGTTTTTTTCTGTTTTGTTTTCTGTATCTTCCCTAGTAATTTCGGACAATCCATTTGCTTTTTTGAACATTTCTCTGCCCTCAGCCCTGAGCTCATTTCTTAGAATTACTCACAGTCATTCTGAGCCCTTTCCCAAGCAGTAATAGGTAATGTAAAGCCCATC
The DNA here is from genome assembly GCA_003342815.1 of Eudromia elegans. Classification (NCBI taxonomy): domain Eukaryota; kingdom Metazoa; phylum Chordata; class Aves; order Tinamiformes; family Tinamidae; genus Eudromia; species Eudromia elegans. Next base: position 996,698 of record PTEX01000129.1, on the reverse strand, counting down.
ATGTGCAGGTGGGTTTATTTTTTCTCATGGGTATTATTTTGTGCTTAATGGCCTTGAATTTATGCTGCCATTTTATTACCCTGCACTTGGTATTGTGACAACTTCCTACATTTTTGTTATCAAGGATTTTTGTTTTTCCTACCCTGTATAACCTAGTTTAATAAACATCAAGCACTTCAGTATTTAGCACATTTTCCTGATCACTTATGAATACACCAGACATTACAGGTCTTTGCATAGATCCCTGTGGGTTTCACTTGCTATCTTCTTCTGCTGAAACATCCAACCATCTATCCCTACTCCTCACATCCTGCTCTTAACCAGCGATCAGCTCCAGAGGGAACCTTTTCTTTCATCCTGTTACAATTTTGGTTCTTTAGGATCTTATGACTGCGGAGTTTACCAGGAACCTTTGGAAAACCTGAGCACATGGCATCAGTCAAATCGCCCTAGCCTGCATGCTTGCTGGTGCTTTGGAAGAGCAGAAGCAGGTTTCTATCAGACAGGATTTCTCTCTATGAAAGCCACACTTGCATCCCAAAGTCCTTTTTAAACTTTGGTACCAAAGTGTCATTTTCAGTTTCTATTGTCCTTCAGAACAGTGGATGGGGCAGAGGTTTTTGTGCGTTCTGCTGCTGAGTGTTGGCTGCAACAGAGGGTATGGTGGTTGTGATGACCAAAGTGTCCCCTGGTCATGGGGATCCCCTCCTTAGATGCCTCAACAAGCAATCATTCATGCTGACCAAAACCAGTAGCCTCTCTCTCTCACTCTCCATCATGACATTTTCCCAGCCTATCTGGAGGTTACTCTTTAATACTGCTACTTCTTTTTGCTCAGCTGCTCAGTCCTCTGGATCAGGCTCTATCCCTAACATTTGGTCTGGACACCACAAGGTATCTAGCCCCTTTTGGCCATGGCCGGCAAATCCCTGTAATCCTTTAAGATCTCACAACCCTCTATCAGTGTCGGATCAGTGAACCTTCTGCCACCATGGCCTGTCTGTTCCTAAGGTCTTGCCTTCTTCATTAAGCAGGTGCTGGTGCCAGGAGCTACCTTCTCTTGCTGGAGAGCAGCCTTGGAAATGTCGGCGTGTCCCCTGTGTCCCTGAATGCCCTCGGTTTGCTCATTCTGGCAAGAAGAGCCCCCATGCTGTCCCTGCAGACTAGACACTGCCTCTGCTAGGCGCACAAGTGTGATGCCTGCTACGGACCCGGCCAAAGGCCGCCAGCGCGTCAAGGCAAGAAGCCCCCATCCTCCTTCACCAACCCAGAGAGTCACTGTGGCACGAGGCACTTGCTTTGGCTCTCGTTCATTCAGCTTTTGATGGGCAAGCACCTCAGATCTGTCCCTACTGTATTTCTGCTCCTGCAGTGTCCCCAGCAGCCTCTTTTATGGTGAGCTTCCCCGTGGGAACCCAACCTCAGCCACAGCACGTGCTTTCTTTTAAAAATGGTTTAAAACAGCTCAGTTAATGTGCTTGTCCAGGGATGAACGTTCTGCACCTGTGCAGTCATGCTGACCCGTCCCTTGGGTCATCATCTTAACACTACGGCAACTCAGATAATTAAATTAAATTAATGCCCATGGCAAAATTCCTTCAATAATATCCGGCTATCCAGCAAGAGATCTGGTAGTAAAGCTATGCCAGATACATTTAACTATGCAAATGTGCTTGTAGGGGTCTTCTAATTTTAATAATATGCATCTTAACAGGTTTGTTCTTATAGGGTTTTTTTCAGATTTTTCATCTAACGATGTCTTAAAAACTATAACTGTGTAGGTTCAAGTGACTTGGCAACTCAGCTTGTCATAATATGACACAAGCTCTTACAAATGCAGACATACAATAAATAAATTCAAAATCCACCAGGATCATAAGCACTGTTTTGCCTGAATAAAATACTATCCATAATATAAATAAATAATATAATATAAATAAATCAGGAAAAAAAATCAGAAAATGCAAGAAATAGCCTACGATCATCACCTCCTGCCCTAACTTCAACCTACTGTAGGCAGAATTTTAAGTGGTGTTAAATAGAAAATTGTCTCCAGAAGGCATCAGAGACACAAGATAGTTGGTAACCACATCAAGATGTCCAAAAAATGGGGCACTGTAACTTAAGTTACTGGTGCTGTGGGTAAATCTAAGCAGGTAAGTCTGGACATGTATGCTCTCACATGAGGTTACACTCGGGATTTTAAATGTTCCTGTCTTCAATAGCAGATAACATGAAGCATATTAGTATTAATGGAACATTCTCCCTTGAAAAGACAAAAGCTGCCGGTCAAAGAAGAAAGCCTGAGTTTGAGTTTTCTCACTGAAAAACATGTGTGTGTCTGTGTGCACACAGACACGTAATGATGGACACACGGGTTCATGGAGCATCTGTAAAAACACGTGCTCTGAGCTTCGTCAGGTCAAGTTCACATGCCTTTTTGAAATTCAAATGTGAAGCAGGTCAGGAGGCACTGGTTTTCCCTGGTGAAATATGTTCCAAGGTTTCATTTCAAACAGAAAGCTTTTTGGACAGCACCATTTCCGCCACTGGGGCTACAGTGAGGATCACTAGTGAATAACCAGCCCCATTTATTGCAATATTTAGTGTAGAGAAAAATCACCCTTCACGGAGCAGCACTTTACAAGCAGAGACGACGCATGTATAATGAGTATTTCAGTATTTAGCATTCACCAGCTCCCGGGCCCAGGCACATTAGGTCAATCTCCACTAGGAAGCCCAGTTCAAGCGAGCATTTCCAGCTGATTAACCCCCAGCAGCCACAGTAACGTCCCCGGCTCAGCATGCTTCACTAATGCTTCTTTTTTTTCCCCCATTGAATTTCATTTTATATGCTATTTTAACATATTTGAGTCCCTTGATATATTCTAAGCCCCGATGTCCAGGCTCAGCTCCGTTTCTTTCATCTTAGCTACCTGGGGCTTCGGAGTTGGCCTTTCATAGATGATGGTTCATCCGAAGCCAGCCCCGAAGGGGAACCCTGCAGGTATTTAGCTAGGAGGGAGACGTACATTAGGCAGAATGACATTAGAATAATTCAAGATTCCCCCAAAGGATGTCTGGGCTCCGACCCATCGGTTTCAGCCTCAGCACCCGCTCTGTCACATAGGCCCCACAAGCAGTGGGTTACAGTTGGAGCGGATTTTCTGTGTTACATGTTTGTCTTTGCAACAAGCCAAAGATCTATTTGCAATAACAAGGGGAAATTCCAGGAAACGGCTTAGCCGGCAGGTTCGGGCCTTTGCAGTGCCACTGTGGGTGAGGAGGGAAAGGGGACAGTTTCTGCCCGACTGTTTCCTCTGCGGAGTATCCAACATGTAGACCTGCGTGACACAGTAAATCTCAACCTGTTTGTTCACGTTTGTTGTCACCGGCAGTAGGCTCCAAACCTAAGATTTTCCCCCTGAAAAATGAACCCTGGTAGTTTCCAATGAACAGGAGCTGCAGGAGGGCAGCGTTGCGCCTGCATCGCGCGGGCACGCAAGGATTTCAGACATGAGCTGCCTGGCTAAACCCTCTGTCACGTGGAGTTAGCTCTTCCAGAAGGTAAGATGGCCTTACAGGTCACACAAAAGGAAATCACCCAAGAGGTGGTTTCAGGCACTTTTTAATGATTTTTTTTTTTTTATGAATTATTTCACGCTGAAAAGTAAAATGTGCCAGTCTGTTCATGCAAGAGCTACAAATGCACCAAAACTAAAAATATTAAATGGCAGCAAATGTTACAAAAGACCTTGAAAAAACTGTCTTCCTATAGTATGATCAAGTGGTAAGGATCCTGTTTTTCTTTTTCTTTTTGTTTTCCCCTTTTTTTTAAGTTCAACTTTTGTCATTCACTTCAAAAACTCTATCTGGCAGAAATCTTAGCTCAGAAACCAACAGCCAGGTCCAGGGGAGGAACTCTGCCCTCAACACTATTTTATGTTATCGGCTTTCTTAACTGGGAACTACAGGTCACTTGAAAGGCTTTTCTTTCATTAACAACATCAAAGCATAGGCCTGAGGAATAATTCTGTTTAACAGCTAGCTCTGTAGTCAGCCAACAAGTCACTGTATTTGTCTTTCCAATACTTATCATCTTAAAAATCTCCAAAGTTTTAAAGTTTTTAAATCTTCTTTTCAAAAATAGGGTGGATTTAGCATCATCTCCCACTCAGCCGCTATTTAAGGTATATGTATTTTTATAAGATAGCTGCAGCTTTGGAGTCATTCTGAACTCCCCATCCCAAGGTCAGGAGGGTGTTTTTATCTCTAAGAGCACAGGGAACTCCTCAGCATTTAGAGGAGCTGGGCCCATACTTAGCAGTAGGAAGCAGACTTGTAATTTCATTTTCAAATTATCCAGCGTCATGAAATGATCAGTTGCCTTATTTTACTACACTAGCCCTTAGATTCCATGCTGAAGAAAATGGTCAAACTATTTTGTTCTGTATTCTTTTAAGTGTTTAAGTTGTATACTGTCTTTTTATAGACTTTAAAGAAGAGCAGATATAAAAAAGTCAGCAGCACACAAATGTATCAAATATTAGGATCTTATAAACATATTTTCCTTCATCTTCCCATTATGTAATAGTAAATGAGATAGCAGGGTAGAAGCAAAAGTACATTAGTTGTGGTATCATCAAATCCCTATGCATTCACTTAAAGTTCTTCCTTTCTAAAATTGCAAGAAGAATCACACAGAATCACAGGATGGTTGAGGTTGGCAGGGACCTCTAGAGATCATCCAGTCCAACCCCCCTGCTCCAGCGGGGACCCCTAGAGCCCGGGGCACAGGGTGGCATCCAGGCGGGTCTGGAAGATCTCCAGAGAAGGAGACTCCACAGAAAAAGACTGTTGAAGAAAATGTAAGCAAGCAATACTAAATACTAAATGCTAAATCAAGCTGCCAGGTGGAAAGTACAGGTTTTTTCTTTAATCAGGGAACATCATGATAGCGCTCCTTCACATTTGGATATGGGAGATCAAACATTGGCTCCTGCAGAGAGGCACGGCTTCCCAAGGTCCCCCGGAAAGCTGGCAGTCCAAAGCAGAGGAGGAGTTGTTTGGGCTCGCTCCAGGGTTATAGTAGCACTGACCTAAGTTCACACACAGTTCACCATCAATAAAAATTATATGCTAAATTAAACTGTGCAGAATGCATGAACTAATTGAAGGAGATTTGAGAGATATACCAGGGAACAAATATATTACATCTACTTTATTTCCAATGACTGAGAAATTTTGCCTTGAAAGGAAATTACTGGGCCCTTACATTATACCAAGGCATTTCCTAGGCAAGGAAAGTACTGGGTCATTATATTATTCCAAAAGGACAAGCTGAAATAGTTGAATCTCTGAAATATGTGAAAAATAAAACTGCAAGGGATGAGGATATTATCACAAAAAATGGTAACTTCTTCATTTATTCATACTAATTCTAGATGATGCAAAGAGATTTCAGAAATTGTATAAAAAGAGGAAGAATTAAGACCCCCTCACACACGCTATTCACCTTGGTTAAAGTAGCTTTCTGGACTTCTGTTTAAATTCTTAGAAAACAAAAGAAAGCAAAAACAAAAATTCCAGTGTTCACATCAGTACTCCATAATGACCTGGCTAAAATTTGTGTTACAAATTTCTGCCTCTTTCACCAGTGTTATGGCTCTTTTTTTTCTTTTTTTTCTCATTTTGTCCATCTCTGTAGTTTCCTCAATACTTGCCCTCCCAGACACACAATAGCCAAAATTTCTTACTGCAAGTTTATACAAAGTTGATCTCCTTTATTGTTGTAATGAATTCAGAAGAACTGGGATTGTTAATGAATCTTGATGAGCTGCTTTTCATCTTGTATTTCCCATATCTGAGGATTTCATATTTTAGCAAAAAAAAAGAAAAAAAAACACCTTCAGCTTTTAAGACATTACAGGCATTTGCAGAACACACGTCTGCATTTTTTTTCAATCAGCAACATCTTACTGCCACCTAGTGAGCAATACAAAAGTTACCAGAGCATCAGGGTGCCTGAATATTTCCAGTCAAAAGCCATTTAACTTTTTCACATACCCAAATAAACAATTGGCTAAAAACCAGGCTAATGATAAGAGAAATTTTGTGCCTGAGCACAAGGTTTTAATACATAATTTTTAATGGAACAAAAAAGGCAGTGTAATAGGGCCAGGCAAGTACTATGTTACTTATTAGGTCAAGAAGATGGTTTTCAAGGCTCGTTTTCATTTGTGATTCCGTAGAACTCGGCTCTCGGCACTTACAGAGGCCAAAGAAAGCCTTAAACAGATGGTGCTTTGTGAACTGCATCTTCACAGCTCACAACAGCTAGAGGTGCCCATCAGTCCCTCACGTCTTCCTCAGTCAAACACCTCAGTAACATGCTTGATTCGGTGGCTAGCACACAAGTCCCTTGGGGTTTTGGGCCAAGAGCCCAGACCAAACTGTCTGGGCTCTACTTGCAAGTAGGAGAAAGAGGGGAAAAATAAATGGAACTTTTCTATGTAGGTGTTATTTGCAGAGGAATAGCATAAATTCACCTCCAAATGTGAGGCTATTCCCCAAAGAATCGGTTAGAGGAATCTGTTATACCTCTATACCACCAAGTGGCAGATTTTAAGAACTTTCTGTTTATATTTAATGAGACGTGTTGCTTCAGCTGGCTCATAGTATTAGTGGCAGTTAGAAATTTGGGTGGACTTCCTATAAAAACAAGTGATGCTACAAAGCAATTCTCAGGCTGATACACTTTTCCCTAGGGACACCTTGCAGTCAGTCCAAACACAGCTGATACCAAAAGCCCAGCCTCACCAAGAGCCAAGGAGGAAAACACTTCTCTAATGGGTAATCTTAATCACCATGATCTTAACCCAAGCCCGTAACACTCACAAAACACATGTTTTCTACCATCCTCTCTCCAAGAAAGTTTACTGTGTTACAGGTTTTCTGTGATGCATGGGAAGCAACACAATATATTAGATAAAATGCTCTCGTAAGACATGAGGAGGACAAAACAAACTGCAAGTTTCACCAGTTTTCATGATATTGAACATCTGTTCGATCTGCTCCAGGAAGTGATGATGGGCATCTTGCCACAATATACTCTGCTAAGTTTTTCCAGGATATTTTTACATTCGGTCATTTAAAAATTAGTAAGGTGTTTTATTACTATAAGCAAGAGTAGATAGAACCTCTATAGCCATTTCTAAACTACTTCAGTATCTTAAATCACTCTCTGCTTCAGTAACATGAGTGTCTTCGTGTCAAAGAGAAAGAGCCAGAATTAGGCTCTTTAAAAAAACTCAATCATATTTAAGGGCCTCGGTATGGCATGGCATAGAATAAAACAATCCTTAATGCAAGTGATGAAGGTTTCCACTTGGTAAACCTGACTAGCTTCAGAAGACCTGGGCAGGTGGAATAGGGACAAATTTAGCACAGGTTTTCTATTATTACATATCAACAGCATAAATTAATTCCGTTAATTTAAACACAATAATCAGTCTTCAGTTCAAGTATTTCATCACTGGGCAAAGAAAGAAAGGTGCCTGTATCCTCTGTTGTACACTGGAGAATGATAAATATTTGGATTTATTTTTTTCTTTTTTCATTTTTAAGCACTTCCAGAAGAAAGGCCTGGCCTGGATAGTAGTAGCCAGAAAGTCTTTCTCATAGCGCTTTTTGAGTATCCCTTCAATGTCTACATATTTAATCACCTATGAACCTCAAACTAGCACTGTTTAACTAACATTGTGTTCTGTGGCTAAAAGACCCTTCAGCATTTTCTCCACTCAGAAGAGGACTGATGATTCTTCTCTGGTTTTGCTGCAAGGAACTCATTGTTTTTCTCTCATTCATTGGTAGTGGAAAGTAGATCACACGCACCAGAATTCGTCTTCTAATTGAGGGATGTTAACATTATCCAAAGTGCATACCTCTTAACCCCTCATTTCTTTCCACTTCACTATATGACTGCTCTTCAGAGCACTACTCTAGCGTGCTTCAAAAATCAGTAAAAACACAGAAGAGGGACAACTAAAAGTACAAGTGCTTTTTAAGTGCTTTTTTCCACCAGGGCCAGTGCTTAACAATTCACAGGAGAAAATGGGTTATGTCCATCTTCCTTTTATTCCCGTGTCCTCAGCAGAAGAGCAAAGTCAAACTGCAATAGCAGCACTGAAAGGGAGATGAGATTTTTATCCAGCTTCTAACTTTTTAAGAGGTGTAATCACAGGCTGGCCGCTATCAACTCACTTTGAAAGAACAGGACCTGAAGGGTATTTCAAGAGCCATCCTCCCTCGTAAGCAGGCACTTAAATTTTGGTTTTAATTCGTTCACACGTGCTGGTCAAGCCCCATAGCTACGGGGCTATTTTCTCCCATTTCTCTTGGGAGGCTCTCCCAGAGCCTTGCTCTTCTGATCCTCAGTAAGCCTCAGACTCTTAATGTTGGCGTAAACGCCTAAGTTTATTATTGTCCCAAATTCACAGAACCTACAGCATAACGTCAACGCAAACGTGGCAAGAGGTGGCAGCCACAATCAACTCCCTCTGCAGCACAGTAAGAGCACTTAGAGGGGGAAAGATACACCACGATCACGGAGAAGGGAAGTCCTTGAAGTCTGCCTTCTCCCGATTCCTTCATTCTTGGGAAATATCCTCTTGAAAAGCGGGCTCTGCTGCAGCAAAGCCAGGAGAACAAGATTCATCCCAGACACAGTATATAACGCCACCCTCCCCTGCACTCACTGGTGAGGCGCCCAGCGGCCACTGCAGCAGCGTGGCCACATGCCAGGGCCCAGACCAGCAGGCTTTACCCTGGAGGGCTCTGGGGAGGCGTGGAGGCCGCGGGAAGCACCCGCAGAGCCGCAGATGGAGACAGGGTTCAGGCCGCCGGCCGCGCGGCTAGAGCTCCTCCGCACATCCCGCGCGCGCTTGTCCGCACGTGCGCACCTGTGCGGACGGGCCGGCGCGGTTTACAGACACGCTCTGGCCTCCGTGTGTGTGCGCGGCCCCGGGCAGTGGCGAGCGCGGGGCGGCGCCGGCTCCTCCCCCGCGCCGCCCGGGGCCGCGCACTCTCGGCGGGCCATGGAGGCGGCGCGGCGGCTGCTGGCCGCGCTGGGGCTGCTCTGGGCGCTCAGCGCCGCGGGGACGCTCTTCCTGCTGGCGCAGTGGCGGGAGCTGGGCGCGGCGCTGCGCGAGCTGCA